>JAMZEH010000017.1:1600000-2137500 GCA_024699665.1 Ostrea denselamellosa | reverse complement strand
CCATACCTATAGTGTCAGCTGTGTACAACAGAGCTAAAGGCACACACCAATAATAACTGGTCTCGAAGTTTGGTCAAGTCTTCACTGATTGACACATGTTTAGTCATCGGATTTCGCTTTAGACTCCGATGGCTTTTTTTTTTTTTTTTTTTGTAAATTCCATGTCTCCCGAATGATGCATTTTGATAACCGGTCTAGGTGCGAATGTCGTCTAGTGGATGGTGGGCGTCCCTACCCGATGTGAATTAAAAATATCGTCACGATTAGTCGCAATAGACAAACATGCTAGGGTAGTGTAGATTCAAATCTGTTGAAATCAATGCCCCCCCCCCCCCCCGGTACCAATATAGACTATGAAAATTTTACATGAGAATTTATACCAAAAAATTTGAAATTTCAAAAGCGGCAGTTCCAAGGGAAAAAAAACGATCAGATCAATTAAAAACTGGAACATTAGTTATTTCTGAATTATACTGCAGCTTGTGTACTAAAACATTCGGTTAGTTTTACAACAGATTTCATTATTAGAAGTGAGAATCACGGGTCTTTCGGATATGATCTTCAAAACGGAAGTCCCCTGTCGCGGCAGGCGTTGGTACATTAAAGAACCCTCAATGATACGGCCTTGGCCGCAAAGTAATGAACATAATCTATATGTATTTTTTGTCAAAGAGTGTGGGGAGGGAGGAATATAAAGCGTTCTCGATAGGGAATGCCTATCAAGAAAAAATAATTTTATACAATTGCCGCTTCTGGTTTCATTTGACGTCAACAGGTGTAGCAAGATCAGAAGCAAGGACACCAAACAGACCAACGTCAACATCACCACCACCACCATATCCAGTGACAACACCACTGTCAAAAAGAGAACCACCACCGCCATCAACAATGACGTCATCACTAATTACAGCAAAGAGAGGACCTACTGCTACTCATCATTAAGTTAAAAGTAGACATATAATATATTACTGTCAATTAAAAGTAGACATCAATATATTACTGTCAATTAAAAGTAGACATATAATATATTACTGTCAATTATAGTCGTAGAATATTTTATCATTATATAAAAGTAGACATACAACATATCACCATCAGTTAAAAGTAGACATAGAATATATTACCTCAGTTAAAAGTAGATATAAAATATAATATCTTCAGGTAAAAGTAGACATAGAATTTATTACCTCAATTCAACTTAGAAATAGAATATATTGCCATCAGTTAAAAGTAGACATATGGCATATTACCATTAGTTAAATGTAGACATAGAATATATTACCATTAGTCAAATGTATACATAGAATATATTACCACCAGTTAAACGTAGACGTAGAATATGTTAGCATAATAATTGCAGTTCAGATTTGAAATTTAGAAGAAAGAAAGCATTATATATGTTGGTCACATTGAATAATTTGTAATGATCAATCAAAATGTTATTGGTATATTACACAGACGAAACAAAGGGTTCTGGACGGCATTTCCATCAGAGTGGTATGCGGCATTTTGCACACGGTTCATTTAATGGGTTAATTACTGTTTTATTTAAGAAACTTAAACATCTACCGTTCAAAATATACCAACAATGGTCATTTTTCGTAGTGCAGTTTAGTTATTAGGTACGTACCATTTATCACGTGCTACTTATTTTCGTCATGTACAATTGATACCACCCTGTTTAGTAATAGAACGTAAACGAAAATGATGTCATACAAATTTTACGTTGCTTGACACTCCGAAAGTCACCAAGAAGTTAACAAAAAGCCGTATAAGATAGGAAAAACACTTCTCATTTTATATTGTGAAAATATGTGAAAACAACGAACGAATGAATATCAATCTCATAAATTCTATGAAGAGTACCAAACACTTCTAAAGCTGGGATGGGGTATTTATGAGGTCACCCCTGTCTCTGTACCTCTCTTGATCGTCGTCACTAACCCCGTGGGGATCCGGGTTGTTAGAATAGATCAATACCCCTTGCTTGTCGTAAGATGCGACTAAATGGGGCGGTCCTTCGGATGAGACTGTGAAAATACAACGATATTCCGTGTCACAGGAGATGTGGACCGTTAAAGACCCCTCTCTGCTCAAAGGCCATAAGCGCCGAGCGTAGGCCGAAATTTGCAGCCCTTCACCGGCAATGGTGACGTCTCTATATGAGTGAAAAATTCTCGAGCGGGACGTTAAACAATATTTAACCAATCAATCAATCAACCTCTTTAGATCGTCATCACAGTACGTCTTTAGATAGTCATTGCTGTACCTATCTAGATCGTCATCACTGTATCTCTCTAGATCGTCATCACTGTATCCCTCTAGATCGTCAACATTGTATCCCTCTAGATCGCCATCGCTATACTCCTCTACATCGTCATCACCGTATTCCTCTAGATCGTCATCGTTGTGACTCTCTAGATCGTCATCACTATACCTCTATTGATCGCCATCACTGTACTTCTTTAGATCGTCATCACTGTACCTCTCTAGATCATCTTTACTTTACCTCTCTAGATCGTCATCACTATACCTCTATTGATCGCCATCACTGTACTTCTTTAGATCGTCATCACTGTACCTCTCTAGATCATCTTTACTTTACCTCTCTAGATCGTCATCACTATATCCCTCTATATCGTCAACACTGAATCACTATATGTCGTCATTGCTGTACTCCTCTAGATCATCATCACTGCACCTCTCTAGATCGTCATTACTGTACTCCTCAAGATGGTCATCGTTGTAACTTCTAGATCGTCATCACTGTATCCCTATAGATCGTTATCATTATACTTCTCTAGATCGCCATCGATGTACTCCTCTATATCATCATCACTGTACATTTGTAGATCATCTACACTCTTCCTCTATATATCGTCATCATTATACCCGTCGAGATCGTCAATACTGAATCCCTGTATGTCGTCATCACTGTAGTCCTCTACATCAGCATCACTGTACCTCTGTAGATCGTCACCACTGTATCCATCTAGATCGTCATCGTTGTATTCCTCTACATCGTCATCACTGTGCCACTCTATATCGTCATCGCTGTACTCCTTTATATCGTCATCACTGTGCCTCACTAGATCGTCATTATTGTACCTCTTGAGATCGTCATGGTTGTGTCCCTTTAGACCGTCATCAATGTATTCCTCTAGATCGTCATCGCTGTATGCCTCTAGATTGTCATCACACTATCCCTTTAGATCGTCATCACTGTACCTCTCTAGATCGTCATCGCTGCACTCCTCTAGGTCTTCACCACTGTATCTCTCGAGATCGTCATCACTGTACCTCCCTAGATCGTCATCGCTGTACCCTCTAGATCGCCATAACTGTACCTCTCTAGATCTTTGAGGCTAATTAAGAGGCGATTTGGGTTTTGGTGAAGCTGCAATTTTGTGGCTATCACTCAATAACTTTAAAACTGGTGGTTAATTATTATAGTGTAGTATTTGTATTTGTGCATGTACCTTACCTTCCAGCCATATACAGTTTACTGCACCTTCACTACATATTCACCTCTTGATTGATAAAGACATCCAAAAGTACTTACTATCCAATGAGGACAAGTGATTTATTCCAAATTTTACACACGTTGCCGAGTAGTTAGAGCATTGCTCTCAAAATCACAACGCCTCTCACCTCTAGTCGGCGCGGGTTCGATTTTCGCTATGTGAGAAAGTTTGCCAGTTTACTTTCAGAAGGTCGGTGGTCTCTTCCCGGGTACATTGTATCTGGGTTCTCTCCTCCACCAATAAAAAAAAACTGGACGCCACCAGATAACTGAAAAATTGAGTGTGGCGGAAAACAATCAATCAATCAATATGCATTGTGTTAATTTGCCGATTTCACTTTGCAGAACGATTTCACTATCATCGTTTTATGCTGTATTAGGCATACTGGTATTGTGAACCTTTACTTGTCTGTGTGATAAAAACCCAATCTCACATCCATTATTGTGCCTTCTTTGTCAATGTTTTATCCTTTAACAAGTGGAACTGTTTAACGTTAATTTTCTTTCTTGGCCCAATTTTATATAACCTGCCTCCCACATACCGCGCATTTGGTTCACCTCATTGGAGTTCTCTTGCCGGAACATATCGATGTAAACAAACTCCTACTATTTATGCGATACTATAGAGGTCTCTAAATAAAACACACACAAAAATATTTCGGAGCGTGACTTGCAAAATAGAACCCTTTGAAATAACACAATTTATCTTATAGAACATATACACAAAGAAAAAGACGAATCTTGAATAAAAAAAGAACAAACAACATATATACTCAAAAGTAGCTCTTGGATTTGGAATCACAAAAGATTAATTGGACCATCTTTTTAACCACTACGGCGCGAAGTCTTGGACACAGGAAAAATTATTTATGACAGATTTCTAGATCTACAAGGAAATACAAGATTGAAGATTGGTCGTATATTTTAATCATTTTCAACATAAAGACCACCGTTACTAAAATTTATGCAATGGAATTAAGCACAGTGATACCCAAAATAAAATAACTTGAAAGTTTGAATTCTGCTTAAAGGCGTCTTTGTCCAACAATCTGTGATTGTTTAAACGATACCTCAACATCAACTATGCACTCTAAATAAACTTTGGGAATTCCATGCTGACAAAATGGGAGAACTACCGACGTTTAATTAGATAATTTTTTGTATAATTTGAGTTCACACATAAACTGAGATTGTGTAACAAGATATTGGTAGCTTCCTATTCAAGGTAACAAAACTTATATAGGCGAAAATGTCTATCAGGTGCGTTGTGGTCTTTTACGTTTGAGAACCTGACCGCGTGATTCAGAAGAAATATCGTCTTTAACCCGCGCTGGTTTAGGGAGTCTGCGATGGCACCATCCCTAATCAAAGAATTCAGTCTGTATTCTGGTTTTGAAAAAAAATTAAAACATGGAAGGAGTAAGCATCCCTGTTAACCAGTCACATCTGCCGTGAGCCCTATATCTGATCCGCTCTGTATATTGTCATTACAGGTGTAGTATAGTCTTATTTATGTAAGAAATAACAAATAACAGCACGTATTAACGTTGAGATATACCGAGCACTTTATATTTAAAAGTAGTGATTTATATCTGTGTTATGCAATGCATACACGTATATCATACTTTTGTCTGGGAACTCCTTCTGACTTGATACATGGATTTTATCTTGATGACATGTAAACACATACTGTCATGAAATATGCAATAGATGTGATCATACCTAACTCATTGTTAGAAATTCCAATGTTAGGATTTCTGTTTTTGGCGAGCCATGAATACGTTAATACAAGTCATCAAATCCGAGAGTCTGCAAAATGTAAAGCATATGTCAAAAACAAAAGATATGGAAAGTATATCCAATCGATAAAAGTTAACATGAACTTTGACAGATGTCCGTTATTTTATATAGTACATGTACCAAGCTTTGAGTGTGGGTTTCCACCTATGACCTTTGGCATATACATGTATACTAGTAATCAAGTGAAACAACAGGACGGCGATTTGTTAATTAGAGCTTAAAAATGATTCCATTTAGTGACACATATGTTATCTCCGGATTTTTATTAAATGTGAATGAAAACAATTACTGATACACGATTCTATCTAGTATCGTGCCCTTATTGTCTGTCGAACTGCAATGTGGATGTAGGTGCGGATCCAGGATATTTTAAAAGAGATGGAATAGGCTGGGGGTCTGGAAGCTTTAGAGTTTTGAGGCTTTATAGGTTAATTTTATGGATTGTTCTAGATATACGTCATACCAAATAAAGTCAATAGATAACAAGAAATAATTGGTTTGTTTATCTCTATGCACATGTTTGAATGTATATTACCGAATCTTATACCTTTGCATTTTTGTTACACCCCTCCCCCTCTAAATCCGTCACTGGGATATACGATATACGATATAAATGGAAAGGTGTATCATGTTCGTTCATCCTTGTGTTGTTACATGTATAATCAGTTTGTCCTCTCTTCAGATTCTTGCTAAACTTGCAGAAATTAAACGTGAAAATAGCTCTCTTTCCTCTGATGATTTCCCTTGGATGATTTCCCAGAATTCCCTGTGTATAAGATTGTGCTCTTTTTCTGATACATGTAATTGCAGGACGTGTACGAAAATATGATTTTCCAGTTTAAAGATCCAAGGCCAAGCTCGATGGAGGGGGAGGTCTGTATTATACATGGGATGTCCTGCTTTGTGAACCTTTAATATTAATATCAGTCAAAATGTAATTAACTTGTGTAAATGGATGAAAGAAAAAAAAAAAAATCTGTTATCAGAGTTGCTACAGTTATTTATGTCATACAATATTTAAATTAATGACCATTACGATTTGACATAAGTACCTAGGTAGATGACGAGTCGAGTTAGCGGTGAATGGTACTTTTTGATACAAATTTGATCCAGCTATAACCACTTTCATGAGAAGAACGTCATACAACAACCAAAGATCGCGCGCAGATCTTAATCCTTTAAACGCTTACTTCCTTTGTCTTATGTCGGTGAACGATTTACGATAGTGCTGTAAATATACACACCGCCACTCTAAGAAGGAAAATACTTGAAGTTTGATAACTAATTAGGGCTTAAACAGTCTCAGAATCTGATACATAAGTGTCTTGTGACTACCGAACACGTCCTATTTCACAGTCGCTTAAATCACGTGACTTTTGAATGTCACTTTTTTTTTTTCATTCATAAGAAATAATGTTATAAGCATGATGCTTTGGTTGGACGATATATCATAAATAGAAGATACATATTTCTACCATGGATTCGTCAACTTTAATATCGATTTTGATAATAATGGGAATTTATTATTTAAAAGTTGCAGATACGAAAGATTTCTGTAAAGCAGAGAAAATTTTAACTAAAAGATTTGAAACAAAGTGTGTTTTGTGTTCTGAAAATTCGGACAGTGACTGTCCTAGAAATGCCACAAAATTAACGACAGACAATGGACATAAAAATTGTCAATTAGACCTGAACATGGGCAATGAGACAAATCCCCGGATTATTACAATGGCAGGGTGTTCACATATTTGTTCCGAACAAATTCCCGTCCCTTATTGCTGTGATGGATTTTATGGTCCAAATTGCTTCGGTAAGTCTGAAAATAAAAGATCAAACGAAATCATGTAACCATGTATATGAGAGAGAGAGAGAGAGAGAGAGAGAGAGATTTACAAATGAACCTGGACCACATTCTATAACTGAATGTTTTTTAAAATTCGATATTATGGGTTTCATTAAAATAAAAATATCATTATTTTTGTTCATATACACACTTTATACACAAGAAAATTAGGTACACTATGAATATAAAAGTATATATTTGGCAAGAGTCGATCGAGAAAGCAACGCACCCATCATTCATTAATGCAGAATATAACATACGTGTATGCGAAGTAAGAAGGTGTAAGTACCAAAAGTAGCAAATAATGAGTTTATGACAATTCACCCTTCAGTATGTAATACTGAAAATCCTAAAGAGTTTGTGACACACACCCCAAAAATTTTACCAGGCAATTTTTCCCTCCAAATAAAAATCCCCAAAACGCCCAGAAATTAAAACAGCTAATTTTCAAACTAATATGGCGAAACGTTAAGTAGAAAGTTTGAATTTCATTCTTCTCTAATAAAAAGACGTTCATTAAAATAGAATGTAGCATATTTCACCTATAACATCTTAGTCCTCATTTCTTAATACGCAACGTTAGCCATGGAAATAGGTCAATGTGACAAGCTTCCGGTGAGTGAAGCGTAGAGTCAGAGGCACCTTGAAACTAATTATTATCTTGACGAAAGCGTTTCAAAATGAAAGAACCTTGTGTCATTATGGAAAATAGCTTATCTTGAATATTTCCCTCTCCCCTTTTCTGATCACTTAGGAAATTGTAAGAGTCTGACCTGCGTTAAAAGTACATGAATAGTCAATCAATTATTTCAGTTTTAGAACAAATGGAAAGTAAGTATTTAATGGACATTCTGGTTCATGAATCATTTCACATTTAGATAATCTCCGGATGAGATGTATCTTGCTAACTACAATTTGTTTTGTCTTTTTCAGCGTGTCCAACGTATAACTGGAAAATCTGCAATAATAGGGGTTCCTGTAATGACACCATAACGGGAGACGGGGAATGCGCATGTCAAGTATGTGATAAAGGGATGGCTTCCGGCCCTCAATGTCAACATGCGTCGTCATTAATTTGTGAAAATTTTTATGTACATTTTAAAAAGCATGTTTTTTTTCTCACCTGTGAAAATAATTGTGTGCATTATCATTTTAAAGTATATATGCAACCGGATGATCAATAAAAGCCTTGACTTTGCATAATAAGGGTCCTATTTGCCCCCCCCCCCCCCCCCCCCCCCCCCCCCCCCCCCCGCGCGAAAAAAAAAATCGACATTTGTACTTTCGTTCAAAATTAATAGTAGTTTGTGCAAGAATCATGATGCAAGGCAATTGTTATTCTGAATTTGATCAAATTGACTTAGAAATGATATGACATCACAAGCTTGGCGTTATGGTATCTTGACATAAAATACCTATTTTCAACCCGTTCTTCCACAAAAAGTCAGGTGAAGGCTAGCGCAAAACTTTCATTCTCGCAATATTTTTATATTACATGATAGTAAAATCCCGTTTGTCCAAAAATGCGCTCTTTGTTCTCTGAAAGAAAAACGTTCACGAAAAATAAACATTTTAGTTGAATTTGTTCAACATTGAGTCATTTGGTCAATTTAGATGATATGTACGTCATATAACTGCAAATATCACATGCAAGTTATGTGAAACTGTATATTCACATAATCTATTATGGATATAGTCTTCCTCTAAAATTTTCAGTTTTTGAGTTTTACAGAGGCCGTTTTCATCCATAGTTCTTTGTCATTGTCGAAGGTCTGATGTGTATATTGGCAGATTCTTATGATTCAGGTCTAATAAGACCAATGCCAAATGTAATTCCATCAGAAAAAAATTCAAATTTGTTAGAACCTATCACACGTCTTTGATCCATGATGTTGTTACATGTTACAGGCAAATTTCACAGGATATGCGTGTGAAAAATGTTCAGATGACAATGTGTATGGCGACAATTGTAATCAAAGTAAGCTTTCACACATTATGAAGAAATATTGTGCAGTTTAGTTATTTATTCTCATTCTATATAGATTCTATTTTTACTCAATTAAGGGCACTCACGTTTTACATTGAGTTTCGAGGCTTTATCATCTAATAGCACAGGCCAAAATTAAGTTAAATTCAATGCTGCACCACACTGTCTTCGTTAATGAAGATCTCTCAAATATTGCTCTATAAATAATCTTTCTTATTTTTTAAGCCTGTGATTGTGTAAACGGGGTCTGTGACAGTGGAATTCTGGGTTCCGGAAATTGTGATTGTTCATCGGGTTGGAAAGGCGACAGATGCGACGAGGGTAAATAACTATAAATACCATCTTGTACTTATTTCTTTTATAACCGTTTCATTGTATAAATACACCATTACCATGTGTTACAATGTTGACAATCCCTGCACATCATTTTACTTGATATTCTATCTTGAATTCAGTTGACTTGACATTGTCTTTAAAACATTGGACATCCAGAGAAGTGACGGACAACGACGATCAGGCGTTTAATGATTGTTTGAAAGAAAATAATCTGATCTTTATCTAAAATTTTATCAGAGATCTCTGGTTGTGACCTCAAGAATTGCAGCGAGAACTCTCGCTGCATTCAGATATCCGGATCTAACTACACATACTGTTCCTGTAATGTGGGGTACGAAAGAGACATCAACGCTACTGAACATACCTGTAACCGTAAGTTTGTGTTTCTTAAGCACACTTGTTACACATAAAATAATGAAATTGTGTGTGTGTGTGTGTGGGGGGGGGGGGGGGGGGGGGGGGGCTACGATTAATTGTTATAAGTACAAATATAAAACTCTTTAAAACTAAGTTAAATTTCTTTTGATGTTCAAAACACTATGCAGTTAATATCTATGCAGATGATATTACGCAAAATGTTTAAGACGAATCTTTAGTGATAGAAGTTAGACGAGTGTCTTTCAAATTCTGGAGAATGGATGTCAAAAGAAACTGACAATTTTAAAAGAAACGCGGTGTAGTTTCACAGGAATATCACAGAAAATATAGAAATGTAGAAAACTCTGTATAAATGTTGGTGAACTTTTCATAGAAAATGTTAAATATGCCAAACTGCAAGGTGTTTACATGGAAGACTGTCTTATCATACAGATGTCGTATGTTAAAAACTAGGAGTTTTAAGGAGGCTGAGTACTTTCGTGTCAATGGAAACAATACTTAAGATTTACAATACTATAGTTTTTCCTCATTTCAATTATTGTTGTAAAGTATTGCATAATGTCAAGAACAAGATAAATCATTGTTCGTTATCTTTACTTTGTCGTTTTAAATATGAAGACTGCTCTTTCCAAAATAACTGATGATATTTTGGAATGATATTGCTACAATATTTTTTTTCGAAACTAAAGGCTTTGATTAATATACTGAATAAAGGGTAAATGCATAGAGTTTTATGTGTGAAAAATAAATTCAGGACATTGCATTGTTTTAGAGGTATTATGGTGTCATGCGTTTGACGAAACACTTCAAAGAGTCTGTTAAAAGGAATGTCTTGCCAAGTTTTATATGAAGAATAATCAATCCAACAGACATTTGGTTTCAATACGATGGCGCAGCCCTACACATTGCCAGGTAGTCGCTGATTGTTGGATACATCTAGCAGAAAGGCGGCAAAATGCTTCGCCTACTCATTCTCATGATCTGAACCCGCTATAGCCTTTTATATGTGAGATACCGTAATGCTAGAGTATATGAACGCAATCCAGATAATTTGAACGAATTTTAGCTGCATTTTCTAGAAAGACTTGAAACGACACATGCGCCATTGTGATAGAGAACTTCAAGAAGCGCATTGACGTAATTATTTCGCAGAAAGGACATCATTTGAAACACGTCTGAATTCATACCATTTTGTTTGAATTTGCTTCATTTCCTTATTCATTATTAAAGATATATGATTATCTAAGTAATAAAACATTTAAACTATGTAATCGTTCCCCATCTGTGTTCATTCTTTGAAAAATTATTTACTCTTAAAATAGTATCAGATGTTATGAAACACTTTGTTTCAAAAGTATATGTTAGAATACATCTATTTTAGCTGTGGATTTGTGTGCTAATGGTAAAAACAAATGCTCCGAGAATGCCACTTGCATCTTCTCTGGACCGGCACTCTATAACTGCTCCTGTCTTGAGGGGTTCCGAGGGGACGGTTACGTGTGTAGTCCCATTGATCCATGCCGAAAAATGTATGGAGGATGCAACTTTACGACATCTATATGTACATATCGATCCCCAGGGAAGGTCTGTAATGATCGGTATAATGTTCACTCTATAAAACTTCAGAAATATAAGAAAAACAGAAAGAAATATAGATAGATAGAAAGATAGATACATAGATTGTATCTTCAAATGATAAAAATTATGCAAAAAATGTTATGAAATTAAGGATGAATTTTACGTGTTTCTAATATATATGTCAGTAAAATGAGATGCGTCCTTTGTCTTCAACAGAGAGACTGTGTTTGCAAGGAGGGCTACGAGCTTTCCTCCAATCAGACGTGCGAACTGATCAATCTGTGCTTAACTAACAGCAGCCTTTGTGACAAAAATGCAGATTGTCACATGACTGGACCATTGGAACACGAGTATATTATTTAGAAAAAACACATTTGCACTTTTTCAAGTATTAGCTTTTGCAGTATCATTAAGAATGAAATCAAAGATTATTGATTGGCAACGTATTTTGATTTCAGATGCATCTGCCATGATGGTTATGCAAGCGACGGAAAAGTTTGCTTCAACAATTTAATGGGTGTAGGTAGACGATATATTTCTAAGAAGTGCATTACAGAAGCACTTCCTCCTGCTTTCATATCAATATCGCTGCATCGTACACAGTGAGTGTTGGATTAGTAATCATGATTTTGCTAAACTCGTAGTTTTTATCATGACAATTGTAGCTGATAGAAGATATCCATAACAACGACCCCACACTGGCGTCCAAGATGACTTGGTCCATTAAACTGGTTCAGAACACATACCATGACGAGTTCCGTTATCACGGTCCATTCACAGTCTTCCTTCCGACAGACTTCGGATTTCGAACGATTTATAGGAAAATGAATGTAATAGTTATTGCAGAACAATAAGTATATGTGTTTTGTTATACCCACGCATGCGCATGCAGTCAACCAATTTTACTCTACAACAAAATAATCACAGAGACGATTTTCACTCTCATTCAACAGATACTTCAAGATTATTAGAATCCACATTTTTACTGTACAAATTCGAAATTCTCAAGTTTGGGCTGCGTGGAAATCTTGCATGGGAAAGATATACTGCGATAGTAATGGTGACAGACAGTTTCTTTAATTATTTAAACTTCGATTCATTTTGTAAGGCTCAATCTTCTGTAAACATCATAAAAATATGACACACAAGGAAAAATGGCATTTTTACTACCACTTAGTCTGCTTTAATTTGAAGTACAATTTTGTTAATGAACAGGTCGACTAATAAAAGTAGTTGTGGATGAAAAGTATGATACATATAGTAATAGCACAATTTCGAGTTATTGCCGTAACACATTTATAGTCTAGATTTTATATACCGTGATCACGTGATTTCAGGAATTGGTTAGCCTTCGATACTAAAATAGCGTCTGTTAGTAACAGTGTTACGAAGAAATGGAGGGATCAAAAGCGAGATATTACTGCTTAGCGGAAAGCTGTATTTTGGACAAAAGGAAGATAGGAAAATATGGTTATATGGAAAACATTACATACTACCCCTTTCTAACACAGAAAAAAGGACCCATGGTCAGAAGTTGAAATTACCTCTAGCTTCAGTTTCACTGCAAGATTGCTCAACTTAAATACATCGATTTTTCGACAAAAGGAACATGATACCCCTCGATCCGATAGAAAGCACTTATATTCTAGCACCTTCCATGAACAAAAAATGATTGAAGAAATTGGTTCCATTATTTTAAAACTTGCCACGATATTTATGTTTTAAACCCGGAAAGGCGTAGGGCTAACTAAATCTGAGGACGCGTGTAAAATTCGGGTAAAAACGGTATTCAGGCAGCAACTCGAAAATGTGCTATTTCAATAGTAGTTGAAATAGATAGTATTTGAATTTTATCTTATTTACCAAAACACAAAAAATGGGGGGGGGGGTATTATATAGTAACATGTTATAGAGAAAATTCGATACCACTATGGGACTCGAACACATGACCTATATTATACAAAACCAACGCTTTAATAAGCTGACTTAACATGTAACGCTTTAATACACTAACTTAAAAGATAACGCCTTAATACTCTGACCTAACAAGACAGTATTTATAAGAATAAGGAATGCATTAATTGATGTTTATTTATGTATTATAACGTCCTCGAAATATTGTGAGGATGTGTGAATCATTCTCAGATTATACATACATATCTTTCAACATTCTGCAAATCACTACATGCATGTACGTGTTTATAATCTAAGCATATCAAGAGTATGATTCGTTATATAGTATTAAATTAAATAATCGCTGGACGTTCTTTACAGGTAGATGATTTCCTTGCCGACAGGGATTCTGCCAGCCAGATTTTGCGACAACACATCATTATCGGAAAGTGGACGATGGAGAACTTGACGCGAATGGATACGTTTTATACACTACAAGGGAAGGCAGCAGAAATCCAGAGAAAATCAGTCAGTAACATGTCGAAATCGTCTATCTTTTATGTTAATGGGACGTCATCAGATAATCGTTCAATCGCATATGTGAAAGAAATTGATAACCATCCATACACTAGAACAACTATACCGTTAAATTTCTTTATGTAAAACAATATTAGCTCCACGAAATCTCCAATGGATTGCTTAAAATGTAAGAAAAACATATTTTAGAACTCAACGGTTCTGTATGCTTCAGTTTGATTTATTGATTTTTAAGCGTGGAGAAATAACATACCGGTACAGATTAAGCGGGTCTCGCAGCAAATCCTCCGTGATCAAACAAGATATGATAGCTTCCAACGGAATCATCCACGTGGTCCAAAAGCTGCTGACAAACGAGGCGACCGTCAAAGGAGACAACACGGTAAGTACATATCACAGAGTGCGGACGTCAAAGGAGACAACACGGTAAGTGCATATTACAGAGCGTGGACGTCAAGGGAAACTACACGGTAAGTACATAACATAGAACGTGGACTTCAATGAGGGACGCCACCAGATAGCTGAAAATTGTTGCATGTGGCGGAAAACAACAGACAATCAATCAAAGAAGAACAACATGGCGAACCCATATTACTGTGCGCGGACGTCAAGGAACACAAAACGACGATTACGTAACACAAGTGGCGAGAGTTTGATAGTTCTATTGTATCTACATGGTACTAAGAAAGTAAACACAAAGGATGCATAAATTTTAGGTTGCGTTTTTTTTTTTTGACACTAAGTATTGGTTTGTTAAAGCAATAATATTTTCATGTATAATCAGATATCAAGTTTGAAATTATTCCTACACACTCTACAGTTAAATATATTGATTGATTGTGTGTTGTTTTTCGCCACACTCAATTATTCAGTTATTTGGTGGCGTCCAGTTTTTGTAGGTGGAGGAGAGAACCCAGATACAATGTACCCGGGAAGAGACCCCGACCTTCCGAAATTAAACTGGCAAACTTTCTCACATATATCTGCGCGAGCGAAAATCGAACCCGCGCCGACTAGAGGTGAGAGGCCTTGTAATTTTGAGCGCAATACTCTAACCACTCGGCCACGGAGGCCCCACCGTTAAATTTATGAAATGAATTTGGTTTTGCACTCTATTTCCGCATCGAGCACACAACTACGAAATAAACAATGGCGGTAACTCTATTTAGCGTTATCGGTCGTTGATTGTTGTTTTGCAACATCTACTCTATATACAGGTTTAAAGCTTTATTTGTTTGTTTATCTCCGTAAGCATCCATACAGCTTATTAGAGTATGAGATTAAATGAAGGAATGTAGGGGAAAACAATATATACATGCACATCTGCAAATACTAATGTATGAAAAGGTGAAGATAACGAACAATAGTCAATCCAATAACTCCTATCAAGAATACAAAATAAAGAGTTGGTCAAACACGGAACCCTGAATATACCAGTATGATCATGTAGGAGGAGTAAGCATTCCTGTCGACTGATCTTAGTATTATATACTAATATTAATTATAGTTACAATATAAAGGCTATATATGTGTGATAAAAGGTAAATATCATGAAGATCAATAGATACGTATACTAGTAATGAACTAACAGTTCTCAATTGTAAATACTTCAAGCAAGTTCAAAGTAACTCCAACGTGCAAGATTATTAATGGTATAAATATACGATTTAAGGAACATATGTATACACCTTTTGTAGAAATCCATTTTCACGCTGCTGAAAGAGGACAGGCGATATAACACAGTGAAATCCCTAATAGTGGTGAGACTGCTCACATTTTTCTCTGTGCTTTAGTTTTGAAATTATAATATACTGTCGTAGAAACTCCTTTGTCCGACTTTTTTTTCAGAAAGCTGGAATGAAATCTGAATTTGAAGAGGATAATATAACTGTCTTTGCGTCCAGTAATAGTGCATGGAACAACCTACCAAAGGGAGTCATGGATTACCTTAAAAGTGACGAGGTATTGTCCGGTGTTCTTTTCCTGAAGTATAGTCGAATGATGTCCTTGGTCAATGACTGTTATCATCACATTAGTCAACTTCAAAATTTGTGTTTAACCATTTTGTTTGTACTACAAAGTAATCGATTTTCATGGTTCGATATTCGCTGTATTCAGCGTTTTGCAGTTATAACGAATTATATGTAGCACTGGTTGACAAAACGCTTTTCTGTGATATCTAAATTATGAATATTGCAAATAGCCTTGTCAAATTAATTTTAACAAAAAGAACTTTGTGTACTAATAGCTCCAATTGACCCTAATGTCGACCTTGATTGTTAGATAAATGGGATAAAAAATTAAAATTACATTAACGAATTATTGATGTCCTTTGTTCAGCTTAATAAACTGATGCTAGCTTTCAAAACGCTAAGAGTCTTCAGTATTGTAAGCTATATACCTTCAGAACGTCTAGGCTGCATACGTCAACCATGATCAATTAAGATAAGCTGATAATCATATTCCAGTGCTGCATATGTATGGAAATAGATTTGGTCGACACATGCAACCCACGATTTATATTTTAAAAAGTTGAAATTTTGGGGACAGAACATGTAACATATGATAGGAAGAAAGTAGCTATACTTACATTTTTCGTTACGCAGTATTCCAATGTGGAAGTAAGTGAATTTTGGAGACAACAATGGATGTTTCAAATTCAGGCAGATGTGACCGTTGCCATCCTAGTCCTTTCTTTCAGTGACTTCAATTCTGTTCTTACGATGTATCATTGCAATTTTTTTTCTCAACCTAGAGGAAATTTGAATTGCGAAATAAAGCAAATGTTGAATGCATTTGAAATGGGATTCCATATTTAGTCCCTTACCAATTTTGCCGAACTATTAGTTTACCCGTTGTCTGTCTGTCCTTCTGTCATTTTTCTTGATGGTTTTCGGAAATGTTTCTGCATAGGATGAAGATATTCAACTGAAATTTTATACATGGTTTTGGCTTGGATAGTTGCATATCAAGTTTGAGTTTCGTTACGCTTGACCAACTTGACTGAATTATCTTACCGGAAGGGGACTTTGTATTGCCTGCAATATACTCCGAATATTGTGTTAAAGTATACGTTAAACGTTCCATTTAATTATCGATATTAATTATGATAATTTCTAATCAAATCATACGATGCCACTCCCATTATAAAAGATGAAAAAGGAAGATATGCTTTATGTTCCCCTGGAATTGATTCCATCTTCATAAAGCAAAATTGGAATGTTTTGTCTTAAAGAGATTTGTGATTTATTTATAGGGGCTAGATAAATTGAAGTTAATTCTGAGACATCAAATTATTAACGAAACGGTAAGTTCCGGTTTATTTTTCTCATACATTATATACATGTATATTAATTAGTCGTATGACTTCCAATGTTTTTCAAAATTACCCGTTTTTGCTTTATAACTTTGATTTTTTTCCCTGTAGATTGAGGTGGCGGATCTAATTAACAGGCGCATGATAAGAAGTAACAGTCAATCCGTTATTGCAGTTTTGATAACAACACAGGTTGGTTATTTGAATTGAGATTTGAAGTTGTATTGAGCCTTCTTCTTTTTTCTATTTTTTCCAGATATTGATTTCCGCTAACGATACGGTCAATTGAAATTCTCTGATATTAACTTTATTAACTTGGTGTGTATATGTTAACTTATATATATAATCAATTCATAAAACTCAACTTTAGTTCCTTTCTCACATGTCTGAATGCACTCATCTACTGTAAACCATCATTTATTCGCAAGCAAGAAATTTTCGCGAGGTTCTTGAAAACATTTTTCGTCGCGAAAATTAGTCACTGCAAACCAGTCTATCGCTGGAAAATCACGAAATAAGTTGTCGCGAATAAACGTTCGTGTACACTAAATATTCACCTGCATATATAAATGCATTTCAGTTTATGTTTTTCTTCTATCCAGGTTTTAGGAGTTAGCATAGAATTGAAATATTGCGAGGTATCTGTATGCAACATAAAGCATTAAACACATTTGATTCATTCATTTTCTTTTGGTAACAGTTGCAATGAACTTATTCTAGGGACAAATCCGTTTAGACAGAGAAACTAACGTGACCCAGACAGATATACCGGCGATGAACGGGTTGTTTTACCACGCTGACAGCGTACTCCTGCCCATTGATCCTGATGAAATTTTACCGGGAATCTGCAGTTACGAAAACACCACCGAGGAGGAACCGGTGAATTGATTTACATTTGTATTTACATGGCCAATGTTTTGCCTTATATGACACTACTAACGAAATTGGCATTCAGTTTTCCAGAACATGAAGTCTCGCGTGATCACACTTTTTTTTTCTTGCGTATGAATACAACCACCTCTTCAAAAATATTTGAGTCAATTGTATTTGGCTACTTTCACCTGCCTTGACATTACAGAAACAAAATAAATAAAACACATCAAAATATTTACATAGAGTTTATTTTGTAAACAGACAAGAAATTCATTAATGAATAAAACTGAAACAGTAAACTTGATAAGAACAACATAACTCGAAACAGAAATATAAGAAGTAAGATATAATTTTTGGGGTGTCATTGGGATATGACGTGAAGTTGTTATGTGATCAAATCTTCTATAACGTCCCTTGATCAACTTCATGTTATATCCCAATAACAATCACACAATTATGTTTTATTTCTTAAGAAACGTTGGTTTTCATTGTCTAATATTATAATATCACGTAGTGAAATCATCCTGATTTCTTGATTTGATAAAGTGCCATCAATAATCAATACATTAATCATAGTTATAAAAAACAACATTTTAAAAAAATTCCTGCGTCGCTAGAAGAGTATTATTGCTTGTAAACAGATCCTATCGTAAAGCTTACATCATATATAAGATTGATCGCAATATTCAATACATTTGATTCAACACACTGACCACGCATATATCCCGCTTTACTGCTGATACAAATATACGCTGATTATATAATTAAACGACTTGAAAATTGCTCTTCATTTGCATTTATATAATTCATTCAACGATCTTTGTTGTTTGTTTTTTATTTCAGGGTTATTGTAGACCGTGCTTCGCAACTCTGGAGTGTGAAAAGGGACTCCCAACAGTAAGAAGCGCCTCTCTGAAATTTTTATTTTCATATGGTGTTATTATCAGGTATATATGGCCAGATGGTCACAAGAGTTTTATCGGTGATATCATAATACGTTTATTGGCATTATACCAAAATATATAAGGGCAAGTAAATAAGTAACCAGCCTAATTTATTTCCGGTTGAGATCCACCTCTTTTTTTCGATGTAATTACCCTTTAGTGTGATGGGCTTAGACCAACGGTGTTCAAGTGCCATCAGCCCAGCACTGAAAACGTCAGGTTCCTTTCCATTGATTCACTCCTCAACTGCCATCACGACTTCTTCGTTACACCGAAAATGATGTCCACAGATATTCTTTTTCAAGTTTGGGAATAAGAAGAGGTTGCTAGGAGCTAGGCCAGGCAAATAGGCAAGATGTGGTATTAATTCATACCTGTTTCACTCTACAGCATCCATTGCAACTTTGCAAGTGTGGACTCTCGCATAGTCCGGTTACAGCAGAAAACCTTTAGACTGTTTACCTCGGCTTTTTTTTCGCGGATTGCGGTTCTCAGTTGGTCAAGCAAATTTGCATAGCACGCTCTAGTTATTGTTCTTCTGCGTCCCAAAATACTGTGGCCATCACCTTCCCAGCAGATGGTTGTGTCGTGAACTTCTTTGGCCTCGGGGACCCCGGTCCTACCCACCGATGACTCTGGGGTTTATTCTCTGGCTCATGATAATGAACCCAAGTCTCATCTTACAGTCACCAAGGAAAAACAAAGGAAAATCATCTTTTGACCTAATGCGCTTTAACAAGGTGCTCCGATGCTCTGGTTGCCATTTGCTCTTCGCTGAGGGATTTGGGGGCCCAACGGGCTGTTAGCTTTCGCATACCTAAACGATCATGCAAGATTGTTGAAACACTACCATGTGAAATGCCTAATGTCTGCGCTATTTCATTCACCTGAATTTGCCTATCAGAGTATACAAGATCCCGAATTGTTTTACACATTTCTTCGTCGGTAGCATCAAATGGGCGCCCAGATCTGGCTTCATCTTCTAAAGGCGTTTAAATACGTTTGCATTTTCCTACCCAGAATGTAACCTGTGCATAAGAGTGTGCAGAAGACCCATAAACATCGGCTAACTCGCCTTTTGTTTTCTTGCCTGTTTTACCATTTAAATACAAGTACCAAATTACAGCACGGTACTCAACTTTAGATGAAAAGCAAGTCTTTGCATCACTAGCCATGTTTGACATTCAGTATCTAGTTAACGAATGAATTGATACACGTGCAATTTTGTACCCAGGTATAAAGCATGTACTGGCAGAATGCAGAAAAATCTTGACCATCTCGGTCAATCGGAAATGGGATAGGCTGGTTACTTACAGACTTGCTCTCGTACATAGGTCTAATAACTGTAATAGACATTGCATTTTTTGTTTGCATGCTAGACAAGGAGACTGTCAGATGCACGACTTTTTCCTGACTAATTTTTGTGCATATTCAATAAATCAAATTGACAAAAATTACTTTAATGTTACAGGTAATTTGTTGACTTTGGAATTATTGATACTGAGAACGGTTTTATTCAGGGGCAGATAGACCAGTGTAGCCTTAAAAAAGCCATTGTCAACCGGGATCCACGAACTGGGAAGTTAAATTTCTGGTTCACCACCAGTGCAGGGTGTCGATCGATTTGCAACACGACTGTTACAGTAAGGAAATGTGTATTAGTGTCTCGTGACTAGCTTGTGTTAACAAGATGTCCTGGTGAAGTGTTCCAACATAACCGTTGTCCTTCTCTGGATTTATGTTCTAGGATGCATTATGTTGTAGGTTATCATGGTTATTATTTTGATAGGATATTAATTGTCGTGATTTCGCAGTAATTAGTATTAAAGACATGCTTCAAAATTTCTTTTATCTAATGTATTTTGATAGAAAACTAATCTAAAACACTGTATACTGAACATTTTTAGAAGTATATATCGCAAACGTAACATTCGAGACCAATGGACTCTCAGTAAATCTACAAAATACCATCTACATGTATTTATGCACAATCTGAAAGTTAGAACTGTTACTATCTCTATATAATAATCATCATTACAAATCCACCGTTCGTTTTGTTTCTGAATCGAACACTAGAGTACTAGTATATATAAAACACGAAGAACCATGGTAACCACTTCTTTACTTAACGTTTGTAAACTGGTATGCGTTCTCGTTGCTGTTTACTGCAAATTACACTATCTATGATATTTGTATTTTAACAGACACCAGTGTGTTGTTCGGGTTACTATGGCGAGAAATGTTCTTTATGTCCAGGTGGATATAAAACTCCGTGTTCTGGAAATGGACAGGTGAGTAGATCCTTTCGTACAGTTGATGCAACGAGAGGAACTAGTACAGTTTAATAAGGTACAAACGAACACGCATACATGTATAATGTGTATAATGAATAACCGGTTATAACGAAGTGATTTCCATTCCTTACACATATAGACGCAAATCACGAATATCGCATTGGATATTAGAAATTATTCCTATTATGAAGCGAAATAGGACATCCCTAAAGTTTCGTTGTAACCGGATTTCACTGTAGATCTCTTTACCTTCATTTTATCTTCAATCAAGAAATGCACTTTCTGAATTACATGAATGTAAATGGATTTTCGGATGTAAGAGTTGGTGATATTAAATTTATTACAGTGTGTGGACGGTGTAAGTGGAAACGGCACGTGTGTTTGTGATGAGGGATTCTCTGGAACTGTATGTGATAAATGTTCCGATGTCAGAAAATTTGGACCGGGCTGCAATAAAAGTTAGAGTTCTGTTACTGTTAGCATAAATAATACACTGAACACCAGAGTAGATGTAGTCTTTCCATCCATCACAATAAAATGAAAATCAAGTGTGTAGTTTGGAAGTTTTCACACACACACACACACACACACACACACACACACACACACACACAATTAATCATGTTTTAAATTATTTGATGTTTGTCTTTATTTGATTCAACTTACGATAAATAGATATAAAGATTATACTCTTCTCTTCCCTATGTATGAAAACTATTTTTCTTTTCCATGATACAATAATTCTTCAAATTACTTTTTGTAGAACGGGTTCATTTAGTAATCCTACAAAATGTAGAAAACAAAAGGTACTGTAAGTGTTATTATCTTTAATCTTAGCTTGCACGTGCTTGAACGGGTATTGCAATAATGGACCACAAGGTGACGGAAAATGCAAGTCGTGTTTCCGAAGCGATCCCGATACTTTCTGGAGTGCCTGGGTCTCAACATATAGTGGCGAAAACTGCGATATCATGCATAAACCATGTTCCTTTAGTTTTCACTCGAGGCCATGCCATATTGATTCGTCTTGCATTGGGAATGGGACATCGTTTCGGTGAGTACATAGGAATGCATAACGACAGAGATTGCTTGCGATATGACTGATCCCAAAATCTCATCAAAATCAAAACTGGTGTGTGACAATATTCTCTGGGTTCAGTTTTGACTCTCGTTGAGAACTTACGATTTTTATAGTTCCTTGTAAAAACTAATGAAGCGTTTGTCTACTTTCAAATTGATATTTGATAAAACTTGAATTATTCTTGTCTATCTGCACATTGCACTGAGAACTTCCTTTATATTCCGTCATAGATCATTTAGATTCAGTCAAATAATGATAATTATACAGTATATCGCATTGTGATCCTGTGTTAAACATGCCTGTATTTGTAATGTATATCCCTGTTAATCATTGAAATGTGGCGGTTGAGATCCCTAAGATAACTTGCTGAGGATTCTAGCAGTTCAATTTATACATATAAATGATTCGTGTAACGTATTTACAATTTTGCACAGTTCCCGTCCCCCGTGGCTCCCTTTGCGGCTCTTAGCTCAATCCGGCTGTCGGCTCTGAAAGCTTGGTTCACTTTTGACTCCCGGCTATTGCAGCTCGGGCATTGGTTATTCCACATAAATAAAACAGTAAAGACTTATTCAGTCACGCCTGATTTTAATTAAAATATATAAACAATTTAAATTACCTCTTTTATAACTGTTGCGATATTCTCACTATGGGGCCAACTGTAATAATGTCTAAAAATGCCGCTTCTCCACCTTATATATCCTTCAGTGAGACTAACCCCATCTATCAGTTATACACTGAAATTTAAATTTTACATGATTGAAATATCCGGATCATCTCATATTTATAAACAATGTATTATATAAAGACAAAACGATATAAAATTACAATTCATTCTTTTTTACTTCACAGAATATTTTGCGAAAATACGCAGATTTAAAGCTATTACATGTTTGGAAAATTAATTAAGAATTTGAGCAATATTTGGCTTACAACCAATACAGGTATTTAACAGATATTTCTTTCGTATACTATTTGCTATTGAAATAAACATTGACTGGTGTAAATCATTCATTTGATTCGCCCACATATTTGGCTAGGAGAGAGCATCAAAGGGCCATACTTATTAATGACTTCAGAATACCATAGAAAATCTCCAAGAATTATCACTCTTGGGTAGCTAATCTATGGTCGAGAAAGCAGATACAGTGGGAACTAAAGTATGAGCACCTATACTGATTTCTTGATAAATAAGAACAGAATTCAAAGCTGAGTCAGTGACGGAAAATAATAATGCTTTGGACACAGTATCAATAGTGTAATACCAGTTTTCTGCCTCACGCTTGCCACAAATATATCAAATAAATCATGAGGAAGATCCCCACTGATTTCTAGGACTGAAGGTCTTTTGCAAAGATACAAACGACTAAATAAAACAATGCTGTTAACATATCTGTGAAGGTTACCTTTGTAATTTTTCTACTCATAATTGCTACAGGGATGACAGGAGAACAAAGTTGCCTTTGGTTTCTGTGTCTAAAGGTCATAGGTCAAGGCCACAATAATAGAGTACTACTGCAAATGTTGTGAATACGAAAGAACAATACATTTTGAGTTTCAGCTTCACACTTGCTATAGTCATTGTATGTGGAAAGGAGAAGATAATTATTGATATTTAGGTCAAAGGTCAAGTTGATGTCGGAGTGTAATATTCACTAAATGATGCGGTGTTGTGAAGGGATTGTCTCACTTGCCCGTTGCCATTTTGAATTGATTTCATGAAAATCTGTTGAACAGTTTTTTCTTTACATGTCAGGAACTAGTAAGTACCCTGGTGAACGCTCATTCTCTCTATATGTTTCCAGCTGTGTGTGCAATCGGGGCTATGAAGGGGACGGAAACGTTAAATGCACTCCCATTAACCCGTGCAAGAAGCCAGGAAGAGGAGGGTGTCACAAACAGGTACAGCCGTTCACATAGTGATTCACTGTCGATAGCCTACTGTATGGGTAATCTGCCTACGCTATGGAATTACAAGCATTATATAACTTGTAATGATAAATATATTTAATGTATTTAGCTCTGAATTCTTTAAAGAAGACGAACGTGTATTTCCAAATTACTGAGAACATCCTTAGTATTCGGTAAATTAATGCGGTTCACTCATTTCAGTTAGCCAGGTAGATATTGTATCTTGGGTTCCAAGGGAAAACGGAAACAGACAAAGATGGTGTGCATGATAATGCATGTTAGATTAACCGTGTTTCAGATTCTTTATGTTTCTACAGGCCATATGCAAGATGGACGGACCCGGCGGTAACACATGTACCTGTAGCGAAGGATGGACGGGTGACGGTAAATACTGCTACCCAGGGTCTCAGTGTGGAGATCAAAAACACTGTCATAAGTACGCCTCTTGTAAAACCGACCCTGCGCACAAACAGGTCAGGGACGCGCGCTTATATATATATATATATATATATATATATATATATATGTGTGTGTGTGTGTGTGTGTGTGTTGTGTGATAATGAAACTAATTTTATTTATTTAGCGTAAATATATTTAGAATTTCCAATGCATTTCATGTTTTATGATCTCATTATACAGCGTCTTTGTTGGTGCAATGATGATTTCCACGGCAACGGAACATTCTGTATTCCAAATAATATCTGTAAATACCACAATGGAGGTTGTCATTCCAGGGTACGTGATGTCACAATAATGAATGTAAAGTGGAGTGTGGAAAATAACTAAACATTCAAGAAACATTCTTCCTAATTAAAGTTATAATTAAAGTTATAATTATAATTAAAGTTATAATAGATGTCATTTTAGTGTCAGAAAATTTTTGTTTTGAAAGTTTGATTTCCTATTTCAGTGACAGAAAATATGCACATTTATGTTAATAATATCTGTGTTAAAAACCTATTCAGAGGTTCTGAATGAAGTAAACTTATTATTAGGGTCTTCCCTTACATAAAAATTGATATCTATATAAAGCTATATATTCTGAAGATTTGAACTCTTTATTTTGATGAAATTTTAAAGCTTGTTTAAACTTACTTTCTTAATGATTGTGCTTAAAGTTACATACAGAGCTATCTTAATCACAACTTTTCATATTTAGAACCGTTATTACTTTACAATAAAGAGCCTTACCAAAAGTAAGACTGATCAACGGAGCTGTATATTGATTTTTCCTAACTATTGAAATAATAAATAAAGAATTGCTTCCTAAGGCAAATATTTTAATTACATGTAAATGAGATCCGGTCTCCCGTGTACCAGACACAAATAATTTTAATAGATACCATTGTTCTAGGCTACTTGTACACCTCTTGCACCGGGCCTAAATAACTGCACATGCTGGAGAGGGTATGCTGGAGATGGAATATTCTGTATACCCACAATCAACGAACTGATTCTCAACCACCCTAATCTCACCAAAGTGGCAGCATTTGTTAAAGTAAAGGAGAGAGAGAGATAAATCTATTGATGCATGTACAATGTGTGATGATATATATCGAAACACCTGTTGTCTTCATCTCGAGTGTGCATGGCTTGTGAAAAGCTATCCTAATTCATTTTTATCATTTTGTTTTGGGAGACACTTTGTAAATTTATATTTAGAAACTAGGTACAGACAGTATTCTGCAGTATGATATGGACAGATACACTTTTTTTGCTCCAACTGACGCCGCCATGGACTTCTTGATCAGAAGAAGAGAAGCGGACTTTTTTTCTGATGATGACAATATTCTCGGTTTCATCAAGTAAGACAAAATGCTCATTAAGTCATAAAAATAAAAATACACGTAGTACTACACTCTACGCCAAAGATTGATCAAAATGCAATTCAAAATAGATTATACAGTATATGGGCGATTGCGCTGGGCGGGAAAAGACGGAAGGGCCATTTTTTTTTAAATTCACATTGAAGGGTTTAATGAATGGTACGTTGTTCCAACTTTGTTGCAGTTTCCACACAGTTTTGGGAGAAAACCGTTTAGATGATTTACGTGCCTCTGTGAACGTGATAGATCGATTCAATACACTCTCGGACGGATTCTTCCTTCATTTCAAAGTTGAGAATGGGGTAAAAATGTCATTTTCTTAGAATTTTATATTCTTCTTTATTTTTACTAAACCTGTTCATTGAACAAGATACCGAAGTTAAATCATTATCAAATCTGTACATATATATGTACATGCATAATTTTGGTGGTTGTTTCTTCTCTCGACAATCCACTTGCGAATTCTACATGGTCTACTTTTCATATATCTAAGCATTTCGTCATCAGAATAGTAGAATATCATACATTTGCGAATTTTTCATGAAACATTTACAGTTCATTTAAAATCCTGGTAGTGTGTTGTTTTTTTTCAAAATACAGTACAGCAGCGCTTAACCTTTTTAATCACATGGCCATATACCAAATAGTCTGATATTTACAAATGTACAATTTTCAATGTTTTTGTCTTTGGTATCCTCGCAATTTTTAAAGAGAAATTTTTCCTCATGAATGCGCTGCACTTGTGGACAATGTGTATCTCGATGAATATAGTACATCTATCTTAACGGTTAGGAATTTCGACAGAAATGAAAGTAGAATGTACATTTTACAAAAACTGAATTTCATTTTTGAAAATGCATGAGGGCATGCAATGCAACGCTTTATGAGGAGTGCCGACATGAAGCGTAACATTCCGTACCCTTGTGTATTTTCAAATAATCAAATTTATTTCATAATTGTAGACCGTCCTCCTGTCAACAAACAACAAATTTGCCATTACTTCAAAAATAGTGAAAAGCAATCTCGTGGCCTCCAATGGTTATGTTCATATTGTAGACCGTGTAAGTATTTTTCCCCATGTATTTATGAATCTTGTAGTTTACATTTTTAATAAAGTGAATATTTTGGGTAATCTCGAAGAGATGTGTAGAAAAATATTAGGCAATTACATATTTATCACAAAAAGAAGAATTGGGTATAAAGATCATATATGCAATATAAACTATAGAATTCCAGATTGATTTTCTTTCCTTATTGGATTTTATCTTCAGGCTCTCGAGCCCGAGTTAGAAATTGACGGACTTCCCACTCTAGACGATTTTCTGAAAACCAGCACTGATACTACAATCTTCGGCGACTGGTTAAAGGTGCTTGTTTTGGATACATTTCTAAAACAGTCAACATAATATCATTTGAATTAAGCAATTATTAAGTGACTCGAATTGAAAGCCAATTTTTTAAGTGATTGTGTAATTTGTTATTTCAGACGAAAGGGCTGGTGTACGAAATCATGAATATGAATCAATACACCTTGTTTCTTCCAATCAATGAAAAATTCGAAGATGAAGAACTCCATCCAAAATATATAGTGAGTTTGATTACAAAACATGAATACGTAATTCGCATAGCTCTAACGATTTTAAAGAAAAAATACACTTATCAGAACCGAGGTTGATGAATTGAATATATGAATTTCCATCGAACTCGTTGTGTATGTATTTAAAACAGAATATCGATCCCGACTCGTTGACTAGAGTTGTGTGTATTAAAACCTAGTAGATAGTCACAGAATCCTAAACGTCACTGAATCCATTTAGAATTTGTTGCAAAATAATACTAAGAGCACACCAAACACGACTCCTGTATGTAGGTTTATACGTTAAATATCCTAAGGCACCCCCTGTTCCGAGTAGTTTTCTTTTTTTTTACAATTTTAAAATCATGAAACACGTATTATAATTGTAAGAGCAACGAATATATAATGATATATGTATCATTTCAATGGTTTAACATATATATTGGACAATTGTTTAAATTGAATTACCTGTCATCATAATTTTTCACAGACCAGCAACTACCTTCGCTACTACGTCCTGCCCATCATCCGTTTGGCGGAATCCTTTGATGACCTTGAATACGTAGACACAATCCTTGGACCGAGACACAAGATCTCCTTTGGCGTTTATAGTAAAAAGGTAATTCAGAGTACTTTCTGTCATTCAAAGTTAACACTGCACTGTGTGTAAATTTCGTCGCAAGTCGGAATTGATCAAAATATCAATCCTTGATTGGAAATAGTATTAAACCTATTTGTGTATATGACAAAAAGGTGAAGATAGCGAAGAGCGATCAATCTCATCAATCCTATAAAAAATACAAAATTATAAGTAGGGTGACGGACCTTTGGAATCCCCAGAGGTGGAATCCGATGTCTGGAATAAGTAAGCATGTCCTGTGGTTCGGTAACACCCACCATAAGCCCTCCCCGAAGTCAAAAACCACATGAAAAAAAAAACTTACAAATTTATAATTGATAAGATATAGGCCTGATTGTATTTGACCCGATGACAGTTTGTATTTACAAATACATTTGTACTGTATATGTTTTATATTACAACCACTGGGTTGATGCCTCTGCTGGTGGACTGTTAGTCCCCGAGCGTATTCACCAGCCCAATTGCTAAGTACTTCAGTACTAGCATGAATTACGTATCAAAATTTGCTGTGATAAAATTGAGAAATTTATTGCCAAATTATGGATTATCTCCCTCATGCATAGCTCTGATCGTTTGCCGGATTTGGCTCCACTATTTGGTATTTTTTGTTCCTTTAGCTCTTCCAAGTTTGTGTAGTTATATATAATATTTATAGAATAAAATGACACTTTATTCAACAAGTAATGGTGTTTTCCCTTTTATCCTAAAAGATCTTTACAAGATCAGGAAACCTGTATACTCTCATGCATGCCTTAGGACGTCTTTGAGAGGACACAAGACCCCAGATATTTTGAGGATGGTCTCAAATTGCTTTATATTATCTGTAATCCTTAATTTCGTTGTAGGTGTTTCTGAATGACGAGCGGATGATTGTCAAAAGCAACATTTTGACTGATGGTGGTGTGGTTCATAAAATCGCTGGATATATCCACCCAATTCTCCAATTCTGTGACGTAATCAATAGAACTGTTGTTCATGTATGTATTTCTAAAATATCACACCAGGATAGATGTTCCAGCATCAGCTGGAGTGTCACATGCTGGTCTATTTCTATACATGGTGTTTATTATTACCAAGATCCATTTAGTTCATGGGTCTAATCTATATCCATGAAATAGCATGTACAATAATATGTTTAACATATGAATTATGACATGATAATTATGCGGAATAATAACATTATTAAAGTTTTCTATTGTATGAAGGCGTCAATATAAATGATGTACTACAACAAGAATAGTATGGAAAACTCCTAATAATATATTAAATTTCTGCTCTTAATTTTGAATACTTAGATATTTTTCCCAATTTACATAGCTCTGTAACATTTTCCGTTGGCAACAGTTGAACAAGTTTGAAGGCAGAGGGTTTTTCAGCAATATTTTGAATATGT
This sequence comes from Ostrea denselamellosa, assembly GCA_024699665.1. Taxonomy (NCBI): domain Eukaryota; kingdom Metazoa; phylum Mollusca; class Bivalvia; order Ostreida; family Ostreidae; genus Ostrea; species Ostrea denselamellosa. The sequence goes on along the minus strand of JAMZEH010000017.1, from coordinate 2,107,771 downwards.
ATACATAAATAGGTTGGATTTTGTTCTGTTGGATTTACGTTGTTTCGTCGTTCACCGACTATATGATGAATTAACACCAGGGCTATGCAACTTTATAGTTACCGTAAAGCTTGTGAAATGCCATACGTTGCACTATTTGATCAATTTACTGTTCCTGTAGATATGAAGGTGTCACGGGAAAGGAGAAAAACGTGTGACCAGATTCGGGTTTGAACCCGTGTCTCATGAATCTTTGGTCAAGTAGACGACACCAATTCATAGTTGCCTACGACCTTTTGCGTATATCATGAATTGATTTGCGCAAGGTCACAGGCACTGAGATTAAAATACAGATCTTGGTACTTTTATAGACGCCAGTGCCTACCGGCTAAATAGATATATGAACTAGGGGCTTAGGTATTGTCGATCACGGTTAGAGTTAGGGTTCAAAGATCAAGGTCGTCAATAAAAGCTCAAGGCCACTGGAACTGGGCAATGGTTCTGCAATGCTTTGTATACCTAGGTCCGTTGATCAATATGAGAATTTTTAAAAAAATCATATGAATGTCCCAGTTTGAAAGTATCTCAACCAGGGCATATACAATTTTTTTTTTTTTCAAAACCATGCAGAAGTCTATAAAATGACATTATATGTAGTCTATAACGTATTTGTCTGTGTTTCCAGAGCGCATGCGTACCCTGTAACGTTGGACATTACCAGTGTCAAGAAGGGTATTCCTTAGAAATGGACACTGTCACCAAGGGATGTGTCTATTCTAGCGGAGACGCGCTATACAAAGGCTGCACCTCCCTTTGTTCAAGGGAAGAGAAGGTAGGGGCTGATCTATTGCTTCCCTATCCCGCTTATGAAGTCCCATGAACATGTATAATTTTCTAGTAAAACTTTAGTCTAGTAGTCGGCACATACTACACGAGTATCACTGAGAGGTATTCAAGACACTTTCTCCTTCCCATTGCTATCCAGTAGTTATGTGTAATTATATATTTACATTTCCGATAGGTTTGCCTTTACAATTTTCACAAATTGTAAGGACAAACATTTCTTCATGAACGTGCTTCAGTTATAATCATAATCCTTCTCTATTTCTACGGTTGGAAATTCCGTCAGAAATGAAAGTGAAATGTAAATATAAAACAAAAATTTCATTTTTTTTAAAATATATGGTGTATGTATGAACTGCGACGCTTCGTGTTGATTTTATTCATAAAGAGCGTGAGCCTGCGTGAAATGTTGCAGTTCATACCCTCATGAATTTTCAGAAATGATATATAGTTTATAAGAATACGGATAAATTAAAAATATTTGTTTCCCATAAAGAAGAGGCGATCATACTTGTATGTACACATTGAAGGTGAGTGGAGTGTTAATTTATGGTTTATGTTTATTTGTTCGCATTACATTCTTTCATATTTCAAATTGAAAAGATTATTGCTTTTATCGAGTATCAATATCATAAATGTGCACTTTAAATACGTATTCATATTCAATTATAATTCGACAGGGTTGTATCCTATGCAAAATGACTAAAAAAAAATATCATCTACATTTACGATAGATTCTTCCTTATTTTCTGTAGAATTTCAAGTTCATATGGCAATGACACGAGTTTATATGTCAATGACACGAGTTTATATGTCAATGATACGAGTTTATATGTCAATGATACGAGTTCAATGACATGTAAAGCTGTTATCAGTGTATAGCATGATGCTAGATTACGCTCCTATAGGACACATATCAACTGTCTATACATTGAGTACGACAAATATTTTTTCCGATGGTAAATATGTATCATTTTAGGCAAAATAAAAATATCGGAAAATAAAATAAACCAAAGTAATTGGAATTTCCTGCCAATTAACAAAATATACCTTTGCTGTTCCATTTAGGGTTTTCACTTTATGTAATATGATTGTGAACACGAGTTAAAATCGCAGTCTACTTTCGTCTGTCGAGTTGGTATTAGCATAAATATAAACGATGAGACGGTGTTTTTAGTATTGGGGAGATGACGATCGCCAACATTGCATGGTGTAATTCATTTTTCCTAAAACGCTGGCATCCGACACATCCGGTATCATGACGTCAAAACCACACATTGTTTAATTGGAATGAAGATCGATAGTCAAAAAAAAATCTCACTTTGATACAAGTTCTTTAGTCGATATTTTTCAATTAATCATCTACATAACGTACTTGGACCTTGTCCCAAATTATCTAAATTCTCATAAGGAATGTTGACAGATGGCATTCAATACAGACAAGACGATCCCTGGTCACAGATCTCAGTATATTAATTTTTCAATGACTTTTACGCCATATCATGCTTTGAAAGTAATGCAGTAAATACAATATCAGTAATCTGATTAGGATCAATTGCCCTTATCAAAATATTTCAAGGTGAGTGGATTACAAGTAACTTTCGTTCCTCTGTAATAAAGTGTTAAATGTAGAGAAAACTCGGACAAGAACAGATATCTATATCAGCTTTCTTTTAATTTTGAACTATTGCAATATTTCATTTTCTCTAAATATTGTACTCTAGATTCAGCCAAAAATACTATCAGATAACTTTTTTCTGAAAGATGAAATGAATAGATTTGATTCTTACACTAGTACCATTAGTATGTAAACATACAATCGTATCCTATTTAAATAAATAATTTAAAATAACGCGATTCAAACTGCCCACTCATTGAATATTTTCTTCTTATTGCCGTCTTATGTTCCTCATTCTGTTTCGATTCGCCATTTGAGCTTTTTTCTGCTGGAGAAGCTTAGCTCGTGCACGAGCCTTTTTCGACAGGGACACGGCAGTCGCGATACCAGCACCGATTGCTCCCAAGGCGCCAATTAGCCCAGCAGCTAGCAGGCCTTCATCTAGACATATGTCATCATCCGGATCCTCAAGCACGATCTCATTTGATAGAATTCTCAGTTTGGTGCCTACTGTTATATCGTCGTATGTGTTCTGGTACAACCGATCATCGCCTTTTTCTGTGTCGCGTTTCTTTCTTCTCCTTCCCCATCCAGAACTGCCGTCAGAACAAACAACAGAATCACAATTTCCGAGACACACTTTTAAGGTGCAGGTGAACACCATTTCGGTACTCCCTCCACTTATACTTGTTTGCCGAAAAGCCCCAAATGCTGCACTTATATATCCTCGAGACAATCGGTTGAAGTTTGGGAACAAATCTTTATCCGTCGTACAGGAATCTTTAATTATATTGATAGTTCCAGCCGAGCAATGCTTTGACTGGATGTCAAAATCCATCGCAAATTCGTCATCCAAACGAATTGCCATTTCAATCTTGTCAGAGAGTTTTACTGTTTTACCGCTAACGGAGAGAAGGTCGCCATTTTCATTCAATTTGTACAATTCCATGAAGGCTGAGGGGCGAATGGTTACGTTTTCAAGATTGTTTTCTCCCATGTCAAACATCAAATCCACGTCATCTTGCAAAACTAGAGAAGAGAGGTCGGCGTTGCAAGAAATTGTCACTATCTTATCATCCCCCGTTTGGTATTGACTGTGTTTCTGTATGACAATTCGAATCTTGTTTTTCCATGTTATTCCACATGCAGTGAAATCAAAGTTATGGATGGAAACATTCGATGATGTATCTTCCCGGCATGCAACTGATTCTCCTTGAACAAACAAGGTCCCAGCGTCGGAGGCGTTGTAAACTACTAACTTCAGGTTGCTTTTGGAACAACTTTTCACTTCTATCTCCGGATTAAATGCATTCGTCACAGAAGTTATGACGAAGGTCACAAATACAGCGAGAAAAAGTGAGTTCGTAGATGTCATTTTAAATAAGAGGCAATTTCACACTCGCTCAAAACAATCACTCCAGGCTGTATACAGGTCCAATGTACAATGTGCGACAAAATGATATTGAATTCAATGTAATGAATTTACTTTTCTCATGAATTTTGCAGTGGATAAATGTGTTCGTGTCGCTTGCCATCGGAAACTGAATTACTGTGAATTAACTCCGTATTCTTGAAAATCGACTGCAATAATACATACCAACTCACTTATACGATATATATTTTATAATATAACAAACTCTTACATACAATTTAGTGCATTTAATTACGTGTCATATTGTCATATGAACCAGTAACGGTTGCGTAGTGGTTTGGGCGTTTGCTTTGCAACCGGAATGACTGGATTAGGATCCCGGAGTGCCGTCAAGCCTCGAATATTTATCATAGGTAGTTACTGTTCCTTCGCTGAGCTCCCGTCATCATAATTGAAAGTTAAGGGTCTTTCGGATATAACCTTTACAATCGGTATCCCGTGTTACTGCAGGCTTAGATACCCTCACTTCCGCAGCCTTTAGTACCACGCGTAAGTTACAACTTTGTGGCACCTCACCCACAGCTGGAGACGTCTCTAAGCGAGTCAAACATTTTCTTAGTAGGACATAAAGTAGCATAGAAACAAACATTTTCACTTTAAGTACAACTAATGTCTAAGGGCGGTTTGTTATGCATTGCAAAGTCGGACTTAATTTCATACGCTATTCAGAATAACTGGCAACGAAGCGTTTCTTCTTATCGGAGTCGGGCTCACCACTGGTGTATCCAAGGGAGGTTGTACAAACATGTCTCTAAGTAATTGTTTCACAGCATTTTTAATTTTGGTATTTAATGCGGTGTACACAAGCGTGTTGATGACACAGTGTGACCATCCCAAATACGTAGAACTTGCATGCAATAGAGGATTTACTTTTTTTATATCTGGGTCATAGATAGTAAGAACTATACAAGGGGAATAAAGAATTGTGTATGTTATAAATATAGCGCCCACACTACATATAAGATGGTGTTCTTTATTCCTATAACTGGGAAAACGTTCTGTATTCTTTTTAACTGATGCGGATATGGTTGGTATTGCGATTTGGGAGGCGTTCGGCGATCGCGATACTCCTATCCGTTTCTTGTTCCCTAGAACTTTGTGCAAAATTTTGCCGTAACAATAAAGAAGAACCGGAAGTGTACATATGATGATTGCCACCATTATGAAAATGCGGTAAAACATCACATGAAATGGATCACAAACAAATTTCTTCTCTTTATAAGTGAAAGAGCCCCATGCATTCGTTAAAGGCATGAAAAGCATTGAGAATGGAAACGACCAAGAAAATATGGTTAGCAGTGCAAGATTTCGCGGCTTGGTAAATAGCTTTTTGTACATTCCATGATGCAAAAACAAAAGATATCTGTTTAAAGATATAAAAACCATGCAGAAAAATTCTGCTCCAAACAATCCAAATGTGATAAATCCAGTCATAATGCATGTCGGCAATGGCAGATTTTCAATATCCTCCACGTATGTATTTCTGATAGTGCTGGGTAGAACAATAACGCACATCAACGTGTTGTTGATAGTGAGGTTCAGAATACAGAATATGCTAGGTTCCTTGTGTAATTTGTTCCTCAAGATAGCGACAATATTGACAATGTTAACAACAAATCCTGAAATGGACAACAGAATACAAAAAAGTCGCACTGTCATGCGCAGATCATCCGTCACGCAATTACAGGAGAGGGGTGTCGGGAGTGTGGCCTGTATTCCGCTGCCGTCTGAACCCGCGGGATTCAGCCACGTTGTGCCAATGGTTGGCGAAGATGTTGACGATAGCGTTACGTGCGTACGATGATGCCGTGGATGTAGATCTGGATTACGAGGCATCTTAAAGAAATGTCCGTTTGGCGACTGAAAAGTGTATCGTGAATCATACACCGTCCAACATATGCATTATCGTTTGTACTCTGAACCCAGTTTTTGACTCCGACAAAGATTTATGTAGTCTAAACCACGTGAGACAATCTTTATACGTTGATAAAAAGGGTGTATTGATTAAAATGTTTTATGGACACTTAGATGCAGTTTTCTGCATCCGCCCTGCTAATGATTCCGTCTTCCGTTTTCATTCAGGAAGAGAATGTCACAGTTTACAAAGATCTGCGCAATGGTGGTAATGCTATCATAAAGAATAAAATCATTTTCTTTTATGTCTACTTCAATCACTTTTACAAAGCGCAAAAAATTATCCTTCCTTCAAATACACCGATAATGTAAATAGTCATGCGCTTGTTTTTGTTGGATGATTTGTATAAGTGTGTATATGAATTTGGGAACTACGCACTACGACGTAGTATGCATGTACCGAGGTGACATATGACGTATTTATACGACGATAAAGGGCGAAAGTTTCTAAATGCCGAGTTATTTTTAACAAAATATACACCGTACTTACAAAACAATCAATTAGAGATTACATATGGTTAGTATGTGAACACTAAGATTAAGGACACTTAATGCAAACCAAAAAATTGATGCATAGATTAAAATATATTCTTAATTTAGTTTGGTGGTAATAATTACAAATATATAATTTTAAAAAATAAGAAACTTGTAAAAAAAAAAAAGCTCATATGTTCAAACGTTGAGTATATGCAGTACCTTTCTTACAGTAATTTGTATTCATTGTACTTATCAAAATTCATTGTCACCATTTTTAATAAAAAGTAAGTGTCGGTGAATGCAGTTTTGAAAAATGAGACTATATATACCTGAGCACGTTTAAATTGAGCAAATTTGACCTTGAACTTTAGTACTCACATAAAAATGTCCTTTACTTTTATTGGCTAATTCGCATATTCACATTGGCCAACTTCAGAATTAAAGTTGCAGACAGACAAAATAACAAAACACTCCCACAATCTTGAGGGTATCAAGTGTGTTAATTTCGTGTCTTGTTTCAGATACAAGGATGCTGTGCCGGCTTTTATGGAAAAGACTGTTTAGGTAATTTACGTAAATCGTTGTTATATAAGTACGTGATCTGAGACTTCAAATCAGCATCTTGTTAAAAGCATTCTTTACGTACATTGTGTATAAAGAAATAACGGATATTGATTTTTATTTGGGGTATAATCCTGGATATTTCGTTCAAAACTAAGTAGAAATTGAATAGTCATTTTAAAAAAAAACATTCATAAATATTCTTAGTTTGTTCTACATAATAGCTTGTGAAGGTGGATCAGAGTTTCCTTGCAATAACAATGGAAACTGTAGCGATGGCGTGGACGGTGACGGAACGTGCACGTGTTTCCCAGGATACACCGGAACTTCCTGTCAGTTGTGCATAAACAGTACAGACAACACCACCTCGGAATGTGGTATGGCGTTTCAGAATCTTGTAATTGAAATCCCATATATATATATATATATATATATATATATATATATATGGTTAATTTTCATGATATCAGATAATGTGACGGGCACACAATTAAACTACTTTAATACGCAATTAATGATTCTTGTCTTCATCCGAGTTAACCACATTATACTCCGGAATAAAATTTTCGTCACATTTACATTTCTTATTCACTTTTCATTATATCAACATTATTAAATAATTTTGATGAATTACTTGTTAGCAAGATCATGTGCCTACCACAATGGTGGTTGTCATGAAAACGGGACATGCCATGAGCAGACCGGAAGTGTTGCATGCACTTGTCCGCAGAGTTATGTAGGAAATGGACATCGCTGTATGAAACCATGTGACGAAAACAACGGAGGATGTCACCAGTTTGCTATTTGCAAAGAATTGGTATATATGTCTTTACACCTCTTAAATGAAGAGTAGATTTTCAGAAAAGCAGTGCGTGTGTTGATCATTGCGCTATATAATAGGACATCTCAAAGTTGTTTTTTCTTTAATGAAGGGCTGCGCAAAACGCATCTCCAAGAACAGAGAAATAAGCATGCACACATTCGTCATGTGTTACATACACCATAGCTCTTCCAACTTGATTACAAGGGACTGGGTGTTATAATTACAGCCTTGAGCTTGCAAAGTATCTCCCTTAGAGTCAGCAAAATGGAACAGCTTTAATGCCATTATGGTTTACCAATCGTAAAAAAGAGGAAGTACAAAGCTGAAGCTAGTATTATATTTTATATAGCTACAAAGAGCAATTATGTGTACGAACTATCAATTTTATATAGCTACAAAGAGCGATTACGTGTACGAGATATCAATTTCATATAGCTACAAAGAGCAATTACGTGTACGAGCTATCAATTTTATATAGCTACAAAGAGCGATTACGTGTACGAGCTATCAATTCTGATAAAACGAAGCTAGTAGACTTTTATGTACTGAATTCAATTTTATCCTTTCATTTTATAAGTTTTTGTTCTTCCATCTTGACCTATTCTGAGACACATTAAGTAAATATACATAATATGTGCATTCGTATACAATATATAAAACCATCCAGTGCAAGTTTTTCGTTTCTCTACAAAGTTTTCCACCCTGAGAAATTTTCAGGTTCTACACAAGGCTATTAAACGTGTGTCCATCAAAATAATGTAAAACCGTAATAGCTAAGTAAAAAAAATTAAACCATATGTTATATTTTGAGTATTATATTTTCAGGGTGATAATACAACGGAAGTAGATTGCTCTTGTCAAGGACAATACCAAGGCAACGGCTTGTATTGCGTGAGTGACAGCTGTTACTTTCACTTTACTTAATTAGATACAATTGTTTGCTTGTTCATTGCTACAAAACTGTTTATTCATTGCAGTCCCCGATACCAAAGAAATTATCTTCATCTGTGACGGTGAGTAGTAAAATGTTTCCTCTGCATTCAGGTTGTCATATTCATAACCTATGATCCAATAGGCTTTCATCGTATAATTAGCATCATTTAAACTTAGGGATTGTCTGTTTTGTACATTGTTTCATGTCCCTGTCGAAAATTTTTCATTCATATAGAGACGTGAAGTGCCATATTGCGCTCAATGTCGTAGCTGTGGGGGTCCGTTGTCGTGCCAACGACAATGTTGATACGGGACCTCTATTCATATCTGAAAATCCTGTAAATTTCACTTCTAATTCAAGTTTATGTAATGATAATGTCATATGCAGTCGTTATTGTTGTTGTCGTCGTTGATGATGATGATTTTAATTCATTTTACAGGCAGGCGTTACAGTGGGAGGAATAGTTGGATTTGTCATTTTCATCGGATTAATTTTTTTTGCTATCGTTGCAATTAGAAGACGTCGACATACAGAATCTTTTATGAGGAAAGAGGTAAATTGTCAGCCAGGTATCATAATCTGTGTTGTCTCCCTTTGCTCATTTTCTTTGTGTGTACAACAATATTTTGACTGAACCTTTGTTGAACAAAACACATTTTATATCAATTACAATTTATCGGATAAGTATAAATCTGTACATTACAAGGAGACTTGATAAGTCTTCTGGAGTAAAACATAGAGTCAGTTTGGAAGATCGAAAACCGATAAGTATCAAGGAAATGCGAGAAAAGATCTCATAATTACGAGGAAAAGAACTGGTAATTAGGCTGATATATTAAACCATTACATAAAGATAATGTATAAACTGACAAATTGTTACACTGCGTGCTATGATGTTAATTCATATCGGAAAGGAGAGAGAGCAGAGAGGCTTGATGACTATTCTGTATGTATCATTGACGAAAATACAATACATGGCCCTAGCATTATATGACATAAAATGGCATATTATAATATGTTATTATGATATATTATATGCAAGGAATGTTTATATCAAATTAAAAATTAAAAAATAAATAACAAAAAATAAACATGTTAACGTCGTTACTCAAGTAGAATACGAAGCATAGCAGAGATGACCACTGACCAAAGCGTATGCGAAAAAAGAGGGGGGGTTGGGGGGGGGGGGGGGGTTGACGCGATTAAATGAAATTCTTCATTCGAGTAAACTAAGTATATACTAGTCATAGCTTTCCGTCACAGACATGCCCACTTTCGATTCAACAGGTGTGCATGCACGCGAAAATTGTGATATAGGCAAAACTTTACAACTAAAATTGTTCATATCTACGTTATACATTTTCACAATGGCAGATTAATGTTTTCTTGCAAATACTTTGAATGAGAGTACCAAACCCTCGGATGCGTAACCCGCACGCAGTTTACCCCAAACTTGAGCAGAGGTATAATTTCTAGGTGTAGCGTGACTGGCTAATATCGAAAGTGAAATTATTTGAAATTGAAAGAAATAATATACAAGTTTAAATTAATTGTCGGGATGAAAAATTATTGCACAAAATCGAGAATTGACTGAGGAAATTGCCATAGCAGGGGTGTGTTTGAAATGAAGGGTCTAATTCACTGCAGATTGCTGTGTTATAAAAAAGTACAAATATGACCTATAAAAGCAACGGGACCGTATATAATTTTGTCTGTTTATTATTATTATATTATTATTATTAGTAGTAGTAGTAGTAGTAATGAACTTTGGAATGTTGGCGGTCATTTGTCTAAATTTAATTTATTAATTAGCAAGATAATTGTTGTTTATGTGAAGTTAATTGGTACTCTTTCCCCACTTGTTTAAGCCGTAGTCTCGTTGTTAATGTGTTAGCGTATTGCGCATTAATTCGATCCCGCCACCTCGTTGAAGACGGGTAACATAGTACATGTTTGTTAGCTAAGCGCCTAGCAGTTACAGGTCTGTCGGATATGAACTGAGAAACATTGTCACGAACGATAAATTGTCTTCATTGCTACGACCCTGAGCGTCATGCATAGGTCAAATTTTGTAGCACTTCACCTACAGCTGATGACGTCTCTAAGGAATGAACAAATCTCAAATATGGGGTAAAATAACATGCAAAAACTGTTGCCTAAGTAACATCAGAATGTTCTCATAAATCTGAAATATGTATGATAACAATTTGTAATTTTATCACATATTTTGGTAATATATTTTCATAAGCCGTAATTTGAAGATATTTTCCGGTAAACACGAAGAGAAAGACGGGTATTTACGATGTCTTGTCTCTTAATAAACAGATAATTATCTCATAATTTCAATATCTTACTAGATGATTTTCTTATAATTGGTCGGGTTGCACAACGTGCATCCGATTTATAGTATGGCGAATGCCGGATGGGCGGAAGGGCGGGCGTCCTCATACAGGGTACCTGCTTTGTGTAATCAACTCCTCACTCACCTCTAGCCTCACATTCCCCAAACTCTGCATAGTTGTTATGAATACATTGAAGATGTGCATATGAATTCTTGGAAGTGCTTGAACAATTTCCGAAAAATTTACATGGAGTTGAACTTTGTCATTTTTTTAGCATTATTTAAATAGATGGTACCTACTTTGTGTTATCAACTCCTCTCACACCTTTAGGCTGACATTCTTCAAACATTGTACAGTTGTTATAGATGCATTGAAGATGTTCATTTGACTTTTTGGAAGAGCTCGGACATTTTTCAGAAAAAAATGTATGTAGTAGCACTTTGTCATTTCTTCGGCATCGTTTGAATAATTACAAATAGTTGAACTTTGTCATTTTCTCTGCCTCCTGCGGATAGATGCTTCCTAATTTGTGTATTCAACACCTCTCACAGCTTTCCCAATAAACATTCCTCAAAATTCAACCTGGTAGCAAATGAGTGATACTATTTTCTCCATCATAAAGAACATATTTTGAAGCAACCCGGCAATTTCTATGCTTCTACCATTTTTTTCGATACAACATAGATTCCTTATCTTTACGCGAGTACTTAATATCGCGAAATGACTTCGCACGTCCAATCGCGAAAACGTAAATCCACGAGTGCTCCATTGATCAAGAGGTTTTACGTGTATTTTAACGACAAAAAAATAAACGCGAATAATTTTATTTCGCAAGTGAAGCTTCTCGCGAAGTTACGCGATAATGAATTCCTCGCGTATAATTAAAAATTTATAGTATCGTTTGTTTGTTTGGGGTTTTTTTTATTGTTTTCTGCCACACTCAACAATTTTTCAGTTGTCTGGTGGCGTCCAGTTTTTATTGGTGAAGGAGAAAACCCAGATACAATGTACCCGGAAATAGACCACCGACCTTCCGAAAGTATTATAGTATGGTATCTCGTTATTTTGATATCTAACAGATGATTATCTCATACATTGGATATCTTACGAGATGATTATCTCGTAATTTCAATATCTTACGAGATCAGTCTCGTTATTTCGATATCTTCAGATAATTATCTCGTAATTTCGGTTTTTGTAATTTTGAGGAGAGCGAAATTAACCTGATATTAATCAGCTTATAAAGAAGACACGTCCCGTGAGGACCAGGGTTAGAATAGGCCATTAGTACCCCTTTTTGTAAGAGGCGACTAAATGGGGCGGTCCTTCGGATGAGACCGCAAACACCGAGCTCCCGTGTCACAGCAGGTGTGGCACGATAAAGATTTCTCCCTGCTCAAAGGCCCTGAGCGCCGAGCATAGGCCTAAATTTGCAGTCCTTCAGCGGCAACGGTGACATCTCCATATGAGTGAAATATTCTCAAGCGGGACGTTAAACAATATATAATCAATCAATCATATAAAGAAGACACTGCTTACAAATTTATTTTGTTTTCTGCAGAAATTTGGCAGCACCGAGTCTTTTGAGAGGCTACATCCAACTCTGACCGGAGAGGAAAATTACATCGCTCTTCATCCGTCCCCGCCGTCGGAAGTGAAATTTGACAACCCCATGTACAGCGTCAAAGAAAATTTCGTAGGCGACGACTCCTAATTAACGGAAGACACTTTGATAGCATTTTGTTTTCATTTTCGTCATCGCTGATTAGCTTTAGTTATACATGTAACTACAAACTAGAAATAGATAGTAACTGGTTTTTGAAAACAAACAAACAACAAAATTTAAAAAAAAAAATAAATAAATAAATAAAAAACAAAAAAAAAAACAGTAGGTGAGTGTACAGGTAACACAATATGTCGTTTGTCATAGACGAACCGAGTGGTGACTTTGTAAATACCTTTTTTTAATCATCGATAGCATTAATGAATTATCTACAAATTTTGTTGTGTTTCTATGACAAACAAGTCCGGTATTTCGTGCATTATTGTACATTTATTGCGTGTCATAAATTCTGTATTTTATCATCCGTGGTGCCTTTATTTTTGACAATCATGTAATTTTTTAGGATGCAATAAATCATTAAATTATAAGATTCTCTTGTCACTGTTTACGTTTTTTGCCCAACCACATAATCCCAATGAATTTGTAATTTATAGTACCCGTTGGGTAATAGGGTTGGTACATGTGTCATTGTTTCTTGGCAGTTAATTTTACAGAAATAAAGTTTTTGAATAATGCCCTTTCACGTACATGTAAAACATGACACTGATTTGTACATAGAGTTCATAACTGTAAAAACTTAAATATATAAAAACTTTCCCACGGCTAAGCAGTCATTGCACAAACTCTGTATCAGATATTACGTTTCCATAAGAGAAAATTCTTAATAGAGGTGAAATCAAAAAGTGAAATTACAGAGCTATGCGAAATGGAGGATTTATTAAATCAGCTGAAAAATGAAATGGTAAGAAATGTATTTTTAAAATATAAAATTAGCTCAGTGCTTAAATCACCTATCTAGTAGGTTTCATCCCTGAATGATCCAGAGATATCTTTGCTGTAACGTTTTGCAATATGTAAGACTGCAATATTACGTGAACTATCAAAATATGCGAACTCTAAAATAAATTTGGTAATATACCCCAAATTTTTCCTGTTTTAAAAACGATAGGATGCACGTGATTTGTACCTGAAATGTAACGAAAAATTATATATCAATTTAATGTCCTTAAAATGTGACATCTTCGAAGGAAAACTATTTCTATCGATGTTCTATAAAATGTGCGTTTATTAATATGACAGTAATTATTTGTATTTTATATTCGATTAAACATCTTCAAGTTGATCAAAAACACTATGCGTGGCCAATTGAAATACTATTTGCTTCCCTTTGCGACCAGTTACTCTGTAAAAGTGTATTCTATAGAAAATTTAACCAACTTGCACAGGACAGGAAGTAGGTTCTAGAAAGTTTCGTACCTTGTGATAAAAAAAAATAAATAACCCCGTTAGCATGTTAACCTTTTCTGAATCAGAGCAATATTTCTGAGAGTCGGTGGAGAGAGAGAGAGAGAGAGAGAGAGAGAGAGAGAGAGAGAGAGAGAACGCAACCAAAGAAATCAGAATAATATACATTTGTAAGTTTTATTTTCCAAAAGAAAAAAGTAACTTTTATTCTAGTTGCATGGTTACACATGTTATTTGATAGGGTAGTTCCCAATTTAAACCACTCTAATGATATGAAAATACCGAAACGTACATTCCGTCACCTCTCATTCTCATTCTGGAACGTGTAACTTTCAATCATCAATTTTCTCTCCTGACAAGATGAAGTCTTCTGTTTACTTCATTTTCACATTCAGCCCTCTAAGTTCGTTTGCTCTCGAGCTTTTCCTCCTCTCCTGTTTGCCTAGCGATTGTTAATAAAACATCTGTCTTTGCATTTTTGTACAGGTGAATTACACGGAAAAGTAACACTATATTAGTAAAATAAAGCAAATATTTGAAGAGGAAAATGAACATTTAATCCCGAGATTGTATTTACAAAATCATTTTCTACCCCCAAACTTTCAGAGTTTCACCTATATATCTTAAATCGGCTTATGGATTTATAATTTATCGTGCAAAATGAATAGGACATATCTTGGAGGATTTGGTTAAAAAGAATGGTTTTTGTGATGTATGTGACTGGAAATAAAATGGTTTCCATGTGATTCAAATATTCTGTCACTATGACGATTATTTCGAAGTCTGTTTGAGTTAAATCTTTGCAAATATTTGCTCAAGTTTTAAGCTTCATTGTAAAGCTTGTACCTGCGAAATTATCCATGTCTCTAGTGTTATACTCATAGTGATGAATTCAAAGTCGCGCCGAAAGTACAATCTTAAAATAGAGATTGAGGCAAATTTTGTATAAATTTTAAAGAAAATGGTCAACGTTATGATACACATCGCCAATACGTAAATATGAAAGTACAAATGTTCAATGGGCAATTGTGCTTTAATCAATTATTACTAAATTATTTGGTGGGATTAGTCTTATCAATTAATATCTGATCTTCTTCTTTCATCTGGCGTCGACTCGATATCGTATTGATTGAAGCTCTTTGAAGTATGATCCTTTTATCTAATATAGAAGAAAGATTTAAATTTAATGAAAACCGTCGTGGGAAATATATCCTTTCCTATACCTGTATTAGGATCACATTCTGATTTTTTTTTTCACCAAAAGAAAACGGTCATATCATCTTAATTCCTGAATACTAAAAATACAGGTGCTTAAAATACATAGTTGAAAAAATAGATACAGTTCAATACACATCTAATTGTGACGTCACAACATGGCCCTAGGTGACCATGTGTCATCATTTCCTAATGGACGTGAAAATATGACATTTTTACGCTGATTTAATGGAGATTATAGCACTTACTCACTCCGTTCAATAAAGCGTGACATCATGGTTTTAAATATCAGGGCTGTGATCATTTTTCAAATCATATTTCCGAACAACTGTGTAGGTTTCAACAGCAGAACTAAACGTCTGCTTCTGTTTGTGTCAAGTTTTCGGGCGTCGCTGCGTTCCAGCGAAGTCAAGTTACAGGTGCACCAGATGTTACAAATATTGTGACTTCACTAGCGCAGAAATTATAAATAAAGCACAACAAAGCTCTTGTGAACATATTTCCTGAATGTATTGTTTTCGCTTGATTTTGATAGTGAAACCAGCTGCATATGGTTGAAGCAACTTGTATGTTTTTTTTTACGCAAAAGCAAATTGATACCGTTGTAAGTATTGTTAAATTCTTTATAGTGAAAAATATAATTCAACTTCTCGCTGTTTAAAAGGATGCTTTGTAATAATCAAGTTTTCTTCTTTCATAAATAGTTTTCTGATAAATATTTTTGCATTGCACTCTTTGAACGTCTTGTTGACAATCCCAGTTTTAAGATACCTAAAACTTATTTTTTAGAAAGTATACATATAAATCTCGCAGATCTTTTATGCCTGATTACTTACGGATTCAACTCGGACAAATTCAAAAGCTTCTATGTGATATACGAACCAGCGATTAGAGCATCACATTGAAGTTTAAAGGTTTTCTATTTTTAATGGATCGGGTTCGTTTGCCCATCTTACCCGACCAGCCGTGAGGTGGATCTTTGTAACCGTATACTGCGGGTGTCCTGTCCTGGCACCAAAAACCACAGACTTCCTCCCAGGTGACGCATGAAATAATGTTCATTTTAAATGTTCTCCATTTACTCTCTACAAAGCAAGAAGATATTCCATTCATTACTTCACCTTTATACGCGTGGAAGTTTTAGAAACAAACAAGTATTTTTGACTTACTGTTAAGATACTGAAAAAATTTCTAAATTTGTTATGATACTGCATAATTTTAAATTCGTACATATTAAAAAGTAAAACTACATATTGTATACAGTCAATCAAATTCTTGCTCATGCCGTGCCTCTCCAAAAGGTATACCCTCGATCTTAAGGGGTTACGACAGCAAAGCTGCATTACGGACAATTACCCCCCCCCCCCCTTATATATATATATATATATATATATATATATACTACTAGGTGGCCAACAATTCAGCCCAATCAATCGTACATAGCAGGACATCAGAACAATCGTTCACATTAAAATGATTTGTTCACACATTTGTTAATGATAAATTGATACCGACTACGTCCGCATTTTATTTCACTTGTGTGGTGTTTTAAGAGATCGTATTTCATGTAAGATTAATTAAGATGTAAAATGAGATGTTCTAACAAGACCCGAATAATACAAGTAGTTATGTATTCGATTTCATTGGGAAAATTGAACTATTATGGAGTTTAATATTTTCCTATTTGTGAATGTTTTTGAAGGCATAAATCACTTAGTTTTAAATAAAAGAGTGCAAATCCTTCTAAAGGTCCATTTCAATAAAGTTTACATTCAATTCATTTCAATTTCAAATGTTTAAGTGGTCGAACGCGACATAGCCTTGGAAATAAAATCTTCAATTTAAAAACCTGGAAATAATCATTGTAAGGTAAATCTTGGCGTCTATCCCTTATACCCCGTGTATCGTCCTTTTAGATTATTCTCTATTAGGCGACAAAGCTCTTGCTAATTCCCCAACTTAAGATAAACAGAACACACCTTCTTGACGATTTCTCGCGGACGAGACAGGTATGAGATTTCAGTGAAGTCTTTGTCAGTACGAAAATCTCTATAGAAGTCCCGGATCACTGGGTCTCTCTTAGACCTTGATACATCGCTACACTAGGATAGCACCTTGCGTGGTTTGGTCCTTCTGAAAAGGTGTGCATTCGTGCCGTGTTAATTTGCTCGATGATACGCCAGACTGCACCTAATACTGATTTTTGGGGTGCATGGTAGCACTTCATCATGGACTTAACTGTTAGGTAAGCTGTGTGTACTTGTTTTCAGTTTACCTTACAAATTCTGCAAATTTTCCATATATACATATATGTTTTGGCATCTGCAATGGACTTGTGTTAATTATGTAGGTGCGTATTATCCAAAAACCCAGCATGGATGATCTTGAAAATTATTGATAAAGTTGGTTTCTTTTTATTATTTTTTATCATTTCTTTTTCATTATCATTTTTATTCATTTGGTATTGCAAATGCATCTGTTAAGATCTTTTAAAAGGCATTGAGATGGGACATTGCCTGATACGGCCACTAATCACTCTAGAAATCAGCTTCAATTCAACAGGTGAAAATTGATTCTTAAGTGCGAATCTTCGGGCGAAATAATGGTTTTCAACGATTTAACTTTCACTTTAAAACATCACATGTATCAGTGAAAGATATACATATCTAAGGCCGTCCCGTGTAAATTTTTTTACACCGTTGTAAAAAAAAAACCTGTTCTTATATTAAGCAGTGAAATTAATCTTTTTTAGCGGATGCATTTGATAAAAGAAATGCATGTTTGTTCACCAGATCATAATAATGTGCCATACTGTCTTTAATTTGCATTGAGGAACATAAAGCTACGGGAGAGTATTTCACCACTGTCCACCTTCGCGATATTTTACGAGCTTGTTCCTCATTTTGACATTAGATATACAGTAATTTTGAAACTGTATCACATTCCCCCATTCTTTGAAGATTCTGAGGCGTTTGCTTTCTGTGTGGAATTTCCCGGTGATAAGCAAATTTTCCGGGGTTTATTGTGCGTGATATATATTAAACAGCCTTCGCTGAACAAAATTTCACTCTCAATTTACGTTCACTGATGTGTATCGTTGTATGAACAAATTCGTATTAAAAATTACAACCTACGTTTATAAGTACAAAATTGTCATTTATGGCTTTTATTTTTTGAACTAAGAATGCCTTCATGATGCCAAGCTGAAGAAAATACTATGGTAATTCAGACATGGTGTTCAAAATTATCTAATTCTCTATCTGATGGAAGATTTTGTGTATCATGTTTAAGAACCTTTGTCTAAAATTATTGGTGATTATTGCATTTAAGGGGTCCTCATCTGATGTACTGTAGAATTGCATTCTATAACAGAACTAATTTCTTACATCTCGAACATTGATCATCAATCATTCCAACCTGTAAACGAAATTGCATTCTGGCATAAAATAATTATATACATTCAAAATCTAAATATATAAATTTGGTTAATTGTGCATACGCCTCAGTAAGCCCCATTTCCCGTGATATTGTAAGCAGATTATTATGTGACATAGGAATCTGTTCAAGTTTTAGAAGTGTGGGCGTCCAGCACTGAGTACCCTACATACAGAGTTCGCTGTCCATGTTGTCCATACTTTTCACTGTCATGATAGGAAGGTGTTACTTGTTTGTATCGGGTTAATTTCACGGCTATTGTATTGCGTTGTAACCTTATTACTCTGCGTTGCGTGAGGTTTGACCTTGCGGTCAGCCTTCACTGAAGACGTCACAGCATTTCCCATTTGTGTCAACTTGTTTCCTCTTTTCGTGTCAGTGTACATTTTCGTAAATTTTCTCTTTTGAAATCTATAAACTCCATAGACTTTGTTACATTTTTTTGCATGCGATCTGATCGGGTTCGTTATCCTTTGTTACAGAATCCGTAACCCTAATTGGCAAGTGCAGATACAGGGGTGTTCTGTGTTACTATAACGGATAAGATAACAATCTATAAGATGTATTTTTTCCGTCTGTAATGCGGTTGGTTGTTTACCCCGTGGGTACCATGAGAACAAAACTACACGATTTGACAGAAATATACTATCTTTTAGATCTGCTTTGACAGACGTGAAATTGTGTAGTTGTCCCTTAGGAAAGATTATTACAAAGAGTAAATCAAATTGAAGATACTCTACAAGACAAGACATGAACTCGCTCAAACCACATCAGAATCCGTAGGATTAGCAACTGAATTTGTTATAACAGATGCAGTATACCTCTCTCTCTCTCTCTCTCTCTCTCTCTCTCTCTCTCTCTCTCTCAGTGTGGCTCTATTGAATAAATAAAGCTACAGTAACTTTTCTTCTCCTCTTAAGAATGACTTGCATTGAAATTGAATTGAATTGTGTGATTTGCAACAATCGTGTATCTTCTGTACCACTTTACATTGTTGATAAAGAATTCCAGCTTAATTAAGGTAAAGTGTTGTCCTTTTGGCTTGGTTTCTTATACAGGGGAATACAAAGGCATTTGTATGTCAAATTTTTGTGTTTCTAAAATGTCTTTGAAGCATGTACTAAGAGACACCTTTCAGTCGCCAAACGTACCTGTGCACTACATATCTGAATTAACCAGTATTTGAATAAGACAAAAATAAATTTTCACCATCTCAATTTTTATGAATTATCATCGTACTCGGAACTCATTGAGAACATTCTTTTAGGTAAACCAGATCTCAGTAAGAATATTGACTGAGTAATCGGAATTAATTGAAGAATTAGATATCCAATCCATGGCCATATCGAGGGCTGTATTGAAGATAAGGGCGAACTTTTGTATTGAAAATATCTCAGAGAAACTTCGAGGCGTGGATTTCTTTGGTTTGTCCTGCTTCGAGTTTTGAGAATACACCTTGATAAATCTGAAGCAAGGCAAAAGAGGATATATCTCAATGTCAATATTTTTATCGGTTTAAGGGAGTCTGCTAATACCTTGGCAAACACAGTCATGTCAATTACTAAATTGCATGTTCGTGGAGAAAGTCACTCGAACAGGAATCTGGATGACGTCATCAGTGATTTCGTGTAGGTTTTCTTGGAGATCTACCTTGACAGGGATTACTTTGGACACACGTATTTATGAAAAGAGTAAATACATTAAAATTATAGGAAATCTGTCAATGGAACTCCGTGATCAATTATTGAAGAGGCATCCTCTGTCATCACTTTTAAAAATCATGTGGAGTTACCTAAACAAAGGCTCGTGTCTTTTTTTTTTTTTTTTTGCTCGAGAAAAACCACGCAATAACTTTGAATAACTTTATTTACTTGCTAATTAGGTTTAAATCCTAAAATATATTTACAAAACTGAATAACTTTGGTTGTTTGTTAAGAGAACATACATGTTAGCTTATTTCCTTATCATTCAATATACGTGTTGTTGTGATATTAATATCAAAATTACGTTTTTACATCCATTTCGTAAGTTTCTGCTAAATAATGTATAAGAATCTCTAAATCTCGTTTGATATTTTTACTTGTCAATTCACCGTTTAATAACTTTCTATTTGACAATGTTTCACTATAAATAGCTTAATCTCTCTTCCATCAATCATGCCATAACGTGTTATTAAATAAATATTTTTTTTAAAAATTAATTTTTCACACAATAATTTCCGTGTCCTCGTCGCCACCTTGCCACGTCCTCTGTGAAACATTCACCCCTAAGTTACAAACCTGAACATCTGTACACCAGATCCCATAAAAACAAACCATTCATCAACCTGTTCTTCTATGAAAAATGTCTACTTTTATACGAATCCAAGAAAAAAAACCCTTAATTCTCAGTAAATCTCCCACATTTTTTGCAATTCTCGTCAATCATGTTTTAAAACAAAACCCGTCCAGATTATAACAACAACAAGCGCCATTCTCCATATGTATGTCCAGAACCCTGAAGCTAGGCCCTTCTTCGTCAGAGGGAGTCAAGTTGGTCATATTATTATGACGAGTTTGGGAGCGTTCGATTATGCTGACAGGAGATCCGTCAATCATGGGTCAGTTTGTCAAATCGACCGCGGACCATGTCACGCGTCTTGTGGCTAATTGATAATAACCTTAGTAAGTATGCATGAAAATTCAATCGTCCTTGTGACAGAGTATACTATGAATAAGATTGTTGTCATTCAAGGAAGTTAAACTGGGAGCGGTGGTCTTGACTCTTTCTATATCTGAATTTCAAGGTAAATGATAACACCAAACAGAAATCAAAAGGACTATATTTCAAGTCCAAAATTGTCTTTGTTGACTTTTATTTAAGCATTTCTGTGTACTCGATGCAGTCGCGTATAAGTAGCGCATGGCAGTTTGAGGGCATTTTGTTCTTTAACTTAATATTCTATTGTACTGATTTATGTTAAAGCCTATGAGGGAAAAATTGCTCTAGGATCAGATACCATAAAGCGAAAAATGTACTTTAAGTAGGGAACCAAACCCAATTCATCAAAACGAAGAGGGGAAAAAAAGAAAGAAATCCTTCTCAAAACTTCAATAAGTCTAGCTCCACTGACCCAGACCAGACATCATAAAGTAAACGGGACTCAGTACCGTCACGAACTATGACTGCTCTCTAAATCCTCAGAAGATTTTGTGCTGTTTTCATTATCAAATCCTATTCACGGGTTCGTCTTTTCAAATCTTTTATAATACTTATCAAAACAGAGTAGAAATCACCCTTTTTTGGAGGGATTCGTAATCCTTCATAAAATTCGCAATCTACTTCTTCATTTTTGTAGGCGATTATTGCTGTTCAGTACA
The DNA here is from genome assembly GCA_024699665.1 of Ostrea denselamellosa. Taxonomy (NCBI): domain Eukaryota; kingdom Metazoa; phylum Mollusca; class Bivalvia; order Ostreida; family Ostreidae; genus Ostrea; species Ostrea denselamellosa. Next base: position 2,085,811 of record JAMZEH010000017.1, on the reverse strand, counting down.
GATGATTTACATATGGACGAGTGTTTGTTTAATTAACAACCTGTTCCAGACCTTACCTGATACACAGTTTTTAAAATTACTTTCCATGTGGTTTGGTTCTTTATTGTAATGTGCTATAAGTCTCATCCAGTGAAAATTTAATAAGATATCTAAATATCCGCGGGTGGTGTTTATGAAGCAAAGTCTTTAAAATGCTTGTTGACACTGCAAATATTCCTTGTAAACATTTCACTTTTGGGATAACTCGATTAAGATTCTGACAATGTCACGTGACATAGTACCAATGAATAGCACAGCCTTTTAGGGATATGAGGTTTTATTATTCTCCTGTTTGGATTCAGAATCAATTGACTTAACCACATGAACATGGGCTAACTAAATATTGTTAATTAAAGGCTAAGTATAACAAATTTTGTTTGCTCAATGCCAGCTCTTTGTGCCTTTTAGAAAGACATTTTCTGGCAGAATGCAACTTTTTTTTTCTGTTTTATTCTTGTCTGAATTCAATTGATGCCAATTTAAAACTACATTGAATGAAGTTAAACCCAATGTTAACCGGCACAATTTCAAGATTGTCCACATGGCAATCACAGTACTGTTAGATATCAAATGCATTGTAGTACATTGTTTATAGCCAACATACTGTTTATGGGATTAATGTATTTACGTCGAAATTGCTGTTCAATTACACACACGCGTGCGCGCGCGTTTTTGATTGATTGATTGTTAGTTGTTTCCGCCAGAATCAACAATTTTTCAGTTGTCTGGTGGCGTCCAGTTTATATTGGTGGAGGAGAGAACCTAGATACAATCTACCCGGGAAGAGACCACTGATCTTCTGAAAGTAAACTGGCAAACTTTCTCACATATATCGGCGCGAGTGAGAATCGAACCCGCGCCGACTAGAGATGAGAGGCCTTGTGATTTTAAGCGCGATACTCTAACCACTCGGCCACGGAGCCCCACATCCCTTTTATTAATACAAAGCAGGGTAGGTTATTTGAATTTATAAAACTGTACATATCTTACTAACAAAGTAAAGGAATTGCTTATATCTAAATAAAAAAAAAAAATAATAAAATAAAATAAATAAATGATAGATTTTACGACAATGTCAAAGAAAATAATTAATGTTATCATTTTTTCCTAAAATATTATAATAATGATAGTAGTAATAACCATAGTCATAGTCATTGTGAATGTACTTTTTTCATTTTCGGATTGGTGTAATGCTGCAACAATTTGTCCCATAATACCTTTGCATTGAGGTATTTAAGGAAACAATACAGTTCAGATGTCTCCGACAAGTTTTAGTCATTATGTCAAAAATTGATTTAAATCATTTGTCATATTTATAAATTTCGTGCGAAAACCTTTTTTAAAAGACAGAAAAAGAGGGAAGAAAAGGCGAAAAGCATTAGAGGGAAGAAAAGTGCACGACCTTCTCATTTAATGATGTATTTATTCTATCACCTTATCATCTGCATTGTTTGTGAAGAATCGCAATACTGAAAGGCTAATTGTTTTTACAACAAATTCTGTAGTCTTCATTCCGCTTTTAAATGATTTTTTTTAAAACATCTACTAAACTTTATTTTCTATGATGGCCCATCAGTGAGGCGAAGCCCTTATTTCTTTGTTCAAGAAAATGCAACGCACTCAAGCAAGACCTTAGCGATACCTATCTTTGTGTTGCGTTATTTGCCTGAGTCAATGCAGAAAATCTCGTCGTAGGCGACTCGCGTCTCATCCTTAGCCTTTTAATGCTCCATTCACGAATCAAAATTCATGAGACCTGGATGTCTTTCTGTTTTTTTATATGTTCTGAAGAAGAAATCTGCATTTTTATGTCTTGAAAGTGGAGAGAAAAATATGCTTTGATAGTGGATATTTTGCCGTGTTTTGGAGAATTTTCGGCTTAAATGTTATTATGAGGATACGTTTACAAACAGGTATGTCGTGATTTGGTGAGTGTAAATTACCCTTATCTAGTTGCTGATACATATTACATGAAAAAAATGGACTGCTGTTGGGTTTTAATACCATATAAATATACTTTCACGTCCTCAGTGGTCTTTTTAATACCAATGAAATTTACATGTAATAGTTGAAGTTATATAGAACGTACATGGTATGTTGACAATGAAAGCTTAACAGTTATCACAGAGAAAAAAGAGAAATTGTATATATTTTGACGAATGTAAAAATTCCTCAGCTGTGATATTTTGATAATATACATGCACATAATCATATTCACGAGTAAGATTGATGCGTATGTTTGCAAATGATTTTGCATGAAATACGAAAGTGCATCGAGACCACGTGCGTGATGAATTTAGTTTTTCACCGTCAGCCATAAATTCTAAGCCTGGTCACAACGGCAGATGGTCATTTATCAAGTATACCATTACATATTTCTGCCGCTTCACCAAATACTAGCCCCATAAAAGTCCAGATTGTTTTCCAATAAATTTACTTCTCATTTTAATAGGACAATAAAATTTGAAACAATTTCCATATATTCTATATTTTGCTAAAAGGCAGTTGCCTTTAAGAGTGTAATAACGGTATATTTGCATGTTACCATATTATATATATATGTATATATATATATTCTCTCTCTCTCTCTCTCTCTCTCTCTCTCTCTTTCTCTCACTGTGTGTGTGTGTGTGCTATAATGTACATTGCAGTAAAGATCTATTGTTTATATTTTCCTGCATTGTTGGCCAGAGCTGGTAAATGGCAGGGAAGTGATTGGAGTTATAAGTATGGATGGGAATTGGGGGAAGGAGTGGTGGTTAAGGCTTTTTTATTCAAAACTTTTTCAATAAAAACTATAAACACAGTAATCATATGAAGTTTTAAAACAGACACACAGAAACCCTGATTTTTATTTTTATTAACTTTATTAATTTTCTATTATGAAATTTGATCAATTCAATTTAATGTAATTCGATCATACTAAACCATCAAAATATTGTTACATGTCAGATGCAATAACTTTAGCATTATAAATACATTGAACAGAAATAGTAATCAATCAATGACATACTTTGAATAATGTTATGGCGTCTTTCATAAAACAGGTATATGCGATATGGCGGCGTGTGTATTTAAAATAATGCCTTCCCCTTGATAGCGCTTTGTTTATAGATTAATAATTAATTCAGTTAGATAGTAATCATAATAACTGATACTTGTATCATTTTTACAAAAAAGATAGTGTATCTATTTTTCTGGTATTTGGTAACATCTAGATCCCCGATATTGATTTTTTTTTTTATCATGTAGGATTTTCACGGACTTGGCCCCATATAGGATGTTGTAGGTAGTGTTAATTTGACAAAGTTAACAACTTTATAACGAAAATGGGCTCTTTTGTAGTGAAGGTAGTTTTAGTCTGCATATCTACTTACCTCTGTCTATGGATACGTAGGTATTCAAACGAATCTATACTGACAATTAGTCGGTAATTACAGGGCAAATGATAGTGCTCAAGATTCGATTTTTGACTAAAATAACCCAGTATCATTCTGATATTAAGAAATATCTTTGCGATCAAAGTTTACATAATCTCGCGACAAAAGAATTTGGAAATAGCGGGTCATTTCCATACCCCACTCTATTAAATGATAAATTGATATCTCAATAGCTTGGATTCGCACAGCAGTTTTGAAAGAAACCAGTAAAAAATATGTCTCGTTATGAAGAAGCAATTATGTTCTGATATTTCAGACGTACAATAAAAAATACATTTTGAAAAATACGAATAGCTGCTTGAAAAGAAAATTACACACTCGAACTAGAAATTAGAAAAAAGTGCCCATTTTATTAAAGAAATTGTCGACGGGTTGCAAAGGGTTTTTTAATAAAGAGTGAAACTCGAGGCGTGGATTTTAAATGATGTTGATAGGAGATTTTTTCTCTCTATCCTAATATCAAATGCATAGGACACTTCCAGGTGAGGGAATAAGTACATTTTTGCGGTTTAACACCGAAGAGAAAGTTTTTAGTGCAAACAACACTGAGGGTCCCGCTATTGTCCGTGCAGGAGGTCGCAGGAACATTATGCGATATTATGTAGGATTTGTGTTTACTTGGGAGTTAGGATCTCTCACATTTAGTCGATAGAACTGGTCTAAATGAACCCTGTTACCTTTTACTTAAATCAGCAGTCTGGGATAGAAATTTGATCGGATCGTGGCACATTCACTTAGGATTGCATATGTGATGCACCTGCATAGTAAACATACACTGCATCATGGAATATTGGAAATATGATATTCTATATATTACTGAAGGACAATTGCACAGCGGAGAGTACATGTAAGTAGGTATATTGAAATAAAATTGATATATATTTTGAAATTCAATACATGAGATAGACAATACCTTCTATCTCAATATGCTTTTCAGAAAATTAACTATAGGATATGAAAAAGGAAGGTTTTTTTTTTTTTTTTTCGTAATTAAGAAATCAAAATAAATGTTGTCAACCTTGGCAAATGCAACAGTAATGATAACAGGTTAACTCAAAACTGATTACACGTTTGTCCGAATAGTTACGTCGTTGATAAAGGACAGAGACAGCTTAGGAACATAAAGAGGAAAGATTTAGGAGACTTTTAAAGAAAGTGAAATCGCTGATTATTTTCAAACGATTTCTACAAAATTACAGAGTCTTTTTAAAGAGCGCCATATTAGGCTGAATTTGAATACAGAAACATTTTAGCTGGGGAGAGATTTCACGCTCAAGCACGCTTGGCTGCTTCAAACGTCTAACCTTTCTTGTAGGGCAATTTTTATTGGTGATAACAAGAGAGCAAAACTCTTTGTTGGTCGAAGTTTTAAGAAAAAATATTCCCTCACCTGTAAAATGTCGTTTGCTAAATTAGATCAACGCTTTACGAATGTTATGTGTTGTATTTATTTATATGTGTACGAGACATTACTATCTGCGGTAATCAAATACATATATGTATTTCTGCTCTTGAATGAAACCACACAATGCTTTGAGGGGAAAAGAGATAATTTATTGTCAATTCTCAGGTGCAAAAAAAGTGTAATACAAGATTTTTGGGATGGGGGAGTTTCCATTTAAAACTAGTTGTGTTTTACCTTCTAAATGTGTTAAGAAATTATGCGCCGATTTTTTTTTTTTTAACTTTTGTTATATGCCGTTTAGATTCTTCGAAAAAGAATATACGGTGTTCATGATTGTACCGAGTTCAGAATATAAGGGGTATGTTTTGACCCCCCCCCCCCAAATTGTTTGCGAACAGAATATTGTATATAACATTTTACATTTCTTTAAACAGCTTGATTTATAGGAAATCAACATGATATATGCGAAGATTTTGACCAGAAAGTCTTCACAAACGCAGTCCAGAAATATAACGAATGTATTTGTTGAAGTATAAAAGAAATAAAATATCAAAACGTTCTTTTTTACTTGGGTGTTTAATGTGAAACTGATTTCCTTCAATTTTAAGAAAACCCTCTGAGTGGTTATCTACAAATGTTACGGATTAAGAATGCTTTGAGAAGACCAGCCGGGTAAACATTGAACGTGTTGGAATTTAGTCGAATTTAAATTGCGTCTTTTGAAGTATAATTGTGGCCAAATTAATCAGTTATTCCATCAACCCACGTGCTAGCTCCGGTACAAAGACATTCAATGTTCTGCAGAACATCTTCGATTTTGAAATCTGGTGTATTTGGTTAGACCAAAAAATGGCCTTGCTTGCTGTATACATAGACCTGTTTTAAACATTAATCAATACAAGGTGCATTTTATAAACAGGCACACGATGTATCGATGTGCACACTTTTCCTACAGTAAAACGACCCTGAATACTTTAATAATACCCTGACTTAAACTCGATTATTGCAGACGTTCTCTTCACCAGACACCTCTTGAAAAATTTAATAATGCATATAATTGCTTTACGAGTACTTGCATTTCCAGTCAGTGAAATCAGTGATTTGCATTCGAAGTGACATAATTTCTTTGTAGGAGTTAGAAACTATTTTTATCAACATACATGTACTCAACTGCAATATGTCACATAGGTAATGAGTCATTAGTCCAACTGTTAAAAGTCAACACTGAACAACATTGATCGCAATATTAATGCATACAATGTATTGTTTCAAATATACACAACCAAAAAACTTGTATTCACGGAGTATTGAAAGGGGATGAGGTCATCCTCTTGTTTAAGATGTGCTGCGTTTGTTTTAAATCTTTAGTCCTTAAGTGCTTTATTAAATACACATCCATAACCAGATATAATCGGCGTAAAATCTAAAGAAGAAGAAAAAATTATCTATTCAATCTGTTGTAAATTTTTAACTTATGTCTCATCCATGGTTTAAATGGCAATATTATAGTAGCTTCTCGTATATGTAGTTACTCATATGGGAATATGTGTTCACAACGTTACATTTCCCGATATAATGACTGATATTCCCGATTTTTCATGGAATAGAATGACTTCATCTATCACATTTACAGCTTTTACGGGTTTCATCGCTGTCGTCGTCGTTATCGGTATTAAGAATGATGATGATAATATTCATGACGATTGATTTAGATTTTTTTCTGTGTGTGAAACGTAATGAGTCGATTTTAAATTTTAAAAAAAATTATCTTATTTTACAGTGGGAATTGCGAACCACCAGCCAGAGCTTCTCTCATCAGATGTGGTTACTCTATGTGACGTTTGAAGACTTGCTGTGCGTTCGACACCCGAGCTTATCTTGTCATCTGCTGTCTACCCGGGTCAATATTGACGATTTTCTGATGCCCGCTCGTTTGATTTCTAACTCTACACCCAGAATAACCTCCTTAACACCCGATCTCAATTATCCCGGATCTCCTCGGACTAGGACAAAAAACGCTACAAGTGTATCTTCACAGGAGATCACCATTCATGAAGACAATAGTAAATCTGATTGGAAGCACATTCACGCGCTAACGAAAACAATTGACAACGATAGGTGTAACGATAAAGACCGGGAAGACAATATTTCAACGTCTTATCGGACCTCAAATAGACAGAGTCTTGAAAGACGTGATAGGGATCTAAATGGCAGAACAATACACCAACCAAACTGTTCAGATCATTTAAACACTATGGCCTTAAGTCGTGTACAGCAGTGTAGCCGAGTACGCCAAACAATGAAGGATTATGATACTGACCAAGTCGCAAAAAATAAACCCAAGTGTTTTAAATATCCTAATGCTCGTCGAGATAAATCTAGCCCTTCAACTGACATTTCCCCACATGGATTTCAGTCCCGGACTAACGTTTCTGTCTCTAGGTCAAATCAAATCAGTTATCCGGACAATAGACGGACAACCCGTGCTAATCCGGATTTAGCCGTTACGGGTTCGTATTCACAGTCTTCAGATGGATTGTTTGCAAATAATAACTGTGTGGGCAGTGAACAAAGACTAAAACAGCGTAATTTAACTGAGAAAAACACGCCATCTCAAACAAGACACTCCACTCATGAACGAGCGATGCAAGAAACAACTAGGAGAGAAAACAGAACCCATTGTTGGGTGGAGGAGGAAAATTTTCGACCTCCCCCAAAAGAGAAGAGAATTATAGGACGACAGGCTGAAAGAATGTTGCTGAAAAAGAAAGAAGGACAAACTGTGAAAAGTTCGAGAGACGTTTCTAATGTCCGAAGTACTGCTATCAGACCAACGGAACTCTTCGCATTAAGGAGCAGAAGTCCTGGAGAACTGAAAAGATCTGCTGGACCACCGACTCCTCGTAGTGAATCTGCCAATACACCGGATGGTTCCAGACGACCCAAAAAATTGTGTAAGTCTCAACCGAAGCAAGGAGAAGTCGCTCCAGTTGTGAGTCCGGACTCTGGATTAGATCATACAATATTATCGGATTCATTTGACCATGTATTGTCAATTGAAGCACAGTTTGATGATCCTGTGCAACAAAACGAAATAGTGCGTTCAAATTCCACTGATTCGTCACCCGTCACCATATCTAGTGGATATGAGAGTGACTCTATACAGACTTGTGAGGCGGAAATTGACAAAATATTTGTGAACAATAAATCAAGAATGGGGAATATAACCAATGTGTCATCTGTTACGGTTTTCCCCAATTCCTCGTTACATGCAAGTGCAATGGACCTTTCTTCAACTGTATTTCAAACCGTCCCTTTTCACTATGGTGCTGATAACGCTTCAGAGAAACTAAATCAGTCTTTCGCGAGTTCCATATCACGGACCCCCGAAAAGCCGACCGGGGTGTTAGATCATTCATTTCAAATTCCCGACAAATCTTCGGTTAGGAATATTCGAGCGACTGACACGGACTTTCATTCCTTGCCAATCTTTCCCAGAAGTCAAACGGAACAAAGTGCTCCAAGATTTTCACCTGTTCAGAGAAACAACCACAAACTAACAAAGGTCGCGAGATCTATGTTCGAAATCATTAATGATTTGCAATTGGAGGAGAATTCTCCGAAAACCAACGGTAATAACAAAAAGAAGTGCAAGAAAGTCAAAAGGACAAATCCTGTTCAACCAGAAAATGTTACAGTCATTAAAAACAATTTTCAAAAAGGATCCACAGATTCACTGAACGAAAACAGATTGTGTATTTCGGAGGAATCTATTAGTAACCGGGATAAAGCAGACGCCTCTTCAAGCATTAATGCGAAATCCGATTGTGTCCCTGACCATACCCCCAGCGTTAAAAGTGAGCCTATTGTTGGTGAGAATAATAATGACGTTCAATCAAAACGCCACACAGAAACCTTGTTACCATTGCCCTTCACAATTGAATGTCAATCTCCCCAGAGTAGGAATAATAGCTCAAATGGGGAGTCCTCAAGCCACCCGGTGTCTTCAAGTGTTTTCGTTTCGCGAGCACCTTGCACAGTAAACAAGGCGGTGACTGAAGATCCCGTTGCAAAAGGCTTGTCGACGCAGCAGGCAAGAACCAATGACCTTTCACCTCCCGTCCAGCCTGGCACTTTAGTTGTCAAGTGTTTACGCAGGCCATTAGGCACGCACAGTTCAGATTTTTCCCGCACAAACGACCTCCCACATTCGTCCTCTGCATGTTACTACGAAGAATACGAAGGTTCTCCGAATATTCCAACATCTGTGCATCAGCGGGTTCCACCTGCTGATATTTCGCATTTTCATTCTCAGACACCGCCAACATCTGTGGTCAATCACAATGTACCATATCCGGACTCGGGAAGCTTGATTATAATTGACAACGGGGTCACGCCGTATGCTACTGCTCGTATCCCAGGATGCTGCACTCCAAAACGTGACGATAAACTGGACGATCATGTATATGAGACAATTCCAGGTGATGAATATCTCTATGAAGAACTTATGCGCATGCGTGCTATGGGATTACTTTCGAAACGGTTACGTAAAATCCCTGATATGCCTGGACATTTCATACCATATGAAGCCCCAGAACTTCCGGCCCGCAATATGAACAGTAATACAACTCGTCGAAATGACCAGTTTGTTGTTTTGAGGGAAGCATGTCAGCACCCCTCTGTTCTCAATTCTCCACCCCCTTGGCGACCTGTCGAACACGTTCGAAATGGTTCTACGTCGTGGGACGGATATTCATACCCATACAACGAAGGGCCACCTAGGTATTTCACAAAATGGACGCCAAGTGACCTTTTAAGTTACGTTGATGGAATTCGACAACCAGCACCAAAGAGGAGAGAGAACTTTTATCTGTTGTTGAACAATAAACAGAAGCGTGCAGATTTTTCTGAATCACTTGAAATTGAAACTAAGCTCAAGAATATGGGACTACTTTGGGGAGATCGAAGTCAAAACCATGCTGTGGATCATACTGATAGGCCGGCTTCTATAGAATTAGCCGGAGACTCGGGACAAACCTTTCTACAATCAACATATGTATAATTCATAATTAATTAACAGATAATAACAATTGTTTATCTTGGTGCCATATGGGTCAACATTTAAGTGCAAATTCAGTGCTATTGTCATGTTAATATGGTTATTTATTTTTTATTCTTTCTGTTATTTTCACTCTGCAAAGCCATTGATCGGCCAATGAGGGAAAAAATGTTCTATAATGTCACTGCCGCTGACAGGTCCATTCCTGTTAATGCTATGTAGTTCGTTTCATGTACGATGACATAATGCAATATTTTTTTTTATACTTTTGTAATAAAGACGATTGAAATGTTATGCTTTTTCAGTTGATTTCATATAAAGGAAAAAGTAATTCGAGGAAGTTAAAAAAAATTTCTTGCCTTCGTTGGCCTTCTTTACAGAAAAGAATGGAACCATACAGGTGCTCGTGAAATGGGTCTTGAAAATTTAAAGTCTTATTCTTCTTACATGCCGCAATGATTAATGTACCCTTTATTAATTTCAAGTATTTCAAAAAAATTCAAAATATAAAAAAAAATATTACAATTTGGAAAGTGCAGCAGGCAATAGCAACTAAGAGTAGCAAGATGTCGCATTCAAACCGAGCGTCGGATTTCCTTCCCCATTAACACTAGAGCTGGTGTTGAACCTTTGAAATACAGAGATGACTTTATTTTTATGATCCATTAAATAATTCCATAGAGGGATTCATTACGCTTATCAGTAGTATTGTATGCTTCTGATTCTGTATGATAATGTTATTAAATACCACCGTAGTATCAACATTCAATCAGGTTAACTTTGCACGACCAGTGAAAGGGAACATTCCGCAACAACAGCCAGTTCTTCTAAACGGATATACTTAGAATATACATCTTAGTATAACTTAAATGTATTTTCATACAGCTCTAGGCAATCTCATTTGACAGAGACTGTCGATGTATACGTGCACGTGTGGATGAACTTGACTGTGCATTTGCTAATTCTAATACTTTCAACTTTCTCAGGACGATTATATAAAGAGTTAACGAGGCGATTAGGATAATCTTCATGGGAAACCGAGGAAGCGGGCACTTCACAGGCACGGCATGCCAAGTAGTACTGATCAAATAACAAACGTGGACAAAAACAATGAGGAATTAGTCCGCGGTGAAACAGCGCGATGACTGTTCCTGACTTAAGTAGTCTAGGAATATACAGTACTTCGAAACTTCACGCCAACACAACATATAGCGATGATTCAGTGGCTCACGCAATACTTGTACGGATAACCTATTTCAACATCATCTACAATATCAATATATTTGGATATCTATTTCAACATCATCTACAATATCAATATATTTGGATACCTATTTCAACATCATCTACAATATCAATATATTTGGGTACCTATTTCAACATCATCTACAATATCAATATATTTGGATACCTATTTCAACATCATCTACAATATCAATATATTTGGATACCTATTTCAACATCATCTACAATATCAATATATTTGGATACCTATTTCAACATCATCTACAATATCAATATATTTGGATATCTATTTCAACATCATCTACAATATCAATATATTTGGATATCTATTTCAACATCATCTACAATATCAATATATTTGGATAACCTATTTCAACATCATCTACAATATCAATATATTTGGATATCTATTTCAACATCATCTACAATATCAATATATTATTTGGATATCTATTTCAACATCATCTACAATATCAGTATATTATTTGGATATCTATTTCAACATCATCTACAATATCAATATAATATTTGGATATCTATTTCAACATCATCTACAATATCAATATATTTGGATACCTATTTCAACATTATCTACAATATCAATATATTTGGATATCTATTTCAACATCATCTACAATATCAATATATTTGGATATCTATTTCAACATCATCTACAATATCATCTACAATATCAATATATTTGGATATCTATTTTAACATCATCTACAATATCAATTTAATATTTGGATATCTATTTTAACATCATCTACAATATCAATATAATATTTGGATATCTATTTTAACATCATCTACAATATCAATATAATATTTGGATATCTATTTTAACATCATCTACAATATCAATATAATATTTGGATATCTATTTCAACATCATCTACAATATCAATATATTATTTGGATATCTATTTCAACATCATCTACAATATCAATATAATATTTGGATATCTATTTTAACATCATCTACAATATCAATATAATATTTGGATATCTATTTAGGATCATCTAAAATAAATATCCAAATATTATATTGATATTGTAGATGATGTTAAAATAGATATCTAAATATTATATTGATATTGTAGATGATGTTGAAAGGGCCTTCGTGGCCGAGTGGTTAGCGCATCGCGCTCAAAACCACAAGGCCTCTCAACTCTCGTCGGCGCGGGTTCGAATATATGTGAGAAAGTTTGCCAGTTCACTTTCGGAAGGTCGGTGGTCTCTTCCCGGGTACATTGTATCTGGGTTCTCTCCTCCACCAATTAAAAACTGGCCGCCACCAGATACCTGAAAAATTGTTGATTCTGGCGGAAAACAACAATCAAACAATTTAACATCATCTACAATATCAATATATATGGATATCCGTTTAATTTTATAGATATTGCATTCATGAACTAGAGTTTTTGTTCATAGTCGAAGGTTCAAGTTAGGATATCTGATTAATGTTGGTCTGGTGTCTATCTGTCTCTACGAAGTAAAGCTGTCACTTTTTATTTTCTTCACCAAATCCAAGGGATAAAGCAAATTTGCAAACAAGAACCCTTGTGTAAAGGGTATTGAAGTTTGTTTAATGAACGGACATCTTCCTTCCCAATTGTAGATACGAAAATCGATTAATACTAGTAAGCAAGTATACCTTCATTTAGTGTAGATTTGAGTCCGTTTACCACGTGACACACATGACAAATGGTCGGTGTCACAAAATTGCTTTGATAATCTTGCTCTCAAAACCCACAAGATAAAATGTGTCAAATTAAAATGCAAGAATATATTTATAGTATATAGTGTTGATTCAATTTCGTTCACACCATAACCTCTGGAATCAAGGTGGAGTCACAAGTTTAGATTTAAGAACGAATAATGCCGGAAATAATAATATGACATATTAATATACAACTATCCACCCGTAGTGTAGATTCAAGTTATACGTGACTTCTCGGGTGAACATTAAAGATCATGGGCCTCTTGTTAGTAAGGACATTCCATATATACATTCTGCGTAGATCAACTGACAGCTGGAATCGTAAAACAGATATATGTATTTATTTAAACTTTGATATCAGTCAACATAATGAAACATAGTTCATATTTCAGCTCATCTCAGTTACATGACATAAGAACCTAGCAATGTACAGTGACATTCTACTATATAACAATGCATAATCTGTACAATTATGTGGAGCAATGGAAACTGAATCGCACATACCTCATATCAACCCGAAACCAAAATAATTATCACAATGACCAAACGCCCCAGTGATGAAAATGGTTGAAGGTTGTGAGATAATACGTATGCATTACTATACTAATTAGTAATAATAATGATGATAATAGTAATAATAAAATGAATAGAAGAATATTTTCGCCGAATCTTTTCATTTATTTTTTATTTATTCATTTTTTTCTTTTTATTATTTTATTTTTGGTCTAGACTAAATCGCCTGATTATCCCTTGTTAATCTAACGTTATCGTTTACTGGATATTCTATAGAATTTGAAGACGCGTTTTCACAAAATCCTAAAATCGGTCTCTGCAACTCCCTATTGTTGTAAGCTCCTAGTGCACATGATTCAGGCACCAGTAGTCTATCAAATGTATTGCGTTGTCTTTATATATAACCTGCTTCCAGCCATCCAATTGCTGAATGCCCAAGGCAATTGGACGACTGGAAGCAGGTGCGTCACAATTTGCAGTTGCAAGAGACTTCACTGTGATACAAAGCACCATATTTCACCTAGAGAGTAGATATGAACATCATAGTTCAACAAATGGCCGTAATAGAGAGGGTAGCTCACGCTTGACGTCAGCAGCATAGGATCGCTTCATCCGATTGCGTCGTCTTCGTCAGTGATTTACAACAGTGTCAACTACAATATCTGCCACTCCCGGTACTCGTAGAATATCAAGTCTAACTGTTTGCAGTCGATGTCAGGATGACGAGATAAGAGCGCGGAGACCTGTTCGTGACATTGTTCTGACCCGCATCATCGCCAGAACCGACTTCAATGGTCTCCGATTCATAGAGAATGGCCGCGGCAACGCTAGTGGACAGTTTGCTTCAGCGATGAATCTCAATTTTTACTGCAGAGGCCTGATGAAAAGGTGAATAGAACGAACTGTGATCAATCTGATAAATCCTATAAGAAATACAAAATAAAGAGTTGGGCAAACACGGACCCCTGAATATACCAGATGTGGGATCATGTGCCTAGGAGGAGTAAGCATCCACTGTCGACCTGTTACAATCGTCGTGACCCCTATATCTTCATCATGTAAACGGAGCAACCCGTAGTTAGAACAGAACAGCCTAACAATAGGTATGGAACACTTCAGACAGCATTTGATGGAAGACTCGGCATGTATAGGCGCCAAAATAAACCTTTTGTGCAAATTTGCATCCAGGAGGCTGACCTGTTGAACGGGGAAGTGTTATGATGTGGACATCGATATCTTATACAGGCAAGACAGCACTGGTTCACATACAGAGTAATTTGAAGACTCAACGGTATATTAATGAAGTCATACAGCCACATGTAGTTCCAATCATGCAGCATTTCAAAGATATCCAGGTTCTTCACTGGTCATGCAAATCACCAGATTTGTACCTATCGAACATTCAAGGTACGAATTGGTTAGCACTTCTGCCAAAGGTAACTGCAGCCTCATATTTTGCAACAAAGGGTCCAAGCTCTGTAGTAGAGTGGAACAACATATCCCGAGACAGTTTTTTTTTTAGAGACTTAACTGCGTCCATGGCAAGGCACGCTATTTTCAAGCAGTCATTGTTGCTTGTGAGGGCACACTAGATATTGAACTAGGGTGGCCTTAAACTGTTACTGATTATAATTATCACTAGTGCTTGAAATACTTCGATTATTAACCAAGCGTTTACATCATTTTTATGATATCAATAATTAAATCCACAATAAAGTATTTCTCATGTCTAAACACGAATATGAAATTGTACTACGCTTAAACCTTTTTCTTGGTCAGTATATATTCATTATATACTTACTTATAACATACAGTGCAACCTCGATATATCGCCATCTTTTGTCCACGCCAACTTTGACGTTATAGTGAGGGTGGCATTATAAGGAGTTTGATCATTGTAATTCATCAAAATGACTGATCCATGGTTGTTGGCATGTTATCGGGAGATAAAGATAATTTGACCTTTTGAACCTGAAAACGAGTGGCGGATGGTAAGTTTGGCGTTATGTGAGGTTTTTTCTGTAGAGTGTTTGGAAATCCGTTCTACACATTTCGATGGGGTGGTGATATGCCGAGGTGACACTGTACTAAAAATAAAATCAACAAATATATACCATCACTTACATTTATATAATAAATTACATCAAAATTACATCTTTCATGAAAACATGACTTTTGAAAAGTGGATATTTGTTTACATTTATAACATGATATGGAAGTATGTGGAGTTTGAAGAGGAACTTCCGCAAGGTGTCAAGTACGGATCCGTACATCATGATTCAAGCCAGGTATTACGAATCCGGGCACTATAAAGTTATTGTGACGCCACTCGTATCGTGTCTGCAAAACATCTAGAAATATTTATTACGAAGACTGTATGAATGGTTAAGATGCATTAAAAACTGACTTATGGAGTCCTTTTGCGGAAATATTACTGGCCATCATTGCACATTATTAACGTTTAACACGGACAAATGACCAGCTTCTTAGTTTTCTCCAGTACACCAGTGATTCGTGAGATTCAATGCCGACTGCGAGGAACACTGCGTGATATCTGTTGTTAATGTTCACGTATTCTTTCATTTCAATTCTGGCTTGAGTAGTACGCAACCAACACAGTAACTTACTGTTAAAAAGCGAGTGTTCTTTCTCCGGCAAATAAAAAATACCAAATCCCAGACAAATGAAACGTTCGGGATTTTGACTCAATTTGGCGCATCAACTTCGAAGATTTTAGCAGCGGATGGAAATGTCTTCGCTTCATAGGATGTCAACTTACAAAGAGTAAAGTATCAGAACAGCATTAAAATTATACATGCATATAACAAACACATTTCAAGTTTTAGTAGAGGGCATCAGTTTACTTTGGTATTATTTTACATAACTTGTATTTAAAAGAACACAGGTTAATATGAACCCTGAAGTACTTGCAAAAAAAATTGAGTTGTTAAGATTTTTGTGATTTCGTTTCACTTTTGGGTGACAAAACATTTTTGGGGGTAATTCTACCGTGTGCAAACACAAAACAGATGTGAGTGTTAAGTACATCACACGGTATATCAATGGTCCGATCTACGGTTTCAGTTTTGCAAGTAATACACTAACACTGTAAGAGCTGGCGTAGTGGTTAAGGCGCCTGCATTACGAAAAAGAAGTCCGGGTTCGATTCTCGATCCCGGCGTTACGTCAGACGTAAGACGTTAAACAAGAGTAGTGACTGTTCCTTTCCTAAACGTCCGACATTAAAAATGAAAGTCACCGGTTTTTCGAGTACGACCTTTAAAAGGGACGTCCCATATTACGATATGTGCTAACACAATAGACAACCCTCACTGACACAGTCGTGAGCGCCACGTATAAATCAAAATTTGTGGCACTTCATCTAAAGCTAGAGAAGTTTCTAAATGAGTGAAAAAATGTTCTCAAATGAATTTTATAACAACATAACCAAAACGAAAATAAAAGAAAGAAAGAAAAGAAAAAAACGAAACCCTTCACACCAGCACTAGTACTGTAATACAAAGTATTGGTCTGTGGTAAAATCAAAACAACTACATGTACGGTGACGCTAACCATGACATAAATAAAGCTCTTCAAAGTATCCAAACTCTGTTGCACTTTGTGGAGTGGGTAGGCTTGTGATTCCTAACTTTTAGCATATTATACAATTACACAGCATCGTAATTTTTTTCAACATGCATATATTTTTCCCACTTCAATTTCGTATATCCTTTTATTATTGCTATGCGGCCTCACTGGCATCACGTCTCAGATTTCTTCCGCGATGATTTTCGCTTTGATGTCGACACCTAAAACAAAACAAAATCCAATCAAAATGACAAACTTAATTAAAGTTCACGAAGTTTTCCCTGATATATTTGCATATACGATAATCATGTATATTGAATCAAAGTATCAATGATTATGAAATAAAGTATTGCCATCTACAAACATTCAATCATGTTTACCCAATAGTTATATGTATACCGCCAATTATGTCCTATCATTTTAGAAATAGGTGTCACTCTTTTCCATCAGTCCACTGAACTGTTTTGAAACCCGTCCTAACAGTACAATTCTATGGGTGAAAACCACGCCCCTGTACGTTTTAATCTCATTGCCATTTTATGGTTGTCTATGGTTTCATGCTAACAATTTCGTCTTATCATTCTATGAAGAATGTATGATTATATAACCCATAACCCTTCCTTGGTTACCTTGAGAATATTGTAAACCTGTTACCCTCTGTGATATAAAACACCATCTGTCATGGTAAATAATTTATCCTTCTATGATTTACATCAATTCCCCTCTATAGTTTAAGGCATTACCACACTATCGTTAATGTCATTACAACTCTATAGTTAACTGATTGATTAATTGATTGTTGTTTTCCGCCACACTCAAAATTTTTTTCAGTTATTTGGTGGCGTCCAGTTTTTGTAGGTGGAGGAGAGACCCAGATACAGTGTACCCGGGAAGAGACCACCGACCTTCCGAAAGTAAACTGGCAAACTTTCTCACATATATCGGCCTGAGCGAGAATCGAACCTGTGCCTACTTTGTAGTTAATACATTAACTGCAAGGTAAATATTATCAATGACATTAGCACTATTAAAATAATGACAGTAACACTGTGGATAATGACAGTAACACTTTGAATTATGACATTAACACTTTGTGGATAATGACAGTAACACTTTGTGGATTATGACAGTAACACTTTGTGGATTATGACAGTAACACTGTGGATTATGACAGTAACACTGTGGATAATGACAGTAACACTGTGGATTATGACAGTAACACTGTGGATAATGACAGTAACACTGTGGATTATGACAGTAACACTGTGGATTATGACATTAACACTTTGTGGATTATGACATTTACACTGTGGATAATGACATTTACACTGTGGATAATGACAGTAACACTGTGGATAATGACAGTAACACTGTGGATTATGACAGTAACACTGTGGATAATGACAGTAACACTGTGGATAATGACAGTAACACTTTGAATTATGACATTAACACTTTGTGGATTATGACATTTACACTGTGGATAATGACAGTAACACTGTGGATTATGACAGTAACACTGTGGATAATGACAGTAACACTTTGTGGATTATGACATTTACACTGTGGATAATGACAGTAACACTGTGGATAATGACAGTAACATTGTGGATTATGACAGTAACACTGTGGATTATGACAGTAACACTGTGGATAATGACAGTAACACTTTGTGGATTATGACATTTACACTGTGGATAATGACAGTAACACTGTGGATAATGACAGTAACATTGTGGATAATGACAGTAACACTGTGGATTATGACAGTAACACTGTGGATAATGACAGTAACACTGTGGATTATGACAGTAACACTGTGGATTATGACAGTAACATTGTGGATTATGACAGTAACACTGTGGATTATGACAGTAACATTGTGGATAATGACAGTAACACTGTGGATTATGACAGTAACACTGTGGATAATGACAGTAACACTGTGGATTATGACAGTAACACTGTGGATTATGACAGTAACACTGTGGATAATGACAGTAACACTGTGGATTATGACAGTAACACTGTGGATAATGACAGTAACACTGTGGATTATGACAGTAACACTGTGGATTATGACAGTAACACTGTGGTTTTAATACAAGCATGACTTTTCATTTTGTGGATTATGACATTAAATTTTGTGGACTATGAGATTTTCGTTTTATGCCATTACCCTCTAATGATTTATACCCACATCTTCTACATGCAAACTATCAAAATCATGCACCACAACTGGATGTCTTATTTTCACAGTAGAAGTA
Organism: Ostrea denselamellosa; assembly: GCA_024699665.1. NCBI lineage: Eukaryota > Metazoa > Mollusca > Bivalvia > Ostreida > Ostreidae > Ostrea > Ostrea denselamellosa. Next base: position 2,066,532 of record JAMZEH010000017.1, on the reverse strand, counting down.
GATAACTTTTTTTTTTACCTTACGTCCATAAATCCTCTTAGCTTCAGATCTTTCACTGTCGTCTATCTTCTTATCATCCAGCATCTCCAATTTAGGAAAGTGTGCAATGACAAAATGTCTTGCAAAGATAGAAAATATATCATTATACATTGAGTCTGTAAAAGCATTACCTAACTAGTCAATCTCCACTACAAATTAATCCACTCTACAAAATGTGGATTGCATATCCAATTAGATATGCCCCATGGGGATCCGAGTTGTTATAATAGATCCTCAGTACTCCTTGCTTGTCATAAGAGGTGACTAAATGGGGCGGTCCTTCAGATGAGACCGCAAAAACCAAGACCCCGTATCACAGCAGGTGTGGCACAATAAAGATCCCTCCATGCTCAAAGGCCATATGAGCCGAGCATATGTCTAAATTTTTTCACCAGTAATGGTGACATCCCCATATGAGTGAAAAATTCTTGAATGGGACGTTAAACAATATATAATCAATCCAATCAGATACTCATACCAGTAAGAAAAAGTTTTAACTCTTCACTCTTTCTGATTAGTAAACTTGATAGAAAATGACTGGTCATGTTCCAGCAGGCCAAAAATAATTAATAAATTTAAAAAAAACAAAAAACAAAAAAAAAAACTTCCAGGCAATACATCAAAGTACTTAAAGTACTGTATAGAGCTGTAGAAGTGTTTAGACGTGTGTGAATTCTGACACTTACATGAAAATTATGGCTTTAATTTGCCAACATTAACAAGGTGTAATAATCAGAATCAGAAATATTAAAACGTCTCACATACCAATACATGTCAACATACAATTCATACATATCTATAAAACAATGCTCCAATATTGAAAGCATCAGTATCCAGTCATACTGACGTATGAGACACTATCACTGAAATGTGTATGGCAATGCTGCTATCATATAAAAGATAAACAAAAATAAACTGATCAACTACATCAGATACATATGATAATAAATAGATAAACTAATCAACTATGTTTGCATTTTTTGACCAGCAGTTTTAAATGTGCAAGCCATCATAAACTTGATTGTTAATAAGACTTTAAAAAGAAAATCATACTTATGAAGTTGCTTATGATTTACTGTAGAAACATCGTCAGCACTAGATGGTGCTAAATTAGAAGCACACAAGAATTGATTGAAAATCAATTGATGCCAATGAGCATATTATTGTTTATTGTACCGGTACATAATGTATCTGCTTTAAAACAAGGCAAATTTATATAAACAAGCATTCTGAGTGTATTGTAGGCAATCCAAAGTCCCCTACCAGTAGGGTAATTCAGTCAAAAGTAGGTCAGGTGTAATAAAACTCAAACTTGACCTGTAACTATCCAACAAAAGCCACATATCAAATTTCAAATGAATATCTTCATCCAATGTGGAGAAAAGTCCAGAAGACTGATTCTTGCAATGCATCAAAAGGCATAATTCAGTCAAAAATTGGTCAAGCATCACGAAACCCAAACATCATCTGTAACTATCCAAGACAAAGCCATATATACAACTTCAGTTGAATATCTTCACCCAATGCGGAGAAAATTTCAAAAAACCTCAAGCATTCATCAAGGGGCATAATTCAGACAAAAGTACGTCAAGCGTAATAAAACTCATTCTTGATCTGTAACTTCAAGCATAATAAAACTCATTCTTGATCTGTAACTTCAAGCATAATAAAACTCATTCTTGATCTGTAACTTCAAGCATAATAAAACTCATTCTTGATCTGTAACTATTCAAGACAAAGTCGTATATAAAATTTCAGATAAATATCTTCATCCAATATACAGAAAAGTCCAGAAAACTGATTCAGAATGACAGTCAGACTGAGGGTAAACTATTAGTCCCCTTTGGCAAAGTCGGTAGGGGACTAATTAATTTAACTGCAGTATGATAATTTTACTTTGATACAATTTATCTTCTACTCAGTTTACAGCCTCAGATTAAGTCTATATTCAATAAGCATGAAGAATCCTGACATACCACGGATTTTTCAGTGTTTTTGCATCCATGAATTCAGACACGACACATACCTGTAATCTGCATACTGCTGATAAGTTCCTCCATTGAAGTAACTTGGAGCTGCATCATTATTCATCATAGATAGGTACTTCAGATTTGGACAAGATTTACACAGTGTAGAAATGAATAACCCTGTTATAATGAACAATATTGAATATATATGTGTGTGTGTGTGTGTGTGTGTGTGTGTGTGTGTGTGTGTGTAACAAGGTATTATTTTATCTCGGAATAATTATATGTTTCGGAATTTAACTAATTGAAAAAAAAAAGAAATAAATTTATTGTTTATTTCTTCATAGTTTAGAAAGGGGGTTTCTACAACATTTCTCAACATGAAAACAGTTTTCTATGATCTACGGATGCCTTCTTACATTTATACACATCAATTAGTAAAATTCTGAAACATATAATTATTCCGAGATAAAATAATACCTCGTTATGTATGTATGTATGTATATATATATATATATATTCTGACAGATAATGTCTAGTGTTTAGTTAATGCTATATGAATGTAAGAGATAATGGTGACTTTTAAATTAAAATATTGTATAACTTGGTCCTGAACTTTAAACTATTTCACATACCTAGATTTCTAATTTTGTTGTGATTTACCCACAAAGTCTCAAGATTTGGAGCCAAAGTTATTTTCACATGTGACTCAATACAGTTGTGGTCCAGCACTAAACAGCTCAGTCTGGGGAAGTCTATCAGAAAGCGTAGATCATTGAGAACTGAGTTAAGAAATTTGAAAACACTTGTGTATAGGTGAATTGATAGTCACACTGACATCAGCCTTTGTGTAGTAGAGAAATTAACATATAATGTCAATACACACAAAAAAAACAACAACATATAATGTCAATACAATTGAGCTTTGGTATCTCACATATTGATATCTCAAATACCATGGATAGTGCAAAGGGAGTTGGAAGTCTCAAGTACATTTTTTTAATGTTTTTCAAACTCAATTCTGTGAACCCTCAAATATATCAGTGTTATCTCAGTCTCATAGAGTTCAAGATAATGAGGTTTGATTGTATAATGGCAAAAGGTGTAAAAAATAAAATTGAACTTATTTTTCCAAATTTCTTGCATGACACCTGTAATATATAAGTGCAAACGTAATGCTGAAAAACTTCAAATTACAATATGTTGATATACACAGGCATCCACATAACTTCATGAAATGCATTGCACATCATGCCTATTGATAAAGAGGTCCATCCAAAATAGCACAATATCAAACAGATGATTTGTACAGACATTGCAGTACTAGTCTACAGAAAATGAACTATAAGCTACATAATCAGACAAGGAGGATAAATTTCTGTAAGATCCAGAAAAACGGCTGGATTTTTAACATGTATAAATGTGATAAAAACTCAAACAATTGATTACTACATGTATGCGAGTGTACATTCAAATATTCCAATTCTACTGAATATATTTGAAATTGTGTATTACGTGTACTACATGTGACATACACAAACTGACATCACACTCAATTATTATTATTATCCCTCAGAATAATACAGCCAATTTCATTGGTCAAGGGCTGGTCATGTGAAGAGAGACAATCCATAATGTCTTCTTCACATGCAGGGTGACAACTGTGTTGTCTCCTTTTAGATGGTAAATTTCAATGTCACAAGCGAAATAATTCCATTAAAAGTTATTTAAAAATATGCAGGATCTTTAATCAATAAATTCTAATAGTGACGTCAGTGTCAACATTAACGATCAGATAACAATTGAGAAGAAAGATATTCCCATTTAATGCAATTTTGCAATTCACTTGATGCTTACTATTTTGCTTTATGAAATGTGTTACGTAATGTTCTCACTTGACATTATGTTTTTGTGTCATTCTATTATGACGTCACAATCGAAAGCTTTCCATCTCGTTGATGCTCGTTTAACTGCTTCAAAACCTCAGTCTTTTGTAGTGTTAACTTACACATCTGATAAATGCATGACATGAGGTCTAAAACAAAACAGTGACAATTTTGTGTCTTTGGACACGATCGCGATTATATATTTTTACAAAAGCATCATCTTGAATGAATAATCCTTTAAAGTTTCATGTGAAAATTATAGTCACATAAATTGCCCTTGATGATTCTAGAGTAGAAATTAAGAATTAAAAGAAAGGATATGAAATTCTGTTGTGAGTCAGATCTATTTCTTGCAAAGATTCACCCTCATCCGTGGCCAATTTTGCGGGTATATCATCCAGATCCTAATAAAATAAAGCATTGTTAGACTGTAGCACACAGTTTCCAAGTTGAAATGCAAACAATGTTTGATTTATTTACACAGCATGAACATTGTATCACTTTGAAGAAGTTTGACCATACAATAAAACATGGTTACAGCGAACCTCCAGGGTCAGAAAAAAAACCAGTTTGTTGTACCCAATATCATTTTGGCTATTTTCCTCTCATAGGGGAATAAATATCACTTCCCAATAAATGTGAATTCATTGTAAGCATTACAAGCCTGTTTTACAGTATTTACTTTATAAAAAAATCAGACACATATCATACTGTAATACATATCATCAAGAATAATATAACTGACATTTTTATGTCCCTTGAAATGTTAACTACAATGTGTTTTAAAAATCGGATGTCTTCCAGTTGATTCACATTAATTTTTGTCAACCAAAATCATGTCAACATTTTCAAAGTGTCAAAATTACACATATATATGTATAGAGCATTCCCATTTAACTAGGAGTATAATCACATTTCAAAAGTCAAGGGCACTGTGTATAAGTAGATCCAAGTGGGGTAAAGACTGGGTAATAGGGAGGGGGAAGAATAAATGCACTGGGTATTTCTGGTGCCACCCCCATGTATGTTTGTAACCCCAAGCCAATATTTTTGTAATAAAATAGGCATGGGGAATTTGATTTTTTTATGTAAAAAGAATGGAGTTGATGGGAAGGGTAGAAATAGAATGACACAAAAGCAAATAATTAAAATAAAATAGCCATTTTTATTTTTATTTTCAGAAATGCTTTCATTGCCTTTTCTTGGTGGATAAAAGGCCTTAAAACAATAAACAAATCAACAGTGTGAGTACCTGCTGCTAAATTGTAGCAGATAATTTTGTCCTATATAATTAATAATCATTATTTTCTTGAAAGGCAATATTCTATATTTTGCAGAAATTAAGAGAATGAAAGAAGACCAGTGGCATGCACCCATCTCCCCCCCCCATCCACCTTTCCAGTCAAAACATAAAGTATGTGATACTGCACAGCTTACTCTGCATGCAGCAGTCACATCAAAATAATAATTTCTTACTGGAATATAGATGAATAACATAAATATTATAAATAACATGAATGATATGAATAACATGAATAATTTGAGGTAAACAAAATCATACAATACCTGGTATGCAAGGTTTATTCTCATTGTCAAAAACTTCATAGCATCAAACCATTCTATAGATCTGAAATATCCCAGAGTCTGAGAGATATCAAAATAGTCAACTGACTCAACAAGAGGTACATGGGTCACATCGCTCACCTGAACATTGAAAATTTCTTTTCGATTCATATACATGTACATTTACACTGAATCAATATCTATGCAAAACATTCATCCCTCCTGTGACCACAGGTGTAATTGTTTGAATTTGAGTTATTCTACATTGCATGAGAATACTAACATATGAATCCAATTGTCATTTGTCTTTACAGACTGTCTTTGATGGTTGGCCTTTTTATATATATGTTTTGGCATATCTGACAAGGAAAATAATGCACCTAATAATATGGGTTACTCAGTTGGCTGGTATTGGTATTCTGTTATTCATTGTGGAGTAGGGATTTTTTTGTGGTTTTTTTTTTCTCTCTTTCTTTTTTGTATTTGCAGTAAAAGATGTATTCAAAAAATTGTACCCTTGATTTCTAAAAGATATATTTAAAGACTTTTTCTGTTTATCACTTCAAACCTAAGCTATGACCTTACTTTTGTTTTTATCTTATGCAACATGCCAAAGAATGGTATCAAAAAAAGAAAGAAAAAAATATGATTTTTATAATATGAATCAATTTCTAATTTTCTCTAGCTTATTTCTTTCATAGTTTCAATTCTCCATTGTGCAATATTGATATCTGGCATTTATAAGTGATTTTATGTATTCTGTATAATTTTGATTTGCATTTTAGTATAGTATAAAGCTCTTTAGAGTATATTTAGATAAGGCACTATATAAGTGCATTATTATTTTTATTTCATTATCATTTTGTCCCAGCTAAGGATCAGAATGTAGTAGATATGACTATATGGACTGTGGGTGTCGGCCTGGGCAGCTCAGTGGTTAAAGTACCTGACTAGTAATGCAGAAGTCCCACGGTTCAATTCCCAGTCCAGTCCTATATTACAAAATTTGAACAAAATAAAATTTACACTGCAGGGTGGTTATATTACATATCAATGTAACAAAATGTGTGAAGATTTGGAGAAAATGGACCTATGCTTCTCATGAAAAAGATGAAAATGACATAGAGACACATGGCTTAGTAAAACTCAACTGAGCCTTTAAACTACACTAATACATTGCAATATCTGATATTGCCAAGTAAACCATTACCTTAAACTGCTGTATTCCTAACTGAATGCTCACTTAAAGCTACATGAACAAGTCAATATAGTGTTTCATTCCCGAATAGTCTCGTTATTTACCCAGAATTCTTCAAAGTAACAGATACAGATTCTCTGGGCCGGGCTGAACATTTTACCGGCTTACGTAGTTAACATTCCTCCTTTGTCAAGTTTGTGCAGAAGGGCTTGCTCCTAACATAGAGATTTCATTTTATTTATTTATATCCCCCCTTCCAATGTCACAAGCCGGAAGCAAGGATACTGAAAGATATTTAGCATGTACCGATCTTGATTGATAAACATTTACGAAAAAATATAGCCTGTCAGAGTCAAGTATGTCATGTAGCGTAAAAAGATAGAGTGTTACATTAACTTTTACTACTATTCTTCAATTGTTTTTACCTCATATGATCATCAACACCAATTGCCCGATGACAATGAATGAACGATTGTTTACGTTGTGTTGTCCGCCATTTTGAACATCACATGACGAATCGATAAAAAACTCAAGGCCAAATATACAGAGTAGTCATTTATCGAGGCTAAGCGAACAGAAATTCCCCAATATATTTTTTACATATATATCCTTTTTTTCTTTCAATTTTTACCTATTCAGTTATTTTGACACAACGACCATTAATTTCAAAATATTCCAGAAATCCAGATCCTTTTCTTTTTCCCCTCGGAATTTTGTTTTGGAAAATCAAACGTCATACGAAAGCTGAAAAAGTTGAAAATAATCTTTACACTTTCTTACTTTTCCAAATATTGATAGTATCCCCTCTCCCATTTTTGCACATCTCTCGAGATTTCAAACAGCATACGCATGCAAAACTAAATGCATCCTCTTACTCAAAACGCTGTAGTTTACAAATAACTTGAATTCTGAAGAAGAAAAAAATAAATAAATGCATGACACTCATCTCTACAGAAGTAATAGCCCTAAATATTTCCAATATCTTTTTATAAATGAGTAGCAGAAAGTATTCTCTTATTCCACCTGTTGTAGTTATATCAAACAAACTTTAATTCCAATAAAAAATGAAAGTACTTGGCAATTCTCTACACCAGTAATCCCCCATGTGTAAGCCACAAACAGCTCAACTAATCAAAAACAAAAGTATTACATCACCGATGCCTGGTATATTAAAATGCATGACTTAAACAAACTCGTACAAACACAGCAATGAACACTTTTCACCCTACAATTATGTGAAATTTCACCTACGAGAAAATGGGGAGTCATGTTTACTTGCACAACTATCAAATAAAAGCAAAAGTTTTAACACTTGTCTAAAAAAAAAAAAATCTGATGATATTTACACTTAAACCATTATTGTTAAAATGACAATGGAATAAAAACCCATTAACTCCATGTGAATATAGCACAACCACTAAATACTACAAACCACAAGTGAAAAAAAGTTAAGAGGGAAAACAATTCACATTACAAAAGTTAGCAAAAACATTTACAAGGGTATACTTGTAGCAAAAGTTGTAAACATTTCAGTTCACACTCTCTTATGAGAAACTTATATTTTTTCTTTACCTAAACCACATTAAAAAAAATATATAAATTTGAAAGTAAAGAAGTTGTAAAATTGATTTCATAAATTCAAAGTTTTCAGATTGAGAAAAAAATACATACAGGAGCCTTCAATCTTAGTTGGTTTATTTTTTTTTTTTTTTTTTTTTTTCCACTTTTTCATTTTCACAAGTTATAAATGCAATGCAAAAAATTGCATTGTAATGCCCTCAACAAAAAAGCACTAAATTATACATTATAATGAAAGAACTTTATTTATATCAAGTACCCAATACATTTGATCATTTTCAAAATTGTTGAAAGGTTGGAAACACATCTTAGGCGTGTCACGTGCATTTACAATTTGATAATGATAAAAAAAACAAAACTTTAGTACATTTGTGATCTGAGGCAAGGAATAATCGAACAACAGTTTTACTGGCATGTGACGTGTTTAGTTTGTTTGCCTCATTTATATTTATTTGACAGGAATTAGCTTCAGCAACTTCTTATGCTTATTACATGAAAAACTAAATTTTAAAAAAAAACGACATTTACAGACTGATTTATGAGTGTGATTAAAGAAGAAAATTAGCGACTTTTAATATACCCATACGTCATATGATCGCTATCGACATGACCAAAGAAGGATAACTCTTGCAAACATTTAGAAAAAGAAATTAACTGAAATTTTTGCAATCTCTAGAAAATATTCTATATATTTAAAAATAATTTATGAAAATCTTATTTTTAAAAAAAAAACGTTTTTTAATTCTTTGAGGTACTCTACATGTACTACAACAACCGCTACTGGTGTAGCATCACCTACTTATTCGCCGCCGCTTTATGAAAATTGGCCCCCATCCCAATCCTTCATCAATGCGGAGAATTCAATCCTTTCTACGATTAGGTAAGCTACTTTATATGTAAATAACAAAACAATTCCTCTTCAATTACCTTAAATGTAACCTCCATAAAAAGATAAAGTTTTACCTCCTTTGATTATTAATTATATATTTCTCACAGAAGGAATAATAATAAGAAGATGAGAGCTCTGGAAAGGAGGTTTTCACAACCGTTGGTGACGGTGTAACGACGAAAAATGACCCCCGTAGAATAATGACCGGGGGTCATTTTTCTACGTAGAAATTTTACCCCCTGGTCAATATTCTACATACAGAAATGACCCCTTTTTTCGTAGAAAATATGGCTTTGGGGTCATTTTTCTCCGTGTGGATTGTAGAAAAATGACCCCGTAGAATAATGACCCTATGTCATTTTTTGATGCAAAAGGCTGGTTTTGGTAAGAATATTCTTGTCGGAAAATAAATAGGGGTAAAATCACGCAGTCTTCTGATATGAAGTGTTTATTTCATGCGTCCTACCCACTATACCTAAAATCAATAAAACAAGATGATTTATCCCAATTAAAGGAAAGCGAATAACAGTTCCATGACTATAGAGCAAGAATACCACGTTCTTAGATTTGTTTTATCAAATTTAATTTATAAAATATATTTCCATACTTGTTATTATTTTTAAAAAATCAAGATCATCCTTAAAAAAAAAAATGTTCAGTTTCAATAATTGTTATCCTCTTTGATGTTACTTTGGGTAAATTATGTGCAAAATACCCCCAAAAAAGTCTAATTTTTTTTCTTCACAAATTACAAGAAAAGTTTATATTTCTGAACCACCAAATTTGCATGAAAAACGGGCAATTGTTGAAAAAAATTATATCTCATAAATATCTTCAACATCAGGGGCACAAACTGTGATTAACTTTTCTGAGTATAGTATTTTATTAGAGTAAATTTTCTTTTAGATGTCCCCCCATCCTCTGCTAATACACGTTCTCTTTTTATTGCTTCAAGGTTGATCACTAGGAAGTTCCAGTATTTGGACAGATAATGATTTTTTGTCTTTTTTTTTTTTCCCTGAGATCCCTCTTTTTTTATACCTGATTATGTCTTTTGTCGTTTGCTAATATCACCAAAGCACAAACAAATTGAGACATTTTATATCAAAAGATTTGATGCACATAAAAGAAGTATTTTCATATTCAAAAAAAATTACAGAAGTCTATACACAGTTATATTGCCTTTTTCCTTTTTATTTATATATAATATTTTTTACCAATAGAAAAACCGAATGTCTGCAGCATAAAAAATCTTCCCAGTCTAATATACATAATTCCCCCCCCCCCCCCCCCCCCCCCCCCCCCCCCCGAGTATGATTAGCAATATTACAACATTTGATGTTGGGTGTGCACAAATATAAAACATTACTTGTTTTTGAATAACTGATTCAATCGGATGAAACATTTTCTTGGGGGGGGGGGGGGGGGGGGGGGGGCAAGGGATACCTAATGCATGTACATAAAACTATTATTGCTAATCCGAGATTTCTTATATCAATGTAAATATGAGCTCACCCGATTTGTTGGGGCTCAGACTAAAGCAATTAAACTTCATATTTTCAATTCACAAATTCCTTTCAAATTCTAGCGTTTTATTTATTTTGGCTATTTTTGATCGTTTACCAGCTGCCTTTGTTAGTGATTGTGACAACACAGTCTGATTTCAAAACTTTGCTCCCATGGGAAAAATATTATAGGCTTAAAACATCAATCACTTTGTTAAGGATAAAATGATGCCATCAAATAGGCGGGGTTCTTTGAAGTTTCAAAAACAACAATTCTGTTCGTCATTTTGCGGTTCTTTGAAGTTTCAAAGGCAACAATTCTTTTCGTCATTTTGCTTCACACCATGGACTCGAAAGAATATACGGAAATGTCGCTTTTCGTGGAAAAATCATATCACAATGATGTACGAAATAAAGTTGTTGGCTTTATGAAGGAGAATAAACATCTATTGCAAACCATGGAAGCGGATCCAAAATATTTGAAACGTTCGCGGATGGAACATGAAGGTTCCTGGGGTACTGATACAGAAATCCGTACATTCGCTACAATTTGCAATACAACGATCTTTGTTTACTGCAAGCACGGGATGAATGACAAAAACAACGACAATTACGTCTGGCTGCCGTACCCTCCCCTACACGAGGGAAAAAACGAATCCAATTCGAAATGCATTTTTATTATGAATATTGGAAACCATTACGAACCTGTATTGGATGTAACAGAGGATATTTACAGCAGAACACCTTACATCTACATCAAAAACTTCGTGCCAAAGAAATACCACCAGTATATTTCAAAAAGAATGCTTGAAGCTGCACTGGTAAACAATGAAACCGACTCCAATATTGTCAGAGAATTAGAAAGACCAGAAGACGTATACGTATTGAAGTTCAAAGATTTTCCCCATCAAGTAAAAGGTTTAGAAAAATTAAGCGAGGAAATAGATCCAAATGTGTTCAATTTATTGTGTGAATGGGAGGATTTGGAAGACAAGTTTGTTGCAAAAAAATCGAAATATGATACCCCTTAGTAAACGTTGAAAATACATTAAAGTTAGTGGCAAGTTTCTGTGCTCTTTTTATAGTTGTAGTTGTAATAAATAAATATATAAATATATATATCAATTTGGAATTCTTTAATGTACTTTAGTTGCTTTGAAATGAAATCAAAGAATTGTGATCTCCGCTTCCGGTGTCAGTGGATGGGAGACCATTATTTATGGCATGTTGTGTCAAATATAAACACCCTATCATATAATTATGTCATTCAAAAGTAATTTCCAGCGATTTTTTGGCAGATTAGGTCAAACATGAAGGTCAAGGGGTAAAAAACCATAGCATGCTCGAGAACGTCTTGTTTCAGGAATGCAAATACGAAACCCCTATCTTTTCCCAATCTAGAAATATACAGAAATATACCATTTTTGAAAAGTAGGTCAACCTTCAAGGTCTAGGTCACAGAGTCAGAAAACGTAGTTTTAGAAAGGATTATACATATATAAAATGATAGCCATATCTCTTTCTTTTTTAAAAATCATAGTATATTTGGTAAGATCTTGTAGCAGATAATATACATGTGAAATACGAAAGCCCTATCTCATTCAAAGGTTACGACAAAGGTTAAAATTTTTGTGACAAATTTAAACAGACAGACTTGCAGACGAATGAGATTAAATGTCCCCTTGTCCCATTGAGGACACCAATGCCAGGCTCTTTCCGGCATGGGATAGATTGGGGGGGGGGGGGGGGCGTTATCAGGGGAAAATGACAGCTAAAAAAATTTATTAGCTCGCACCTCCTCCTTCCCAACCCCGTACACATTGAAAGTCATGTGCAGATAAATATAGAAGTAACATTTTTCTACATTGGTGAATCTCAGCCAATCACAAAGAAATAGGAATTATTAAATCATATTTTATGGGGCCCATATAAGAAGTGGTGTTAAATTTGCTTCCACGACATTTAAGGATATTTTAAAAAAAAAAACAAAAAAAAACAGGAGACACAGTTATCTTCACCGACCCTATCCAACCCTGGGATGAACGAATATTGAGTATTACATCTCATTTCATAAGATATTATTGTATAATATAGTGAAAAAGTAGGGGGTCATATTTCTATGGGGGTCATTTTTCAACGTGTGTGGTGTCGTAGAATAAACGGTCTGGAAGGGTTTTCTACCGTCGAAAAATGACCCTACTTGCCGTAGAATAATGACCGGGAGGTCATTTTTCTACGTAGAAATTTGACCCCCCGGTCATTATTCTACGGGGGTCACTTTTCGTCGTTACACCGGCATTCACATCGTCGCAAGAAGTGAGATACAACTGTCTCAAAGTTAGCAAAGGTGATGTGAAAGTGGAATCCATTGTTTTTCTCGTCACGCATTTACTTATCACCTTAATGTTTATTGTCTTTAGCATCTACTCAACGAATATATACATATAAGAATTTTCTGTCTGTAGAATAAAGGTTAACTTTGAATCAATGCGTTATTTTTTTTTTTTATGCCTCATCAATTCAGTCGTTGATTAGATGGATATTCCACCATTGAAAAGCTAACTATTCCACCACTTAGGAGTGGATTAGTCGAACTGTTCAATCTTTGCTAACTAAAGATGATGACATTATTTTTTCTTTTAAACACGTGTGAAAAATTCTCGCGCGGGACGTTAAACAATATACAACCAACCCTTATCGTCTAATCATTACACCACCAGATTTTGAGAATGTCCATGCCACATGTAAATTATTCGTTCTGAAAGTGCAGATCAAGCCAGCGCCGTATTGTTGTTTGTATTAGATGCCATTTCCTTGAATGTAATTCGGCCAGTGACAAAATCTCCTTCACAAATATTTCAATGCTCTATATTCAGTAGCATGGTGTGCAATTGATAGATGTGCATTCAAATCCACTAGGAAAAATATTGTGTGCACAAAATATTTTTCACAACCCAAATATATGCTTAATTGTGAAATCTGGGTTATTACAGATAAATATGACACAGTCGTGTGATGCTGCGGAGGTACATGTATCACCTTACTATGGCTCTATCCGAATGGATTTAAACATATCTACCAACACATTATTTCGTTAGAACGAAAATAACAACATGTTTGGTAGTACGAGAATATTCCTTAGGACATGGCCACGTCATTTCCACTACTGATAGTGGATGGTGTCATATCTAGATATTTTACAAAACTTAATTTTAACTCGTCAAAATACACTGGAAAATAAGCCACAATACTTGGGGTTACCTCACTTTGTCCATGAACTTTAACAATGCTAACCGTTATCCATGTGCAACGGGGATGGTTGTCTTGTAGGCATACTGACAGCAAAGAAAAAAAAATCCGCAACCATTAATCTTTGGTAATGGTTTTCATATATTCCATTGGATAACGGAGTAAATTAGAGTAAGCTATCAACATTTTGGTAAAGCTGAAAAGGTGATAACCAATGAAATTTCCCTACATCAATAACGAATACCCTCACCCCATTAGGATTTGTCGCTGCTCGAATTCTGCATCGTCTGTTACACGGTTTATTTGTGATGTAGGGATACTCTGCCACTCTTCCGAAAGTACCTGACGAAGAATTTAATGAGGATAAGGGTAAGTATCGACATTGTTTTGGTGAAGATAGTCCAATGCATGACACACCAAAAGACAGCGGCTATTGTCTTGTTGAAAAATTTAAGTCGTGTTGGCGGACAAATGGCAGTTTGCAGAACATGTACTGTTGAGCGGGCACATTGCCTTCAATGACGATCAAGAGGGTCTACAGTTGGCGTTGTCATGGCAACCATTGTAGTCCAGCGTCAAGTCGATGAAGGGTATTCCAACTGCATCGTGATGCGGCTTGATGCCATGTTGGAGTGGGGACGTCTCAACGCAGTATCTCGGCTTATTCTTAAATTATATGTCACAGGTTTATAATTTGCATCTTTTTTAAAATTTAGTTTTAAACTTGTTGCGTAAGTGCTGCAATCCCAAGGAGGCGTCATAACCTTTGGTCGGTCAGTTCGAGGGCGGTCGGCAATTAGGTCAATCAGTTTAAGGCTTTGTAGAGACAAGATTTGTACTTTCTTGTGGGTATTTAGAGCTCCCGTCACAGCGTCTTGATGTTGCCAGCCAACAGTGACCACACTGTCGTTCTGCGTGCATCGTTACGTAGCATAAAGATTAGAAATTAATTTCTTAATATCGAAATGTTTTTACCAGATATTCGAATAATGACAAACAAGTCCGAAACATAGGAAATATTGTCCCATGTAACCGTGTACGTGCTAATCAGGAGTAATACAGATGTCTAGTGGACACAACCCGTCATAGACCGAGTTCAAGCAACCGAAAATTGTTTGAGAATGGGTATATCATGCAGTTCAAAATTGCTGACAGTTTGGGTCCCGTCTATTTTGCGTGTCAGTAAAACTTGTTTTCAGTCCCATTGCTGAAATTTTCACTCGCGTACGGAGGCATAAGTGAAGTGCCGCGCCGCTAATTTGATCTATGTACGGCACTAACAACTTTCGTAATCGTACCGACGACTGCTGTGACACAGGACTTGGGTTTTTAGGTCAAATATACGAATGACCTGCGACTTTTACGGTAGCTCTGTGGTTGAAGGTTCGCTTCGTAACCGGGTATACGAAATGTCACGAGTTCGAAAACCGTCATGATTGCGTCAAATCTATGACGTAAATTACGGTAACGATTGCTCCTTAGCCGAACGCTTGACATTTAGAAGCAAAAATCACAAGTTCTCTAGATATGACCTTAAAAACATAGGTCCCGTGTTGCAAACGTTAACTCCTTAAATAGCAGAGAAATCAGTGTCGTTTCTGTAACTTAGCAACATATAATTGATTCTGTAAATCAGCAACAGATAAATGATGCAATATCTCTGTAGTTTTGGCTTTATATACCTATAATAAAGCACTTCCTTAAAGGTAATATAGTGAACTTTTTGAAAAGGACAATTAAAACAATGTTATATAGTGGCCAGTTGGTATGGTACGTGTGTTCTCATAATTTGCTAATTTACTGTGACCTTGAACCAGACGGAGTAAAACTAGTATTCAGTTTGTCAGATGGTAACATCACAAAAATAAGATATTTTTGATTATCATTCAGAGGTCAAAGTCAGTGGTATGATGGGATAAAAATGTCAGTCATGATACTATGCCAATACCTTACAAAAATTCTACTGAAAATAGACAGGTCAAATTGTGTCAAGTTATCAATTAATCCGAGTACTCCACTCTTTATTCACACACACTCACACACACACACACACATATATATATATATATACAGAGCTACCGTAACACACACACACACACATATATATATGTGTGTGTGTGTACCACAATATAAAACAATAAAACAGAACACTTTTCTAACCTTTAAGCAATCTTACGATGAACTGTCACCTTAACCAGTGACAACAATCGGCATAGTTTTTCCATAAGTTAACACTTATATAAATGTATACACATAACTCTATGCATTTTTGTTATCTCAACTTCATGTGTTCTTCTGATTTTATGAATTTTCACACAATTACTTGACAATGGCACATTATCAAACGAATGTGGTATATTGATTCAATGTAAAATTAAAAAAAAATAATTGAAATATCACAAAGATTTAATACAACTTACTCCTTAAATTTAATATAAATTCTAATAAGAAAGTTTCCTGGAAATGATATAATTCTTATTTTTAGGCTTTAAACAATTTTTCCACCTACTCTATTGGAGATGCATAAAAATGAGTATCTGCCATACAAGAGGTTAGAGAACCCTCACTGCTATGGTCCTGAGTGCTAAGCATAGGTCAAACTTTGTATCACTTCATCTATATCTGGTGACATCTCAATGAGTGAAAAATTCTCAAGTGGGACGTTTAACAAACAAACAATAAATCTAATATGCCAGGTGCTTGGTGAAGGAGAAGTCACTACAGGTCTATGCTAAACGTCTTCGGTATAGCACGTCACCAAGATCAAACCATACATTTTTACTTAGCATGTTTTTTAAATTCTCACCACCAGCAACAATGATATAATGATGGATCAATAAACCTTGAAAGACTTGGAAACATAATTTATTTTCGTAACAAATATCCATCCTTAAGGATAATATAGTGTTTTCATATTAACAGTAGTTCCACTTGCACACATTAGGATAATTATAGTCCTATTTATTCTGGAGTGGTGTCCAACTCTGTATTTTGGTTCGTGTCGTGCTATAGGGAACATACTCGTCTTTCGTCCCTGTTAGATTTTCTTCATGCTGCATCATCCACTTCTGAACTGTAGGTGGCTTTTCCACCGGAGTTTCATCTGTGACGTAGTGCATCCATCGGTGCCTGAAAACCACAAATATCAATATCTAGCTAAAAATTTATGTTAATCACTGTGATGCTAATAGGCCCATGGGCCACATTGCTCACATTGCAATTGAAATATATTGTAAATATACATGTACAATGGAATTAACACATAAGTATGTTTTTATATAAATGCAGATTTCTGATTCATTTCTTAATTTCTTTTTACATTATTCATCAATCTGGCCTCCCAAACCCAACTATAGCCCCATCTCAGCACCAGAGATAATAGTAGATAGTTTCCACCTGGACTATATATGCATTAATCAAATCTTTGTAAATTTATACAGAATATATACTGTATAATTGTGATTCTTGTTTCTAAGATATCAAAAGAAGTTTGCTGTATATTATTTTAGACACGTTAAACCCTAATGGAGCCTCTGAGTTCATACATATTCATGATATAGTTTATGAATATGCACAGAGTCAGGAGGCTTGTATTCTGACTCTTGGTGTCGATGTGGTTCTTTTTAAACTATGAAGAAAATTCTCCGGTATGTTCCTACAGAATACTTCAAACTCCTTTTGTTGCCCAACACTGACATTCTTGATTCTACACTAACTGTGGATGTTTGTATACATATTGATTTGGTATGTATTGTATAATAGTTTGAAAATACCCTGGGATTTATCCAAGTTCTTTTTACTACCAGTAAAAGATAATTTTCTCCCTTTGGAAACAAGTGAATATTTCCTTTACTACAGGTAAAATTTTCCCTTCCATTGTATAATCTACACAACATTGTACAAGAATTTTAACAAAAATAATTTTTATATATTCCCCTAAGTCATTTTCTATGTATATGACTGTTATGAGATACATGTATACTCTGAGAATAGCCCCCAACCCCACCCCCTCCCCTGGAAACTCATGACTGGATTCTTAAAAAAAAACCACCCATAAATATTATGAAATGAGTAGTGACATCTTAAAGCTGGATAAAACAATGACTTGACTCTACAGGAAAATGTCTGGATATTGATTTTATATACATATATTGTAATTCTCAAGGATTGAACATAATTGATTACACACTACATGAGAATGTTTTGATATTAATTTGGACATTTTGTACTCCTGTGGACCAAGAGTTTTTGTTTTCCTAATATACCTGTACATATATCTCTATGTTACACTTTAAATCCCCATAGTGGCTCCATGCAGGGGTTATAGTTTGAATACAAATATGTGTATCTTTGTCATATAAGCAACCTTCCATTCAAGTTTTGGTCCACTTCAGAAGATCTTTTTAACACCTTACCCATCTTCACAATTTCTTAAAAGGAAAAAAAAATTGAGTATATTTGTTCAGCATTATTTTTGACATTGAAAACTGTGATATTATCAACTGATAATTTATATAACTATTCGAATCTCCCACCATCAGGGACACTGACAACATTGAGTGTACTAGCATTCATGATGTCACAACATTTATTATTGTGGTTTACAATCCCTATTATGTCATCAGGTAAGCATGAATTCTAGCTGCATAACTATTATTGGGAGAGGATTGGGGGAAGGGGGGTGGAGGGGCAGACCTGGTCTATCCCAATTTATATCCTAGACTGTGAGACAGATACAGTTCTGTGGCTAGCATAGTCTAAAAAGTTATTTTAAAAAATGGTTTCATAAAATTCTAAACAAATAGATTCAGGCTCATGCCAGTTCAATTCCACAGACTTCGTGTAATGATATTGAAAGTATATTATATGAATCTGAAAGAAGATTACATGAATCTGAAAGTAGATGAAAACATCCACAGAGGGCAGCATGAGTAGTACCGGCATTGTGCCAGAACAAATTTCCCGTCTTTGACATAAATAGCTGAACTTACAAATAAATTCAATCAGTTTAATTAAAAACACAAACACTTTATTCCGTAAATTTTCAGCCACTTGGCCTTTATCAAGCTTACAAAAAACTACAAATTTTTGCAAGCTAGGTACAATCCATGTTAATTCATCATAATGATGTTTTGCTTCTCAAAGAGAACTGTTTTATGCTTGATAAAGGCCAAGTGGCTGAAAGTTTGCAGAATAGAGTGTTTGTTTTTAATTGCTACATACTTCCCTTAGGAGGACATAAGTGATCCTATCAGTTTAAGTTATATAAGATTGCAATGATCTTTTATATTGATACAGCATATAAGTAATCAAAAATAATTAAAAATTTTTTTTTTTTAAATCTTAATAAACAGTCTTTAAGAAGCACGGCGGTAGAGAGCACATGATTTACAATAAACAGCACTGATATATCTTACACTGTACATACCATTCAGGGGGAATTTGACTGCCATCATAATTGAAATTCACTTTATCTGCAAATCTCACCCAGCGATTTTGGCCTAAAACAAATATAACTGGTACTTGTATATCAGCTCATTGCAAGCAAAGACAAAAATAAAATTCAGTTGTAAATTTACAAAACTAATGCACACACATGTTAAAAACAAAATTTCATTGCATGACCATTGAACATTTGTAAAAATATGCATTGCTGTTTTAAATTCTTTAAAGTGTAGTGCTGCTAAACTGGTACATGATACGCCCACAAACGTTATTGACGCAATAAATTCAAGTCCATGGGCCATAACTCTTTCAAAAATTTTGGGACAACATTCCCCTTGTAATATGCCAAATTTCATTACCCCCCCCCCCCCTCCCCCCTCCGGTTTAGGAAAAGTTACGGAGACCAAGTATTTTGCATGGAAAATACTAAGTCTAAGGGCTATAAGTCATTCAAAATCAAAATTCTCATGGACCACATTGCTCACCTATTCACCATGTTCCATATTAAAAGATTTTCTCTCTATATATTTCCATTTAAAACATTCATCACTTACAGTGGTCCCATTCTATTCCCCTGGGCCATGATTTTAACAAAAGTGAATCTGCACTACCCCTGGGTATGTCAGAAAGATGTCATGTAAACTTGAACTTTTCTGGCTCAGTGGTTCTTACGAAAAAGATTTTTGAAATTTTTTCCCCACATTTTCACATGTAAAAAATCTGAACCCCTATTGTGGCCCCACCCTACCCCAAGGGGCCATGATCTTAATAAATTGGAAATTTTCTGGCCATGTGGTTCTTTAGAAGAAAATATTTTAAATGATCCCACTGTATTTGTGCATTTTTATGATTATCTCACCCTTGAAGGGGGTATGACTTTTAATTGAGCAAGCTTGAATCCTCTTCACCTAAGGATGATTTGTACCAAGTTTGATTGAAATTGGCTTAGTGGTTCTGGCAAAGAAAATTTTAAAACATTTTTTCTTATATTTCCACATTTAAAACATTGATACCCTATTGAGGGTACCCTGGGGGGGCCATGATTTTAACAAATGAATCAGTGCTAGGTCAAGAAGCATCTACCCTTCCATATAAATTTGAACTTTAATGGACCAGTGGTTCTTGAGAAGATTTTTAAATGAACCCACCCTTTGTGTGCATTTTTTGTGATTATCTCTCCTTTGAAGAGGCATGGCCTTCCTTTTGAACAAACCTGAATCCCCATTACTCAAGGATAATTTTTACCGAGTTTAATTAAAAAGGCCCAGTGGTTCTGGAAAAGAAGTCAAATATATGAAAAGTTCACAGACATTTTCTAAAGGCATAACTTACAGACTTTTTACGAATCTTACTTTTAAATGTCAAGAGTATACATTGTCAAATATTCCAATACATACATGACACATATTAACCAGGTTTAGAACCACAAACCATGTAACAACGGACAAAGACCAACTGCCACGAGTTTACTCTGGTGACCTAAATATTTACTGAATTTAATGAACGATGACTGGATATTTTAATGTAATTAGTACTCTACATGACTCTTTGAACAAATGCTTTACCATACATACCAAAAAAGTATCTGTTGTTTTCATAATAACGGTTACCAAACTGATCCACACCTTTCAGTGTTCCTACTTTCAGATCATCAGTTCTGCAATACAGGGAAAAAAATATGCAGCAAAGGCAATATATTTTATCTTCCACTTATGGTTTATAAAGTTATAGGTATCTGAATTCACATGTTTTTAAAAACAGGGATCATTCTATAGATACTCATCTTGCAAAGTTTCATTGATAAGGTACATAGCTGTGTGAGCTGGTGACCTTGACCTCATAAAACCACATGGTCATTTTGTGATAGAGACTCATAGGAGTTGAGTGTGGACTCATGTAGCTTCATTGCTGAAACTTGAATTATAGTATTTGAAGTACCATCTACAAACTATTTGGTACAATTTGTGACCAGGTGATCTTAACCTCTTGTCAGACCTCTGAGGACAAAGGGGAATTCTCCAAACATGGAGACTCTTCACATTCATGTCTCCATGCTAAAGCTCATGTGGTATTTGAGATATCTACTGAAACAGACCCATATCAAAATCTCATACTTTCACTAAAATTGGGGGGGGGGGGGGGGGGGGGGGGGTTAACAGAACTTCATTTTGAATGTCACTGTAAAATATTGAGATGTGTTGCCGATTGCTCAGATTCTAGAATGTTTCATAATGGTATATTTGAAATCAATTGGAGAACAATAAGTAAAAGAGATACACATAAGATTTTCTTTTTAATAATTACATGTGTTACCATTTGACATTGCTTCAGGTGAAGAACTAAAGGCTAAAATGTGAGTCTGCTATCATAAAGATGTCAGTATCATTTTACTTTAGTGGTCCCCACGGAAACATGCCAAATAAAGTTTCCCAAAAACAAACAAAACCTTCCAGGCATATTCAACAAACCTGTTGTTTACTTGTTGAAATGAGCACACCATCTTAGTACAGATCATGCTAGGTACTTTAAAGACTTTTAATGCAAGGATTAGTCTTATAATGAAGCATGCAGTAAAGTTGCTGTCATTAAAACTATTTCAAAACATAACAAGTATCTCAAAATATTAATATCTACAGTATAATTGAACAACAGAGTTCAATTTATAATTACCTTAATCGCTTCACAATTTTTTAATGAGATCCACAATAACATGGTTGTATTCTCACATCTTACCTTAACCCTAAACATTGGTCATAATAAACATAAACATAGGAACATTGACATCGCCATGAACTGACATGAAAAAAGACTACTTTAGACGTCCGTTAGAAGGTTAATTTTAAAAGAACTATTCACGAAGTTTGAACAGTGTAATGACTATAAGACCAAAATACATGTTACACGTGACGATTTTGTTTCTGTCCTTAATACATTAATATATGAATGATATTTTTATATAACCATGACTGTCCAGTGTTCAGGATGCACGGTTGCACAGTTTTACAATTGTGTACTTGTACAGAGAAAATTCGAGTTCAAAAATCAGTGTGATGATGTGCACATTACATGACAAGGGCATTTAGATATTTCGCTCTACTTACATCCATGCTATCCTCATTGAATTTATTAATCCGCCGTTAGCTTTGATTATCCCCCTAAGCCTTCCTATCGACTCAAACACCGAAGCCATGTCTGGAACATTAGAGATCGGATCGGAGGTCGCTTTATTTTTCTTTCACGACAGTACCGCACTTGAATTTTTAATATATTTTGTTTTAAAATGTAAAACTTTAAAAAAAAAATCTGTTAATGTAAAACGTTTTAATGAGGAAACCCCTGATTTTTAAATCATTTTATCTTAACCGCTTTCTAGGAATATAAGAAAAATCTCGTTGGGAACAGGTCGTTTCGCCCCAAAAGATATTTCGCCCCCCCCCCAAAAGACATTTCGCCCCAGAAATGAAATATCTTCTATCTAATAATCAGTAAAACTGTGTATAAATTGTTTGTGTATTTATCGGTATTTAATACGCCCGTCTATAAGGGACGTATCATGTTGTGGCGATCATGTCTGTCTGTCCGTCTGTCCCGCTTCGTGTTCCCCTCATCTGTATGGGTACTGGAGATGACTCATCAAGATGAACAATGACTCTCTAGGATTACTCGTAATTTAAATACTATGAGACCTAGAATAATCAAACTCTATCAGATGATACATCTTGGGCAGAGGGTGGGCCGAACTTTTAACTTAATTCACTATGAAATACATATTACACGTACATAATAATCCCCCCACCCATAAACTGTAGCTACATAGCAGTTAATATGAATACTTAGTTTCTCACATTAATGCTGTAGATATACGTAGTATAATTGTGCAACAAATTTTGCAGAGACTTAACAAACACATCACAGAACAGATGAATCAGTCTAATGGGAATGATATTAGCAGTTTAATCCGTCTTTCCAATTAAGATTCCATTAGCCCCTTGGGAGTAAGTCATGGTGTTTCAGAGTTTAGTTGGAGATTCAAAGAGCTAAATTACATCTATCTAGTTAATGATTAGTTAATGAGTATAATGTAAGAAGGCTGTGGAATACTCACTCCAATTCTTTGTACAACCCAAATTAAAAGTAATTCATACCATGTGAAAGAAATTATCTAAATATATGTAATGAAATAGAATTATATTCTTGAATATTTCTGTACTTATGTGGTACTTATTTGAACAATTCAAGAGAAATATTGACAAGTCATTTGCAACAGACACATTACAAGGGGTAATCTTAATTTTATCTCAGACCAAAAAATAAAGATATTGGTGCAGTCTTTGCACCAATCAAGATTTCCATGATTTTGTGCCATGTTTTTTTTATCTGTTTATAATGAATAGACATCTGACGAGCCTATCATGTGCCGTGGCGGTGCACTTTATTTAGTTGCATTTATGTTTCAAAATATTTTAAGACTTTGTGCTATATTATACAATAATGGACTGTTTTGGAGGGAGACATAACAAATTATTAAGTCTGAGTAGGGTTATCACTCGAGGGCAAGTATGCACCCGAGGGTGATAACCCTACTCAGACCTGATAATTTGTGATGTCTCCCGACGAACAGTCCATAGTAGTTTTATTATCCTGAAGAATCTTTTTCTTTTTTTTTTTTTTTTATTATACATGTATATATACATATTATGTAATATTAAAAAATGTATCAATGGTAACAATAGTTTAGAGAATATGGAGAGAGAGAGAGAGAGAGAGAGAGAGAGAGAGAGAGAGAGAGAGAGAGAGAGATGTAAATAACTTAAAAAAAGTTTCAATTAAATATGCAATTCCATCTATTCCAGATTGCGTCAAATTTTGTTTTTTCTCCATTTTTATATGAGATAAATTTCAGGGTTTCGTAATTCTTCTTCAAGTCTGATATCGCTACTGCTATATTTAATTTATTTTCTGTACACCTCATTGTAGAGAGAGAGAGAGAGAGGAGAGAGAGAGAGAGAGAGAGAGAGTACTTTAACCAAAGAAAAATGAAGTTTTGAATATATTTATCTGAATCTAAAGATTCTAATAATAAATTCTTTTTGTTATGGATAACTACGAGTTTGTATTTTCTTCAATATATTTTACTAAGTTTTCTAAGAAGGATTGAACGTTCACGCATTCCCAAAAGATATGTTCCAATGTTTCGTCTTCTAGTTTACAAAATGTGCAACTTTTTGTATCTTTCCTCTTAATTTTGTACAAGAAAGTATTAGTAGCCAAAATTCTATTAATAATTCTATATTGGAACCATTGAAGTTTTGAGTTTCTTGTTGTCTTAAAAGGTAGCTTATAAATTGTTTTCCATTCACTTTCATCAAGTTCAAATATAGTGTTCCATTTTGTTTTACAAAAAGGTTCAGTGTCGTTATAATTCAAGATTTCATAGATATGTTTCGATCTCTTGCAACATGACAATTTATAGATAGTAGGTAAGATCAAGGGATTTTGTACTTTTATTATAGCCCCTTCATTATGTTTTGCCCATGCTTTTGCTGCCTGTACAATAATCATAAATTCAAGAAAATTAAGATTCATATTAGGATACATAGTATAGAAGTGTTCATAAGTGTAGAAGGAACCGCCATCTTCTATAATATCATTTACATAACGTATGTTATGTTTGAACAATCCTGAGGAATTTGAAGAAACAGAGAAATTAAATCCATTGAATGTAATAAATTTCATCACTTTATTCAAAACAAATAGAATAATAAAATCATAACATTTTACGTAAATCAACAGTGCAAGTTTATTTACTGTTAATGTTAAAATTTACAACACATTCTTGAGCAATGTACTTTTAAATACAGACGGTTTTGACGTTATGGTTATTTACGTAACACCAAACGCGTTGTATCGTGATCGCGTGATCTCGCTTTAGCCGTAACTAAAAAGGAGACAACACTGTTGTCACCCGCACGTGAGGGAGACATCACGAATGGTCTCCCCTCGTGTGATCATTCCTTCACTATTGAAATGGACTGTAGTATTCTGATTGATTGATTGATTGATTATTTATTGCTTTCCGTCACACTCAACACGCGCCGACAGAGGTGAGAGGCTTTGTGATTTTGAGCCCGATGCTCTAACCACTCGGCCACGGAGGCCCCTTGTAGTATTCAGAAGGATAATAATACGTATTGTCAGTCAACAACATGTATAACTATTAAATTGTAATACAGTATGGAAAGCAATTGCTAATTTGTATTTTATGACTAATAATATTGACCAAAGTTAATTTTCATTCAGCTTTGTTTGGTCCTTCAATTTATTACTACATCGGTTTCAATTTTTATATCGATAGGTTATAAACCGTTTAAAAATTATCTTTCCTAACTAGTTGTACATTTCATCGCTTCGTGGTAAATGCTATTCAAAACAACATCTCGTGTCCTGACAAAATTTACATGAACTGCAAACAATACAAAGGATGTCTTAGTTATTAATTAAGATAAAAACAAACTAGAAGACAAAATTTGAATACAAAAATTATTTTTAAACCCCAAAAATATTTTTAAAATATCCTTAAATTAAAATGTAATTTTCACTAAATTTGTTCACACGTGCTTGTCAGTTGGGTGAGGACCCCCCCTCCCCCAGTTACCTACATCCTACATGAGTTGATTTAATTAAATTTGCTGAAAATCACTCTAATGCATGTCAACAATGTCTTGCATACTTTTATACTTTTTTTAAGTACCTTTGAGAATTTTGGGACCTTTCGACCCCCAAAATGGTACAAATTGTCTTGCGACAATTCGTCTTTGGGACAAAACATGCGAAGTCCTCTCGTTTTCATTTATTTCAATCCACTGTTTGGTTTGATTTTCTACGTACATATCAGAAATTAGACGTCTCATCAAAAATGTTCTTTATAAATAAAATGATGGAAAAATTATCACAATATTTATAATGAATTCATATAAGGAATCGAAAATGATCAGATATGAAATAGCTTTACACCGCTTCGTGTCAACTATCTCGCAGAAAATCTAGAAAATGGCAGCTCCCATGAACTTTTGCCCAGGCGGAGCTGAATGTGACGACGACGACGATTATGGCGATGGATTTTTGTTCGATTGTGATGACACCAATGATGATATGTCTAATTCGAGAGCGCATGAATATTCGGTAATACATGTCACCACACTGACAATGGGAGAAGAAAGAAAACACCCCCCCCCCTTCCCCCCAAATAAAAGTAAACTCAAGTGACCTATTGCAACTGGTCTGCGCCCGTCATCCGTTCATTTTGAACTTCTTCTTGATAACTGCCATTCCAATTCTTTTCATGAGATATCTTTGGGACAAGGGGGACTCCTGAACTTAGGGGTGGGTGCAAAAATTGAACAATTTTCTAAAATCTTCTCTACAACCACACATGTGCAAGAAAATCTAAATACATAGTGATGTAGAGCACTCTACCAAAATTGTTAATTTCATGGTCACTAGGGTAGAGGTATTGACCCATGGACAGGGCTAAACTTGGTGTACAGTGGACGTGTGAAAAACATTTAATTAACATCATTAGTGCTGTTGATATTGAATTGAAACTAAATGGATATTTAAGAAAAGCAGGTAGTTACCAAAATGGTAAATTTGAAGACCTCGGAGGTGAGGGTTTTAGTTTCAAGGTTGGCCAAAATGGTCAGTTATTAAATTGAATATTTTTATCTTTTTAAAACTAATTTTCAAAGTTACTATAAAGCAGAAAAGTGGGACCTAAATTTGTTAATTTCAGAATTCCTGCACCCCTGGGGCCTTAGGGGTGGGGGGGGGGTGGTGGTGATGTCAAACTTAGTATAATATTATATAGTATACATGTATGTATATGTGAAACATTTGAATAATATTTTGTTTAATACTGGTGGGTTGGGGGGTGGGTAACGGTTTTGGTTCCAGGGTGGGACCAAAATTATTATAGTGTTACTGTCTTTATCATTAATGTTGTTTGAAAGACATTGTGAAGTTTGCTGACGTGATGTAATAACTCAGTGCATATTAGGAAAAGAAGGAAATGATGTACCAAAATTATGAATTTTGCAGCCATAGGTTTTTGACTTTAGGACAGGTCCAAATTAGTTGTATTACATTAATATGTTAATGTTACATATATTATGTTATTATTATTATGTACCAAATTTCTTGAGCACTTTTTTCATGTATAAAACACATTCAAAAGTACCTTACATCATAATGATATCATGTAAAAGATACCAAACATATAAAACATTTTTTTTTTTTTATGTAAATTAAGTCTTTCATAAGTATGTAGACACTTTCAGGAGCATTTAGTTGTAAGAACATATTCAGTCTTATGCTGTTGCTAGATATTGGAATTTAGCTTAGATATGCAGAACAAGAATTTTTTTTCTAGATTTCATAGCCCTTGGCACAAGTGATACTTTTAACTCTTGTTTCTTATAAACCTCAAAAAAAAAAACAAAAAAAAAACAAAACAAAAAAAACAAAAAAAAAACAAAGGTACATTTTATACAGGGCAGACACATATAAGTAAAGTGTGCTATCTGCATTTGGTGAGGTTTTAGGATATATTTGACTGTGACTGTAACAAACGGTAATCTTGTTTGGTGAGGTTTTAGGATATATTTGACTGTGACTGTAACAAATGGTAATCTTGTTTCTGTTTATGGTGTTCTGGCTTGGATTGTCACGCCAAAGATCCTGGGTTCAATCCTCAATAGTGACACAATACATATATACTGTCTCAGTGACATTACATGATAAGAATTTGTAATGATTTGAAATTGAATTTTCTAATTATATTGTGCAGAATGGAACCACCAACCATGCAGACAGAGGGGGTTTTGGGGTTCCATCATCCAAATGCAAGTCATCTAAATCCGAGAATTCAAAAGAGAGGAAGACCAAAGAGGCAGCCACTGTTGGCGCAGATGATTTTAGAATTGCTGTATTGAGGGGCAACCTTGATGCCATCAAAACATTTATAGATAAAGGTTGTAAATATATGCTGTTTGCTTAAAATTGTTTTGATATTGTGAACCAACTTCTATTACCTTCCTGTATTGCCAGATAGAAGTGCAGATAGTCAGTCGGTCCATCATACTTAGAATATTTATTTTGTGTAATCTTTAACTACAGCAATTTTCATTTTACTTGTTTCAAATTTTGTACAGATTATTACACACACATTTAAGATCAGTCTTCATGAAAACTCAGTGGTCGAAAGACCAAAGCCAGTGAATTTTACGGTTGGGTCAAATATAATCATAGAATATGAGTAATATTCATATTTGATAAAGTCTTAGTGAAATAATTTTACAATTATATAATGCATCCCATAATGTATATCATAAATATGTATTATGAAAATTTTAGGGGCCAGTAAATGTCACTGTATGTCAGTAAATTCAGACATCCCACGGGTCCTACTGGCCAGTGAGATTTAAATGCTTTCGTGAAGAAAGATGTGCTGTGTATTTTGAGCAGATGTGAAATAATTTGTTCCACAAAAGTTTGTGCTGACATTCATAGTATTTGTGCACACACTGAGGATTTGCACTTCTCTATTCTGGATGCACAAGTATATCTTTGACAGATTAAAATTTTCTTATGAAAAACATTTCTAATCCAATTTTCTCAAACTTTTAGGATCGGTACTTTGCATAAAGATTTTAGTTTAGTGAGTTTTGAGAGGTCAAGGCCACTATCAAGAAAATTCTGAAATTATTTGTCTGCAAGATTCATGTTACAGTTCTTATTTAAAGTTTATCAAACTTACAGGAATGAAAATTTGTATAAAGAGCTGAGTCTCAACATTTTTCACGAGGAAAAGTAAAGGAATGATTAAAATAATTTTTTTCGTAAACAAGTTTTGTTATATGTACTGGATAAGTTCAAGGACAGTGGAACATCTATATTTGATTTCCTCGTAAACTAGTTGTTGTTGTGTGTTTTATATTCAATTTGAAATGCACTTGCAATAATGCTATCTTATAAAAAGATCTTGATTCTTAAAATTTACGAAAGTTGATTTTCCAAAAGGTCAAGGTTGTAGAATGAAAAATCAAGAATCCCATATGTTCTGATTTCAATAGCATTATCTGGGATAGCTACAGAGCTGTGGCTCCCTGAAAAAATTATGTGGATAGACCAGTCTGTCAACATAATTTTTTTTCAGAGAGCCACAGTTCTACAGATATATCTGGGATACTGTGTATGATATGCTATGTTGTGAGGGAATATTGAATTTAGAGGATTCTTATCTAGAGATAACATTGTAAACTAGCTGCAGAACCGTAGCTTTCTGAAAAAAATTGGGATAGACCAGAGATGGTCCATTTTTTAATAGAGAACTACAGTTCTGGAATTAAGTGTAAACAGTTAAACATTACAGGGTACGATGTGAACACTGTCCTGAAGTGTGGGTGGACACCTCTGATGTATGCTGCCAGTTCTGCTTTCCCTCCGATTGTGAAGTTCCTCCTAGATAATGGGGCAGATCCCCACCATCACAAAGGTAACAGTTCCTCCTAGATAATGGGACAGATCCCACCATCATAAAGGTAAGGTAACAGTTCCTCCTACATAATGGGGCAGATCCCCACCATCACAAAGGTAACAGTTCCTCCTAAATAATGGGGCAGATCCCCACCATCACAAAGGTAACAGTTCCTCCTAGATAATAGGGCAGATCCCCACCCTCACAAAGGTAACAGTTTCTCCTAGATAATGGGGCAGATCCCCACCATCACAAAGATAACAGTTGCTACTAGATTATAGGGCAGATTCCCACCATCATAAAGGTAACAGTTCCTCCTAGATAATGGGACAGATCTCCACCCTCACAAAGGTAACAGTTCCTCCTAGATAATGGGGCAGATCCCCACCCTCACAAAGGTAACAGTTGCTCCTATTTAATGGGGCAGATCTCCACCATCATAAAGGTGCAGTCCCTGAAACGTTCTACTTTCCCACTTGAACGCTGAACGAACGCTAAACGGAAAGTGAACGAAGAACGAAAAATGGTGAACAATAAACGGAAAACGGTGAACAATAAACGGAAAACGATAAATGCAGAACGGTGAACGATAAACGCAGAACGATAAATAGAAAACGGTGAACGGAAAACGGTAAACAATAAACGGAGAACAGAAAACGATAATAGCAAAATGATCTGTTTACTTAGAATATTTCTAATAAGTTCCTTGGATGGAAAGCTGGTAAGAATGTATCGACTAAGCAACAAACAGTAAATGCCAAGAGAAAATACAGTTCCAAGAGATGGGCAAACACGGACCCCTGGATATAAGTGTTTTGTGTTACATAAACAGAGTACTCTGGAAAATGCATTTTCTGCAGGTAATTATGAATATAGCATTAATTATTTTAGTTTCAGCAAAGCAAACATTGTGATACGTTGTTGTGTAAATGTACAAAACATTTAAATGTGGTATGCAATAGAAATGTAATCTTAATTGCACAATAAATGCACGTAGAATTCACAAACTATTGTCTGATTAAACGGAGATCCACCCCCTCCCCCTTTCACCACAGCTTATCAAAACAAAACAAACAAAAAAATGGGAGTGAAGTAAAACTCCCGATTTGGCACCCAAAATGACTCCTTATGTATTTATAGATTGTGACAATCAGAATTGGGTGTTTGCGTACCCACATGGCTTCAACATTTCCTCTTGAATGAAGCCGTTTGGGATACCTGTAATTAACAAAAGCCACCGAAAGGTGTCAAGATAGAGGCATTAAACAACACAGACGATACATGTATAGATATAAAGTATTGAAATGTAGAAAATATAATGTAATTACAAACTTAACATAGTGATACATATATATAAACACATTATTAATTTTGTAAATGTTCCACTTGTAATTTCTCCCAAAAATACAAATAGTTTCAAATACTTCGTGTGTGTGTGTGTGTGTGTGTGTGTGTTTGTGTGTGTTTTGGTTTTTGCTAGCTAATACTTGCAAGACATTGAAGTCATTCGATCTTCAGGAGTTGTGCGTCTTCATATTTTTTTTTCTATTAAATAAAGAAAAGAAAAAAAGAAAAAAAAAGAAAGAAAAGAAAAAAACATGAATAACAATGGATCCTGTCCTCTCATAGCGATTTATGAAATTTCAAATTCCTTGTCTCGATGTGACAAATTGATGCGAGTCCTGTAATTTTCTTTGAATTTTCACTGTTGAAAATGATAAACATTTGTATTTCAGAATTAAATTCCTGATATGATAGGACAGTTTTCTGCTGCCTTTTCGCTTCATATCTCACAATAATGTGTGTCCTTTCTCATTGATGTTTCGAAAGAAAATGAGGAAATATGAACGGAGAACGGTGAATGATAAACGGAGAATGGAAAACGGTGAATGATAAACGGAGAATGGAAAACGGTGAATGATAAACGGTGAACAATGAACGGAAAACGGTGAACGATAAACGGAGAACGAAAAACGGTGAACGATAAACGGAAAACAATAAATGGAGAACGGAAAATGATAAACGGAAAATGGAGAATGATAAACGGAGAACGCTTTGTGAACGGAAAACGGTGAACGAATGCTATAGGAACGGTGAACGAACCCTGAACGAACGGAAAAATGGGAAAGTAGAACGTTTCAGGGACTGTAACAGTTCCTCTTAGATTATGGAGCAGATCCCCACCATCACAAAGGTAACAGTTCCTCCTAGATTATAGGACAGATCCCCACCATCATAAAGGTAACAGTTCCTCCTAGATAATGGGACAGATCCCACCATCACAAACGTAACAGTTCCTCTAGATAATGGGGCAGATCCCCACCATCATAAAGGTAACAGTTCCTCCTAGATAATGGGGCAGATCCCCACCATCATAAAGGTAACAGTTCCTCTAGATAATGGGACAGATCCCCACCATCATAAAGGTAACAGTTCCTCCTGAATTATGAGACAGATCCTCCCACAGTAACAAAGGTAAAAGTTTCCTGGGTATTCGGCAGATCTCCATAGTCACAAAGATAAAAGTTCCTTTTGTCGTAATTTTTACACTAACAACATGTCAGCCAGACTCCAGAAATGCAGAACATCACTTTTGCAATGCATATAATACAAAATCTTTACGTGGTCATTTTTGTGTTGCATTTTGTGAGTTCTCTATTGCTCACTTTTTGTATTGGATGACCTCAGGCTGAGAAACATGTAGGATGCAGTATGAAAATTGCTGTGTGTTAATCTTTAAAATACATGTACTTAGAAAATTCTCATTATGTCCTTGTTGAGCTTGTACAATGGTCAAGGTAAAAAAAATTATGTGCCTACACTCCTGGACAATTTGTTTAAAAAAAATGTATAGTAGCCTTCTTGATTGAGAACTAAGTTAATTTATAAGATCTTGAAATATGGCCAATGTTGATTTAAAAAGCAATGAATTCTGCCAATTATTGCAGACACCTACAATGTGTTGATGGCAGCCTGCAGTTCCACTGCTAGTAAGGAGGACAATATTCTACAGTGTGTGAATTACCTCCTGGAGAGAGGGGTCAAAGTCAATTCTCATGACAGGTACATCCAACTCTGTAGACAGAACTATCACTTTATGTTCAGAGACGTGGAATATTTTTACAGTTGTACGGTCACGGCATTGTCAGTTTATACAAGCAAGTCAAAGAATCCGTTCTGGCCTCGGTGTAGCCGGGTTGATTCTCGTTAGAGTACTGGAACATTATTCAAATTTGTGTAAACTATGGATTGAAAGAAGCTTACAATTAAAGCAGATGTTTCAGAATGGAAATATTTCATGACTAAACAAAAACCTTCATCATTGCCATAGAACAGTGATGTCCAAACAATATTTAGTGATAACTTCACAAGGCAATTTTCTTGTGTTACAATATAATATTTGTATCTTAAGTAGACATGGATGATCATGTTTTATGTATACTACATTTTAGTAACTACATTGTGGTAAATCTGTTGGATTACAGTTAGTTTATGTCTCAGTCAAGGGGAGAGGGTCAGGGTTTATGATTATGCAATGACTGATACAAAACTGCCCTATAAACTGGCTCTGATGTTCATTTTCACACATAATGTAACATGATGTGATATTGCAATTAATCACCTTTGTGTGTGTAATGCAGGTACCACATGTCTCCATTAATGTATGCCTCTAGAGAGGGTAGGGTCAAGGTCGTGTCAAGGCTACTAGACAACGAAGTTAACATCAACAAACAGGACAACCGGGGTTGGACAGTAAGTGTTGCATTATTTCCTAGGGAAACTTGTTACTATACATATGATTTGTATGTTTCATAACTTAAAAATTTCAAACAGTGGACTTTCACCTGACATCTGAATGGTAAACATTCTTCAGTGTATGGAGTGCTGCAGAGACAGACATCTGTCAATGTAAACTGCTCAGATACAGTGTTTCCTTGGGTGAAAATTGGAGGGTGGGGTGCAAAAGGGAACTGTGGATTAAAACTTTTAAAGCCAAATTTTCAAGAATGTTAAACCACTTTACACATGAGGGGTTCAAACCTCATTGGTCTAATGAAAATTAGAACCCTCCCCCCCAAATCTACTTGTTATTTTGCTCTACAATTTCATAACTTTGGGATCACTAGAACTTGACCTTCAATGCAATGTTAGATTCCTGTATAGTGATCAATTTGAATTGACCAAAGGATTTCATTATTATGAAGTTCAGAAGATTCAAGTCTTTGACGGAGCAGGATAATGTATACGGGTTATTTTCATCCCATGTTGTTTTCTCTCTTCTACACTTGCTGAGTGGTTTGCCCCATTTTATATTCACCCAGACACAATTCTGTTAAGAAAGAGATAAGAAAAAAAAACCCAGATCCATTTAGTCTTAAATTTGCCAACTGACAACAGGGGAGAAAGGTTCGAAAATAAAACGGGCATATTTTCTCTGTATACAGTAACTCCAATGAGCACCATGATCTACATCTGTTGTACACATACCATGATTAATTTTTCTGTTTTATGTTATGTCCATTTATTTTTAGTCAATTTAAAGATTATCACAATAAATTTCAATACAATTATTTCACAATAGACTGTAAGACACAACCTGTATGGTTGCATATCTGTTCTACAATAAGACCTAGATGTACAGAGAAGTACGTAATGTGGGCTTTTGTCTCATAGCACAATCATTCAGGATATTTTTCTTTTTAGCCTTTGAGTTGGGCCATCAGTAAAAATCACCAGGGTGTGGTGAAGCTTTTGGTTGAGCGAGGAGCGGACACCAAGAAACTACATTCTGATGGACAAACAGCACTGGACCTGGCCATTGCTCAGGATCTTCAACCAGTAAAGAAAAATATTGTCTTCTTTTTTTTTCCCCCAGGAATATGATTTTCTGCAGCAGTACATAATACCAGGATTTCTTTGAAATAGAGTTTCATTTTAAGAATAATTATATATGAACAGTTGGATTCTTCAATAATCTTTTTAAATCAAAATTCTCATCATATTTTGTCACAGATCAAAATTTACAAAAGTTATACCGGTTGTAGTATGACAATTTTCCTCAGATACATGTATATTACAAAAGTCTTTTTGTAAATTTTAGATCGTAAAATTACTTGGAGGAGGCACAGAAAACAGTATCAGCATTTCAGCCAATCAGAATCAAGCCTACTCCCCCTGTAATGGATTATCTGCACATTCCAGCTCTGATGCTCCAGATTTTGAATCACCCAAAAAGTAGGTCACCAGGATACTTGTAAATGATGGTATTCTATGAAGTTTCTTCTATGAAATTTGGTTGCAGTGGAACCGTAATTGTTTTCTTGAGGCTTGTAATTTTATTCTTTTGTACAGTAGGTACATTGAAAGTAAAGTTTTTTGATCTTGGTGTGTGATTACCTTAATCAAGGTTGTGAATGATGAGTATACACATATATGTATTTAAATGAAAAAGAACACTTGACATACTGCAGAAATTGAACACCGTGAATGACGTGGTGTTTGTAAGTATAGCTATGTGATGTTTTTGGTGTAGCTAGGGAATGATGTGGTGTTTTTGATATGGATAGGGAATGGTGTATTTTTCAGTGTAGCTAGGGAATGAGGTGGTGTTTTTGATGTTACTAGGGAATGAGGGGGTGTTTTTGGTGTTACTAGGGAATGAGGTGGTGTTTTTGGTGTTACTAGGGAATGAGGTGGTGTGTTTGGTGTTACTAGGGAATGAGGTGGTGTTTTTGGTGTGGCTAGGGAATGAGGTGGTGTTTTTGGTGTGGCTAGGGAATGAGATGATGTTTTTCATTGGAGGTAGGGAATGGTGTGGTGATTTCATTGTAGGTAGGGAATGCTGTGGTGTTTTTGGTGTAGCTAGGGAATGTTTTAAGTGTTTGGAGTCTAACTAAGAAATTATTAAATGGAAGTAAAGAACTTTACATCTATGACAGTAAGAATTGGTCAATACAGATTATTTTGACAGGAATTTGTACATTTGCATGCACTTTAATGATTTAAAAGAAGCTAAGCATAATGCAAAAATGTCAGTTGTAAAATTGATAAAACGATGTTATTGAAGTCAGTGTTTTGCTTTTTAACCATAAGGGCTGTGATATATGGAGAGCTAGAATTGTTTCTGAGTGGACTGGGACTCGGTCACCTGGTACAGTTGTTTCAGGAGCAGCGTGTGGAGTTTGGCATGTTTCTCAGGATGACTGACGAAGACTTAATAAAGGTGACTACACTATCTGAGCTACTTTCATTGAATCTTTTTTATTGTTAACATTTTCGTAGACTTCACCAAGTGTTTTCTTCTTTCTACCATATAGTGGTATTTTTCCTTGAGTGAAAACTTTGGTTATTTTCTAGTTTGAACATATACAAGTAATTTTAGCAGATTGTACTTCGGTAGACATGTAGTTCTAAAAAATAAAAATTAATAAGTAGTATAGTGTTAATTATCTGTCTGTAAAGTGTTTTAATGTGATCAGAAACAACTGATATTTAAAAAAAAAAAATAGTAGTTTATTTACCTCCCAAGCTGAAGAGTGTTGCATATACCTTTGTCATAAATTTAAAAGCAACTGCATTATATTAATGATCAATAATTAAATGATCAATATTATAAATACATTTTTTCAAAGTCATGTCTTTCATAATGACAAAGTAGTATCTGTACAAGTTTTTACACATTTTTATTCACCTCCATCAATGCATTCTGCTCAAGAAGATCTGCAGTTGTAGAATTTTCTTTAGGTGTCATCAGATTGAACTTGGAGTTCAAAATGCTCATTCTTCAAAGTTTTAAGGGAACTGTTGCCAGTGACACATATATATGATTTAAATAGATACAATTTACTCTGGATATATCAAAATCTAAATTGTTCATTATATCTGAAGTTCAGTATAACTAATGTTGAAACAAGTAAATAATAATACTGGGTATTTATTTTCACTTAAATGTAACAGATAGTTCAATATAAGTAACTTCAATATAACAGATAGTTCAATATAAGTAACTTCAATATAACAGATAGTTCAATATAAGTAACTTCAATATAACAGATAGTTCAATATAAGTAACTTCAATATAACAGATAGTTCAGTATAAGTAACTTCAATATAACAGGTAGTTCAGTATAATAGATAGTTCAGTATAAGTGACTTCGATATAACAGATAGTTCAATATAAGTGACTTCAATATAACAGATAGTTTAGTATAAGTGACTTCAATATAACAGATAGTTCAGTATAAGTGACTTCAATATAAGTGGAGTAGACCGTACATAAGTTATGCTGTTGTAAAACAAAGTGGGGATAGATTTATAGCAACCTTTCTTCAGGCCATCATCAAATTATTCAGCTGAAGGAGGTTCTCTTGCTTTTGTTACCCATTTTAATTTAATACTGACTGTCTTTGTAAAGAGTTGTCTACCCTGCTTTAGATGGGTATTCAGCAAATTGGAGTCCGGAAGAAGATTCTAGATGGGAAACACATGGTTCACAAACAGGACTGGGAGAAAGGAAGTCTGCCTGCCATACAGTACAACAAGAAGATGAGGTAAGTAACAGGAAGTACAGGGGAAATACTGGAATCGTTATTTCAATCTGTCGGTTTTTTTGTCTAGAGGTTTTCTTCGACATGACTGATTGATTTTTTTCCCCAACATTTTCTTAAAATATATATTATGTAAACATGCATGCCTAATATTTTTAGATTGATTCATTACAAATCTGAAAACGATTTATGTAGGCAGCTATTTGGAAATCATTTTTCATTATTTTTTTTTTTGGTGTGCATTCTGTTAGTTTTCAACATGGAAAAGTTATGTGTTCATATTATACAGAATGTTATGTTCACGACAATAACTTTTGTCAATACCAGCTCAAGGTGACTCATTCATGTTCAGACCATGAAATTCAGTGGCACAGTAAAGTTCTAGCATTGACACCAACTCAGAAGTGTCTGGTACATTGTTTCTGTGAAACAAGTTCTACAACTTGTATTGTATATTGATGCCTGTCATAAGCTCGGGTTCTGTCATGATGGAGCCATTGATGTGGGAGGAAACACATGTCTGAGTGGCTGGCCAGAATACCATCTTACATACAACCACTGTTCATCTTGAGAATTGCACTCTGGTTACAGCAGGGAGAGCAAGTGCATTAACCACTGTGCTACTCAGACACCTAGATGTCTTAAAGTCAAGGTCAAAACTCAATTTGACAATGGTTATATTTTTGTCCAGGTCATGGAGAAATGTAACTTGGTCATACATGACAAATCTGTTTATAACATGAAGATAAGTCCTGCTCCTGAAATAAGGTCATTTAGACAATGTCAGGGTCGCTGAGAGAAACAATATGCAGTTATTCAGACATCCATAATGAATGCAGAGTCTGCTTTTACACCTATGCTGTGTCATGATCTAATCCCAAGGTTTCAAGACATTTTCAAGGTCACTTTTGCAGTGTTGAATGCCAGCTGGTGAGGCAGTTTAATTTAAGAGGATGAGATATACATATTACTGGCATTGAATTTTTAAGGCATGGTTCGAGAGGAAGTTGTCTCTTTTGAGAAAGTGCTATTCATCCTCAAATGTATTTAAATATGAAGAACACAGCACATACAAATTGGGTTTTTTTTAAATTGTAATCTTCTCATTGTTTCCATTTCCACCCCTCCAGAATCCACCACAAGAAATGTTGAATCATATTCTCATAAAGCAAAACTGTAGTTACATGTTCTCATTGGATAAAAATTGGGGGATGAAGAAAAAACTTAAGTAATTCTGAACATTACAACCATGTTCTTTATTGATAAAATATTTGCTCTAAATTTCTTGTGCTGGACTTGGCATTTGTTCCACTTTTGACTTCTCTAATCTAAATGACTATAATAATTTCAGCTGCAGCGAAGCAGTTGCTATGGCAGCCAACATCAGTAAACATACAAAGTACTTGTCCAGTACCATCAGTTACATTGCTGACCAAATAACCGTCAACTCACCTGTTTTAGAGACTCAGGTATAACAGGAACACAGAGTGATTTTGATCTCCTATATTGTAGTGGTGTAGTCATTTTCTGTTATGATTCAATAATTAAATTTCATCATGCTTTTGTGGATACCAGTGTGTTATTGTGCGTGAATGTTTAGACACGGATGTAACAGACTCTGTATATTTTCAGATTTCATTGATTAGTGTTCTTAGCTCAGTGGTCCTAATTGATAGTTATCTTTGCAAAATTTTGGACACCATGTAGAGAGTAGAGTTTTGGTTTTGTGTCACATACTTGCTAAAGAGATAACTGGTAGGAAAAGAGATAGAACCTATAGATATATGGGTGAAAGGATCATACCATATATTGGCTGATTTTGTAGTCAGGAATATTTGTCAGATTTTACTCAAAAAGTAGTTTGAAATCTTAAAGAGTTGTATTGTTTTTGACTGACTCTCATTAAACACTTGTATTATTTTGGTGTATGGAATTCTAGTGTTTTTTGATCTGCCAAAAAAAGTCCACATTTCCAGAGCTTCAAAATTATCTGATATATGATAATAGTAATAGTGACTGAATGAGATAATAGTAATAGTGACTGAATGAGATAATATTTTAAGCATGATTTAAAGCATATTGGCGGGCTATATATAAGGCATAGTGGTGGGCTATATATAAGGCATAGTGGTGGGCTATATATAAGGCATAGTGGTGGGCTACATATAAGGCATAGTGGTGGGCTAGATATAAGGCATAGTGGTGAGCAATATATAAGGCATAGTGGTGGGTAAGATATAAGGCATAGTGGTGGGCTATATATAAGGCATAGTGGTGGGTAAGATATAAGGCATAGTGGTGGGCTATATATAAGGCATAGTGGTGGGCTATATATAAGGCATAGTGGTGGGCTATATATAAGGCATAGTGGTGGGCTATATATAAGGCATAGTGGTGGGCAAGATATAAGGCATAGTGGTGGGCTATATATAAGGCATAGTGGTGGGCTATATATAAGGCATAGTGGTGGGCTATATATAAGGCATAGTGGTGGGCTAGATATAAGGCATAGTGGTGGGCTACATATAAGGCATAGTGGTGGGCTAGATATAAGGCATAGTGGTGGGCTAGATATAAGGCATAGTGGTGGGTAAGATATAAGGCATAGTGGTGGGCTATATATAAGACATAGTGGTGGGTAAGATATAAGGCATAGTGGTGGGCAAGATATAAGGCATAGTGGTGAGCTATATATAAGGCATAGTGGTGGGCAATATATGAGGCATAGTGGTGGGCAATATATAAGGCATAGTGGTGGGTAAGATATAAGGCATAGTGGTGGGCTATATATAAGGCATAGTGGTGAGCAATATATAAAGTGTATTATTTTAGTTTTCAATCTCAGAATTGACAAGTTGGGGGAGAATCATGTAATACCTATTGATTTGTAGGTCCAAGTCAAGGTCACAGTCAGTCATTGAATCTAGCAATGTTTTGGACATAATCTCAGGACATAATAGCAAAAATGCTATATGGTCCATCAACCTTGTACTTCATATGTACATTGTTGCTTAGAAGATTCCTATTGATTTTTCACTTCAAATACATGTCAATCAAACTCAGTCCGTAGGTCCTCCAAAGGTATGGGTACCCTTGATATCAAAGCTATTCAGATTCTATTTGGAGAGTTTATGACTCAGTCAGTTGTCATATAATGTAAATTAATGTTTGATACTATGTTACAATCCCGTGGGGATCCAGGTTAGAATAGGTCCTTAGTACCCCTTGCTTGTCGTATATAGGGGTGGTCCTTTGGGTGAAACCTCAAAAACCAAAGGCCTTTTTCATACCAGGTATGGCATGATAAAGATCTCTCCTGGCTCAAAGGCCATAAGCACAGAGCATAGCCTAAATTTGTAGTCTTGCACTTGCAATGGTGATGTCTCCATATTCTGAAAAATTCTTGAGTGGGACAATATTCAACCAACCATATAACAAGAGGTTGCTCAGCAGAATTCCTGGTGGCTATTATAGAAATTCATATTTCTAATGACATATAAATCGAAAATAGTTAGCATTGTTAGGGAAAATGGTCTGTAACATCACTGCAGGATATAGTCCCTTCTGAATAAATATTATACCGTAAAAAGTACAAAATCTATCTATAAGGTTAAAACAAAATTCTCATAAACACAGTAAAATTAATAAGACCTGCACAAACCTCATAAGCTTACATTTTTTTTTTTAGATATGCACTATACCTGCTAAATGCCATTCAGAATCACTGAGCTGTTGTTGAAGGAATGTACCTACATGTAATGAGTTCTTAAATGAGGGACAATACAATTCACATACATGCACTATTTGTATTGATTACTGTCTGTAGGATGGTACAACTCCAAAACAACTCCAGAAACATTGTCAAGAGACACAGGCAAATGTAGAGATGTTGGAGAAAGAGCTAGCGAAATTATCATTCAGATTACATAAGGTATGGTAGTCAGAGGAGGCTTTAAAGATTATTTACTTAGTTAAAAGCTTTTAATAGAAGGAGGCTATTTTCATGCTTTTTACTGTAGAATCATTTATTTTTCAGAGGATAAATTTCTATGGTTTAAACAAGCATCTTCATGTAAACCAGATTTCATGCTGTAAGAATTGATTTTATATTGGTATATTGTGGTTCAGTGTATTTTATTTGAACATGATTTATATTAAATATAAAATATATTTTGTGACAATGTCCATATCATGAATATGATGAATTCCAGAAAAAAAATTGGAATCCTCATGAAAATCAATGACCTTATAGTATAATTTGCAGAAAACTTCCAACTGAATTCTAAAGTTGTTTGACACATGCATCACAGCCAGATTAGCTACAGAATTGTCAGATATAAGGCCAAAGTTGAAGAAGTGGAGTAATATTCCACATAACTGCATATCATGATGGGTTTTGGCCTTCAGTTAATGTTACAAACATCCGGTGTGATGAAACTACCTTGCGTGTGAAAAGTACGGATGTTAAGGGTGAAAAATAAGCACACAAATATATTGCAATGGTTTGTTAATTTTTTTTTCAAACTGAAAGGCCAGATTTGGTGTATGTTGACACAAGCTCTGTTTTCGGGCTTTAAAGGCCATAAAAATTAGATGAACTTTCTTTTGATCTCAGTCACACTTTTTCATTGTATATTCCTTCTATAAAAGTGAGACTTATCTTAATGTTATAAGCCAGAAACCATATCCGCATCACAAATCTTCAGGCCATGAAACTACGTGTACCTGAATAATGCAAAAATACATACAGTAAGGCATGCTTATAACAAATTTACACTTACTGCAAAGTGATATTTATTCCCTACTGGATGAAAATAATGGAAATTTTATTGGATATATTGAAGTTTTTTTTTTGTGATTTTTTTTTGTTGTTGTTGTTGTTTTGTTGTTGTTGTTGTTTTGTTTTTGTTGGCCCTGGAGGTTTGTTGTAGCCACGTTTTTCTGTATACGCAGGTGCCTGATATATTTTGTAGGTCATGCTGTGTAATGGTCTGTTTAAGTCAGTACTTTATGGCATATGTTGACCAAACTTGCATAGACAGTGTTTTTCTTTTCTTTTTTTTTTTAATATGGATGTCTCATATGACATTTAAAGAAAAATGTCCAGGTTAAGTATATGAAGTTTAAGATTTATTAACATATTCTAACCTTATTTGCAGTGATACTGAGATTTTTGGAGTAAGATCATGTTAGTTTGATAGTTATTCCTTTCTCTTTTTTTAAACAAAAACTGGTTTTAATAGAGAATTCAGAAAAAAACAAATTAAATTCTCTTTTAAATTTTTTTATATAAACAAGAGGCTAATGGATCACAATATTCGGCGTTCCGGATATGGGTAGATTGGTGTAAAATGTGTGCTGAGGCAGACGAGGCATATTTCGAAGGTCTTGGATAAATAAAATTTTGATATTTCAAGCGATTTTATAAAAAGTGTCCCTCGTATGTGTAAAACATTGAAATAATTCTTCTTTAATGCCATTGGTAATAAATTGAAACTATATAGATATTTGAAGGAGTAGGTTATACTTTAAAATTGTCAATTTCATGATCCCAGGGGTAACTTTTTTGGTTCCAGGGTGGGGCCAAAATTATTATAGTTATTATTTTCTGTATCATTTGAAAGATGTCTTTAAGTTTGCTGATATAGTATAAAAACTCATGCATATGTAGGAAGAGCAGGAAATAATGTACCAAAATTGTGAATTTTGCAACGTTGGATTTTGACTCTAGGACTGGTTTTGTGTTAATGTTATATAATTTTATTATATTATGTACAGTCTGTCATCAGTATGGACACTCTCAGGGAAGTTTTGAGAACACATCTTGTTCAAATACTGTTTCTAAATATTAGAATTTAGCGTAGATATGCAGAACAAGATTTTTTTAGGCCACCTGAGTAAACTCATAGATAGAGCAGATAGCCCTTTACCAAAATTGTAAATTTCATGATCCCGGGGATGGGGATTTTGGTATAAGAGAGAGGCTAAAATGGTCAGTGATTAAATGTGTTAACAATTGAACATTAACTTTTTCTTGAGAACTACTATTCCAATTCTTTTCAAATGTGGTATGAAGCATCTTTGGGACAAGGTGGACATGAATTATAAATTTCAGGATTCCTGCCTCTCTGGGGCCTTAGAGGAGGGCAAAACTGCCAAAAAGAGACCAATTTTCAAAAATCATCTTCTCTAGAACTGCACATTTGTAAGAAAAATTAAATGCATTGTAATTTAGATCAGGAAGGCCTCTACCAAAATTGTAAATTTCATGATCCCTGGGGTAGAGGTTCTGACCCCAGGGTGGAGCCTAACCTGACATGGGTAAAACATTCTAAAAAATATCTTTCTTAATGCTACTGATACCAGATTGAAACTAAATAGATATTTAAATAGAGCAGGTAGTTCTCTACCAAAAGTGTAAATTTCATGATCCCAGGGTGGGGCCAAAATGGTCAGTGATTAGATATTGTGTTAACAACAGAACAGTTTTAACTTCTTCGATAACTACCATTCCAATTCATTTCAGATTTGGTTTGAAACCATCTTTGGGAAAATGCAAATGTAATTGTAAATTTCAGGACCCCTGCCTCCCTGGGGACTTAGGGGTGGAGCCAAAACTGCCAAAAAGTGACCAATTTTCAAAAATCTTCCTTAGAACTGCACATTCGTAAGAAAACTAAATGCCTAATAATATAATGCAGGAAGGCCTGTACTAAAATTGTAAATTTCATGAACCCCCAACAGAACTTCTGACCCCAGGGTGAAGCCAATCTTACTATATGGTATTTAACAATGAACATTTTTAACTTCTTGATAGCTATCATTCCAATTCTTTTCAATTTTGGTATGAAGCATCTTTGGGACAAGGAGGACACAAATTTTAATTGAAAGGTTCCTGGTACCGTACAAGCAGGGCAAAATCTGTTACAATAAGAGGAATGTAGTTTGTGTAAT
The DNA here is from genome assembly GCA_024699665.1 of Ostrea denselamellosa. Taxonomy (NCBI): domain Eukaryota; kingdom Metazoa; phylum Mollusca; class Bivalvia; order Ostreida; family Ostreidae; genus Ostrea; species Ostrea denselamellosa. The sequence goes on along the minus strand of JAMZEH010000017.1, from coordinate 2,022,178 downwards.
GAATTTCTCACTCACCTCTAGCCTCACATTCCCCAACCTTTGTACAGTTGTTGCGGACACATTGAAGATTTTTTCAGCACCTTTTGAATAGACAGTACCTTCATAGTGTAATCATCTCTTCTCACACCTTTAGATTGACATTCTCCAAACTTTGTACAGTTATTATGGAAACATTGAAGATCCATGTGACTTTTTGGAAGTGCCCAGATATTTTTTGAGAAATTTACATGTAGTTGAATATCATCAATTTTTTCAGTGTCTTTTAATTAGACGGTACCTACTTTGTGTAATTGACTCCTCTTACAGCTTTGACTTGGCAGCCTTTAAACCTTATGCAGTAGTTACGCACACATTGAAGATGTGCAAGTAACTTTTTGAATTTGCTCAGACTTTTTAAAAAAGTGAGTGATACTACTGTCTCCATCATAGATAACATATTTTAAAGCAACCCAGCCATTTCTATTCTGAAATAATTTTTTTTTCATCTTATTTAATTTTATTTACTTTTATTACTGAATTCCAGGTACAAAGGTTAACTGAGGCTTACGTATAGGTGTAATATGTTGGAATGCTTATATATATTTCTGTAAAAGGCTTACATATTATTCTGTAGAATGATTACATATTATTTTGTAGAATGATTACATATTATTTTGTGGAATGCTTACATATCAATTTGACTTAGTTCAATTGGATTTTTTGATTTAGGGAAGAAGGTTTTGAGCAATATTGGTTAAAATCTTCAGGCCTATAACTCTTTGGGGCTCATACTGTCTGATTAGAATAGTTTCACAGATCTTTAGATGCAAAGAATTTATCTTCTTGCTTTAAGTTAAATTTATCTGATTTATGCTTTTGAAAAGGGCTAATATTTTATGAAAACTTTTCTAGCAAAGATTCCCTGATAAACAACAATAAACAGTCCTTGATCTATAGAAGTTGTTATGCTTTTTGTGAAGTTTAATTACTAAATCTCACTGGAAAACATTTTACTACTTTTGGACAGGAAGTGACCTTGACTATTGTCCTATAACATTAGGGAAATTCTTCACATTGTGAAAGCTCATATAGTATTTGAAATGTCATTCATATACAAAATGTTGCTACATGTGACCTTGTGATCTTAATTAACCTTGCTTTGACTTAACGATGTGGGTCATCTTGAAGTTTTATTGCTAAAGTTCAAATAATATTTGAGATGTCACCTCGAAAACAGTTCTTACCATATAAGGGGCAATAGCCTGGTGACCTTGACCTCAGTGATAATGTGAGGTCATCCTGAAGTCTTGAAAATTCTTCATGTGAAGTATTATCCACAAAACTCAAATTACTTAGCTCTGATATACCATTTCTTTGCAAAAGCTCAATCGGTATTTGAGATATCTTCTTGAAACTGAACTGCTGATTAGCTCAGCCACGCAGACCCAATTCATCATGAAAGAAAATGAATTGCATCTCATCTGTGTCTGGAATGCATTGTTCATGTAGAAATTGAATTTATGTCATAATCCTTGCGTATTATTTCGACTAGTGGCGACCTTGTAATATTTTTTGCATGCGTTGCTCTTCTAATGTACAGATTCTGATTCCGTGGACCACGTGTTGTGCATGTGTAAATAAAATTCGTGTCATTGTATGAGGGACAATTGAAGCAAATCGCTGATTCTGAGATACGAGAGTACTTAGCACAGGCAATTGACACGCATGCCTTACGTATATTTACTGTTTCCTGTATATTTCTATTGTGAAGTGTAGGTAGTTTCTTTTGTAAAGAAATAAATGTGATGTATAGCTAATTTCTTTTAAATGTAAATAGATGTAATATGTAGTTAGTGTATTTTGTAAGGAAATGCTTGAAAATGTGATGCACAGCTGAAGAAAAACCAATGCAAAGATTGTGAATTCCTTACACCAGTCTTATCAAGATCTACATGATGTAACAACGAACCCTTGTCCTTTTCATTTACTCTATTAACTGTAAACATCATTTGAAATATTATTTTTTTAATTGCTATGATTGTAAGCGTTTTTAGTAACAATGGTAAATATGTTTGGTGACTTGATAACAGTTGCCCAAGGACGTTTCTCGGTATATCGATACGAAAGAATCATAACACGATAATTGTAGCCTTTGATGTAGATAGATTGAACGTTTGTTTAGTTTGTAACATACACTGATGTTTTTCCTGAAGATAACACAAATTATCGTCTCTGTCTGATAATTTCGTTCTTTCACCTACAATAAATTTTGTAATTCGGCAAGGTGAAGTAAAAATTTCGCGAAAGTAAAAAGAAATCCGCGGTGCTAAATGTCATGATAGTTTGAAAAAAGTGATTGGTTTATGAGAGAATTTATTTGATTGCCAAAAATAAAAAATAAAAAAAATATAAAAATCAACTTCCGTTTTCGTGGCTTATCAAGGAAAGTAATCACAATTGTAGACAAATTCCCGTATACGAGTAGCGAACTCAGAAGTTTAGATTATAGTCTGTGTTTGTTTTAATATGCGATTCCTTTTGGCTTATTAAGTTTTGCCATCACAAGCCAGGGGATAATGATCCGCTTGAGCAGTCGCGATAGTTCAATGGTAGAGCGTTCGTTTTAGAACCGAAAGGTCGATACTTCGTCAAACATAGGTAATAATTCTCCTTCGCCAAACGCTCGGCAGTTAGAAGTGAAGATCACTGGTCTTTCAGATATGGAAGTCCTGTGTTGCGGCAGGCACGTTAAAGAACCGTCACTGCTACGAACGTGAGCGCTAAGCATACGTGAAGGTCTAAATTCCCTACAACTGGTGACATCAATATGATGGGGAGATTCTTGACTGGGCGTTAAGCAACCAAGCAACCTTCCTCTCACGAAGCAGATTGTATAGTCTTGGATAGATACAGGGGAAATGGAATATCCTAATTGCCCCCTGGAAAGTTACAATTTCGCAACTAACCCTTTCTACATAGCCCAGAGTGGTTAGAGCGTTCGCTTTTAGCCCGGGAGGTCGTGAGTTCGAGTCCCACTTGTGCTGTCCGGTCGCGGTAGCTCAGTGGTAGAGCATTCGATTCGCAACCGGGAGGCCGCATCAAACCTAGGCCCTTGACATTGGTAGTGATTGCTCCTTCGCCAAACGCTCGACATTTAGAAGTGATAATCACGGGTCTTTCGGATATGGCCTTACGGAGGTCGCTTGTCGCGGCAGGTTAAAGAAACTTCACTGCTATGGCCTTGAGCGCTAAGCTTAGGTCTAAATTTGTGTTACTTTGCCTACAACTGGTGACGTCTCAATATGAGTGGGAAAAAATTCTCGACGGGACGTAAAACAAACAAATAATCGTGCCATGGCCGCATTAAACTTAAAATTTAAAACTAAGTACATGCAGAGTGCTCCTTCGCCAAACACTCGGCAGTTAGAAGTGAGAATCGCAGGTGCGTCGGATGATGTGTTAGAGATATCGAACCATGATCTCACAAGCAAGGACCCTTTGTTTTGTTTTACGAATCCTCGATCATTTTTTCACTCGTATTGAGACGTCATCAACTCTAGGTGACGTACCACAAATTTAGACCTATGTTTGGGTTCACAGGGTTGTGGCAGTGAGGGTTACTTGATGTGCTAATGCATGCCGCGACATGGGATCTATGTTTTAACGTCTCGTATGAAAAGCGTGTGACTCTCGGTTCGAAATGCCGAACGTTTGACAGGCAACGGAGCAGTCATTACTGGTGCCTATTTTGACACGGCGAAGGCACTAACGGGACTCGAACCACGAAGATAGATGCAGTAGTTATATATTTCTATAGTAGGACAGATGCTGTAGTCATATATTTCTATACAGTAGTGGGATAGATGCCGGATATGTACATACTTGACAAGTGTGTAAAATGGGGGAGGGGGGATCAGAAGGAGAGAGAAAATTTTTAATTTATTTTAAATCGCCTACGTTAATTATGTTGAGAAAATAAAGGGGGGGGGGTGTTACACGGTTTAGTCGTCAGGTGCCTGGTATCTTGCTGTGGGTGTTCAAAATTCGGGATGAATTTTTGAGGGGAGTGGGATCCTAATTTCTCAGATCACTCGCCTAACCTGGTTACAGAAAAGGATATTTTCCGGATTAGGGTTACATATGTCTGAACAGCCGTGTAGAACCCTCACTGAAATGGGATTTGCCGAAGTCCCATCAAACACTACACTTTACACTGGTTCCGTTTCCATGATTGAAACATTCTCGTGAGAAGGCAGGCCCATACAATCAATCGCCATGTGTTTGCATTGTACATGGGTTACTGTTATACCGCGTGTTTATAAATGTGCTCATGTACTATTTAAATCGAACAACACATTTGAAGGGAGAAAAAAGAAAGAAAAAAACTTGAGTCCTGACAGTTTTCATCATGTTATTAACAGCTTCCTTCGCGTGACACGGTTCGTAAGCGCAGTTTTCTATTGTAAATAAGGATATATCCTTGTTAACAAAGCAAGTATTTTTTTCACGTGCTGCTCTTGCCGCACCTGCTAATCCCAATTAACCTTGACTAACGCCAGCTTGCATTTATTTTATTTTTAATGTGTTGTCGATGTTTCTATACAATTTTATTTCGCTGTACTTGAAGTTAACAGGTGTAAAGCCCTAAGTGGCTTGATGCTGAAGTGACACGATAACCTCACATAATCGGAAGAAGTCGTAGAATCTTGAATGATAATAAATTGATTATAATTTACATTTATCATCAATTCATTGTCTGGTTGTGTCATTTCCAGGTATTTCAGAAAAGGAATGTTGACCCACCCGACCTTGTGACCTTACCAGTGAACCGAAAGTCACGTGTCAATTACAAGCGTGTTCTATTGGTCGTTGGTGTCTGTGTACCGGTTGGAGTGATCCTATTTTATGGAAAGGAGACCCTGCTACAACGAGTGTATCAATTAGTATCAATAACTTAAAATTTAAAAACTGTTGCTTTCTGTCTAGTCCCAATTGCTAATAGGTTGTGATCACACATTGCAATATCCTTGTATATGTATTATAAGAGTGTTTGAATATTTTTGTGCCAAACTATAGATAGAGAGTACTATATGATGAAATGTATTAAAAAGAGATTGTGTCGTTCAGTGACCATTCAGTAAACTGAAAGTTGTGATTTTTATCCACACAGAGAATGGGATATGTTAGTATAGTTTAGTATGATTCTCAGGGAAGATTATATGTACGTATATAAAATTCTATATTTAAAAATGTTTGCTCTTGAGACTTGCACAACAAACTTCTGAAGGATCTAATCATGTTTTATCAGGACTTCATGTAAATGTCATGCACGATAAGTACTTACTTAAGGAATAAATGTCTACCTTGTTTGTGATATGGAAGCTATGAAAGCAAAGGAAGCAGAGGGTAAATTTCATAATCGGCTAGGGTTATGAAAGAGCTGCCCGAACGTCCATTGGTTTTATATCCTCCTAAAGCAAACTATTTACACATTTATTCCTCATGTTTATATTAAATTTGTAATCTGACTTGTATCTATTTATAAATATAAAGGTTTTTTTATGCCAAGTTAAATTCCCAGTCCTTTTATAAGGTATAAAAATACATTGAAATAGCAAAGAAGCAAGAAACATTGGGAAAAGTAAATACTACTGTATTATTTCAAGTAAAAAAAAAATTTTTTTTAAATCTTCGGCATTGTATACAAGTTGAGGATGAAGCTATATTTGTAGCTGAGGATTATATAGAAGAAAAAACACCATTCTTTTTTTTTCTTAGTGCTTCTATTTTTTATTATTATTATTATTAACAAGTGAGATTGTATTTGATTTGATCCTTACACACATGTATGCTAAAAAAAGAAATTGAATGATTTTGATATTCATTTTAAGAATTCACGTACATAGAGTAATATCAAATGCACATGTGAGTATGTGATGTAAATTTCGATGTTCTGTATTGTGTAACAATGATGATTTCTTTACTTGTGCTTTGTATACTTGTAGGGAGAGGGCACTGTAAGATAGAAAACTTGCACCCGATCCCAGTATTTCGTTCCAAGTTTAATAAAATATATTCAAACTACCACTGATAAATAGTAAAAACTTTTAAAATTGAATTATGGATATTGATATCGTGCATTTTGGAAGCTAACTTAAAAAACGTTGTTACTTGGAGAAAATAGTTTTAAAGTTGGGATAATGAGGAATTTTGTTTATATATTTAATTTTTAAGTGCATGTCAAGATTGATACGCAGTGTAAACAGCTATCGTTAAACAGATTAAGTAGATTTCTTAATTTGATAGGCCAGCATTTTTTCAATGTTTACTTTCATAGGAAATTTAAATTCCAATAAGAGATGGAAATGAAGTGAAAATATATTTTTAAAGAATAGCTTCATTAACATTTGAATGGATCCCCGTATTCCGGAATTTTTTGGACAGTGGCATTTGACCACATCCCCGTAATTCGTGACAGTTATGTTTTTCTTTCATAATATTAATGCAGGGATATGAATTATCCTCTTTTCAGAGGTAATCCTCCAATTGTCCCAATGTTTAAAAAGTGAAACGCTCTGGATTTGATCTAAAGTGAAGGAAAATGATATTTTACAGGAAGGGTGAGTGTTTTCCTGGATCCGTTTTGATCAGTTCTCCTCCAATTTCCGATGAATTCAGTCACATCCCTGCAGTGGTATTTCACTACATTCCCGTAATTCTGGTTTAACCATGAACCATGTGTGTGTTCATATACAAAAAAGGTTAGGATCACTTAATTTTTAAAATATGTTTTCTTTAACTATATTTTGGTGCAATTTTCCTTGCCGTCACTGAGCTTCCAAATAAGTTATTGGATTTTTATTAGTCTCCTGAGGAGTCTGAAAGTTTCTCTTTCGTCCGTCCGTCTTTCTGTCCCATGGTTTTCCAGACTTTTTAGCTCAAGTGAGCTTTTCTGATCACCCGTTGTCGGTCATCTGTCTGTAAACTTTCACGTTTTCAAATTCTTCTCCAGAACCACAGGGCCAATTTCAACCAAACTTGGCACAAATCATCCTTTTTGGTAAAGGGAATTCAGATTTGTTTAAATGAAGGGCAACACCCTTCTACAAGGGGAGATAATAGCGAAAAAGCAAAACTGCATTGACAAATTTTGAAAATCTTTTTCCAGAACCAGCAGGCCAATTTCAAAGCAACTTGGTACAAATCATTGTAGGGTGAAGGGAATTTAAATGAAGAGACGTATAATTTCAACGTGGAGATAATCACATAAATGCAAAAATAGAGTGGATTCATTTAACAATGTTCTTACGAACCACTAGGCCAGGAAAGTTCAAATTTACCTGTCAGCTTCCTGACGTAGTGCAAATTCACGGTTTTAAAATTAATGGCCCCCGGAGATAGGATGGGGCCACAATAATGGGTCAAAGTTATACATGCGAAAATATAGCTGAAAATCGTCTCAAGAACCACTGGGCCAATTTCAATCACATTTGATATAAAATCTGCCTTGGGTGAAGGGGATTCAGAGTTTTTCAAATGACGGACCATGCCCCTTCAAAGGGGAGATAATCACGAAAATGCAAAAATAAGGTGGGGTCATTTAAAAATCTTCCCAAGAACCACTGAGCCTGAAATGTTCATATTTACATTGAAGCTTCCTGACATAGTGCAGATTCAAGTGGGACCACAATTGGGTAAACCTTGTGACTTGGAACCAGTATTTTAGGTCACAGTTCAAGGTCAAACATTCTCCTGAATCACTTCGGTCAGTTAATGGGGGCGCCGGTAGGGACACTTACTGCCTATGCAATACTCCCAGAATGCTTGTTCAAACATTTTCTTCGTCTAAACTTGCTTCCTGGCGAATTTGGTTGCCTAAGTTTTGTAATTTCTGCATTCCTTAGCTATTGGGTGCAGTATTGCTCTGACGAACTCCAAATGGAACATGGTGCAATATTGGCCACTTTCTATAGTTTACTATTGTTTAACGAGTTATTTTCAAAGAAGACAATGGTAGAGGAAGCCGCTATGACCTTTGGAATGCTGTTTTCAGGTTGTTCAAAGAATACGTTCGTGCTCAGTTGCCAGTCGGTTATTAGCGGACGTTTGCTAGAACGGTTTGACAGGTCAACAGCGTCAAACGGAGACTTGAGAACGGTCTCTCTAAAACACAACAGTCGGGCAAGATCGACAAAGAGCGCCACAAGAAATCAAATGTCGTCAGCGGTTGCTCTCAACAGAGTTGATAATAGCTACAGGCATAAGGATCTCCACTCGGACCTTACGAAACAGACTTGATGACGTAGGATTGCATGATTGACGGTCCGCTTTGCGCTCACCTTTGACCTTAGAATATCGTAACCGCCGCCTCAAGGTTGCTCCAGAGTATGTCAGATGGACCCATATCAATGTTTTCTTAATTAGTCCTTAACTTTTTTGTTGAATATATTGATATATTTATATTAACTATTTTGTCTCTGCACTCGCAAATATTGATCGATACGAAGTGAAGATGTGGAACATTGACCAATCTCATAAATCCTATAAAGAATAAAAAATCAAGAGAAGGGCAAACGAGAACCCCCAAAGAAGCACCAGAGATTGGATCAGGTGCTTTGGAGGGGTAAACATCCCCTGTTGATCGGCCACATCACAACGTCAATCAAGTAAAAGGAGTAATCCGTAGTCAAAATCAGTGAATAGATAAATTATTGGAGAAAACCTTACATCATGGATCTTAATGAATTATCACCGCTTTTAATGGAAGCAATGTACATATGACATATAAATGTAAAAGAATGAGGAATTGAAACATTAACAAATAGAGGGAAAAATTACAATCAACAAATAGATATGGTATAAACAGTGCAAATATAAATATTTCAATAAATACTGTATAACACTGAAAAAAAAATTGTCATTGTTTCCCACTCATTAGTCACATTTGTAGTAAACGTTACCAAACCAAATAACGAGGCAATCCAATAGCACTCTTGAAAATTGCACGTTTCAAACTGGAAGTCAATGGAAACTTAATAACTTATCCGGGCACTGACTTCCGGTGCGAATCATTATCATGGAGACTTGGTCCTTTACATGTATGTATATCTACGCGTTTAGAACAAAGTTTACATTTCACATGGCAACACCAGTGGAATTTACAGTGACATTTGTCAAATTGTGTCACAGTTTCTGTGTCATAGCCCCTCCCACAACACATGATGTCACACCCATCGGTTCCCATTGACGCTTTGTTACACTGGCGTCCGGCGGTACCCATTGACCCTGAAAAAGAAGACATTAAAGTACCATAACTTGGAGTATAGATGGATAATTTCATATTCGATCTGTCCACCATTATAAACGTTCTTGCACTTTATAGTTTTAGAATTTGTTGCATATGGCACTTGAAGATATTAATGTTTTTATTTGGGGGGGGGGGGGGGGGGGGCTTATCAAATAGAAACAATGAACTCACCAATGGAAAGGTCACGCACACAATAGTTCGGGGAAGCCTCTAAGTAAACCAAATCCTTCCGCGTGGGGTTTTTGAAGTGATGGTTTGCTACAACAATACCCGACCCGCCTTGGTCAATCATGACATGAGTGGCACCGTTGTACTTTTTCTTAAGGTACTCGCCAACTCGTCGAAAAGGTTGCATAGCTTCCCAACACGTTCTAATAGTACACGCCCCGCTCACTCCGTGGCACTTGCAGGCTAGTTTCATGAATTTCTTCACAGCCTGTGTAAAAAAATGAAAATTATTTTTAGGGACACGTATGTGTACTACTTGTCGCATGTGGAGTTGCTGTTCATATTTGAATACATCGTACAGTTCGCGTAAACTTGTCCGAATACTCATGCAATGGAAATTAAATTTGTGTTCCGATTCTTGAAAACGTTAATTTTAATCTTTCAGACAGTTACATATGTAGTGACCATCAAGAGTACTCACTCGTCTCCCAGCACGGTTGTTATGGAGATTCATCAGTGCGCGTGCGTCGCGCACCCTTCGTTCTCTTGCATCTATAAACATTCTAGAGAAATGGCTAGCCCAGCGGACATTATCACTGCATCCGCCCCACTCAAACTTGCCCGAACTGTCTCTGCTCTTCCCGACTTTGGTTGGGTCGCATCCACATTGCAGGAGGTTTCCCTTGCTGCAAGCTCTAGTTATGGCGTGGACAACACCAGCTGATGATACAGCGTACACAAAGGCAGATTCTCGACTTCCTACTAAAACAGGGAAATGTTTACTCACAACGCAACACGTGCAAATATCGCGTTCCAGGGTCAAGATGCAGCTTATTAATGTTGTAAATAATGGTAATCATCAACACAACAGGGACGCGGGGACATAGCTTTCAGGAGAAGTGTAAACAATTTATTCTAAAAATAAAGTGGACGGATAAGATTATACAAGATATATTCATATGATCTATGAATTGGAAAGAATGGTTAAATGTGTTTCTTATAAAAACATATTTAACATATTCTAGTTTATCATAGATCATGGCGATTTTTAAAGTACATACATCAAAACATACCACCACGAAGGAAGGGACGTAAATTAAACAGGTATACCCGAAAAAATAACAATGAAAAATGACAAAAATCAACATGAAAATATTACACCTCTCGGTGCCCGCACCGTCCGTCCTGGATTCATTTTGTAACAAAATCTTAACACGGTTCCGGATTTTCGCGGTTTTTGGATAAATAAACACCCTTCCTCTTGAATGGCCAAACTGTTTGGGTATTAGTCCACGACCAAATGACACATCGACGTTAATTTTAAGCCATTTATCCCTCAATTACCAGTATAATGGACAGAAAATACAGGGTTTTCATTCGGTTTGAGGGGCCCTAGTAGTTTGTTAGTTTTAAGGTAAATGAAATCAAAACAGAGCAAGGGTCAGGCATTTGATGAATGAAATATCGCACGGCGAATAAAGAGTTGAGTTCCGTTTAAAATTCTCTGCTTTGTAATATTTTAAATGTTTTGCACAAACATGGACAGTTTTGGTCGATCTCTACCCTGGGCGATTTTGTTTGGTCTGGTTTTTACTGGGAATTTCTTCGGAGGTATCGACAATCTTTTTAACTTTAATTGGATAATTTCCTTAATTAAACACTCTCCCACATATGTGGTCAGTTTTCTCAAAAAGAGCACGTTCTCTTTTTAAGATAACTGGCGAACATTCTTGCAAAGCAGTTGGAAATTCTCAAATAGCATGCACATATTTCATAAATTTCTCTTTCCGGAGGTTTCCATTCCATTTGTTAAAATGAACATAAAAATACTTATCCTATACCAACATGTTTTAGTATAAAAACTATTTATTAACGATGTTTCGAGTTTTTGAAAGTTAAATTTTCCTGTTAATTGTATTTATCCGAATAAAAATCGTATACAATTGCAGTTGTTCACTAATTGATGAACCAGACAAAAATTAGCAACTTAAAAACTGAAATTTCGCCGATTCTGTGGAATTTCAAGGGAAAATGAAATTGTACTTTTCCACGAATTATTAATTATTTACAAGTACAAACCCAAGTTTTTGCCAACTCCCTCTAGGAAATGATTGCTTCTTGTAGGCTAAAAATATCGGCGTTACAATATTTCATAATTGAGAATCAAAAGATGGGATCAATATTTGACGGCAAGAAAATTATTCTTATCGGATAAATAGTAAATAGGTTACAAGAAAGGTGCTTTATTATTGCTTTTGTCTATTATTCACAATTAATTAGATTTTAAACCAGTGGGAAAAGATTACCCAAAACTATCCAAGACACGCGCGAAGATTCTACCGGGGGAGAAATCGATTCAGATAGCCATATACTCACCCTCGTAGATATACCACTGATATCAATTATCTGTACGATACATTCACACCAAAAATAAATCCGAAACGCTGTTTTATTTCACAACATGTGCGAGGGGAAATATGATTTGAAATTAACTTTCTAAGAAATTAAGGCTAGAAGTCTCGGACTAGATCGCGCCCCCATGTGGTGGTCAGCTCATTTCTAAAACCTGCTTTTCGTCGTACTGAGAGAAAAATAGATAGGCATTTTGAAAAAAAAAGTTTAACTTTCTGTGAGGTCTATGGATATCAATCCGAGCTCATGACAACCTCCCTTTGGCTTTTATCTGTTTCTAACATCGTAAACATGCATACAGACAACGTCTACCAAATCTCGCTCACGACGGGATTTCGGATTCATGGATCAGAGTAACTGCAATCACTTTATTTTATATACGAAGTAGCAAATACTGACTGGTATATTTCTTTCATACGTGATATGCAAGTTTGGAGTCTTTGTTCCAATGAGAAAGGATGTAGAAAATATACAATGGTACTCATTATGTGTCTTATGCCATTTGCAAAACAGAATCGACTGTATCTCGCGTGAAGCCACGTGTTTACAATTAATTTATCGTAGTTGCATGTAGACTTGACACGCACAAATCCCAAATTTAATTCGTACATATAAAAGTTCAGAAAATACGATAAACAATTTGAATTGTTAGGTATCGTGATAGTGGAATAAAGTTAGATGTACTTGCATCCATTACTTTTGTGTGCGAGTATGCAAGCGGATCTAGCATTTAATTTTAATTAGATTGGTGCTATGCTAGGGCATATTTTAAAGATAGAAGATAAAAAGGAAATACCTTTCAGCATAACTTTTCCAAAAACGGATGCATCCCTGTCGAGAGTACTGCAATTCCATCGATGAAACCGGAACTGGTTTTGACATTCTTTTATTCCCATCTTTGCGCCTTCGCCTAGACTGACCATCACACCCGGGTGCATTCGGCAGAGGCGGCGCTGTCGTCCAGCCAGACCCGGGATATTATCACAGAGCACGCCCGCGCCTACGGCATGGAGCGGCAGCTGGCTAATAAACCTACGGAAGTGAATATCAATGTTAGCATGTTAGGCAATTCTATAGGAAGTCCGTGCATATAGTTATTCAGCCAGGAACACGTCACGCCGTATGTGCATCGTTAATCGATGGACTATTCATTTCTTTTATGCATATCAAATGGGCATTTCATTCTTCAGAAAATATCAGATTGATGAAGAACCTTACATACATGATACAGAATCACCCGGTCGTCGTGGTGTTTGGGGATCCATATGTAAGATAATTTGAGTTTTCAAAGATCGCCCTTGAAATCGCATATTTGAAAGTAAAGTAAAGTAAAGCAGAGTGCTAGTAATGTAGAATTGGCGTATTGTACAATTTTCGAGACCGCAAATAACGACTATAAGCAAAGACTTCAAAATTTGCAAAGATCCAAAGAAAAGGTGACGTTGATGTCTCTGTTGTTCAGATAACTTAATGGTATCTACCGTACGGTTAAACAAAATCAATTCTTCTATTTACGTAAAGTTATTTTTTCTATCAAAAGTAGAGTGGGTAAAAATAAACATATTTTTAATCACTTGAATAAGATATGCGATTTTTTTTTTCAATTTCTAAGCAAACAGAAAGATGTAAAGCACATATGATAAGTTTTGTTGATGCTGTTTGTTTTACGTCTCTTCGAGAAATACTTTGCTCATATTAAGACGTCACCAGGTATTGTTGAAGTACCACAAATTTAGACCTATACTTAGCGCTCAGGACCAGAGCAGTGGGGTTTCTTTAAAGTACCCGATCGCAGTAGCTCAGTGGTTGAGCGTTCGCTTCGTAATCGAAAGGTCTTGCCTTGGCTGCATCAAACCTGAGACGTAAGCATAGGCAGTGATTGCTCCTTGATCTAATTTTCAAAAAGATTAAAGAAATATTAACTTTATGAAGGTTTTTGGTTACTGTCAGTTTTCAAAGTTAAATGTAAAATGACAGGGTCGTTGAAAGTTAACTTCCAAGTTCTTTTGTGTAAATGATCTAGGGCATAATTTTCAATTTATATTTGTCAAACATGTAGGAATTTGCGCTTCCAAATAAATATCTTGCTTCTTATTTGTTTTTCAAGTATATGTTAAACACATGACCACTCTAAGAGAAATTCCTTATGTACAACATTTTCTATTGGATTTTGTATTCTTTTTGAAATGGTTACTTACAAAAAGATTTTGAGAACTATTCGTTTTAAATGGTCAGGAACATCCATGTGTACAAGACTAAGTATATTTGGTATATCAAATTTCATTGCGACATACAGGGACAGATGTTCAACTGATTCGATACGCAAGAGCTTGTTCTGCGCATGACCTGTTTTTTAAATGGAGACAGGTTACTGAGAAATATGTTAATGGAACAGAGGTTTCAACAGTCTCGTTTATAGTCAGCACACCCTTCGCATATTCTATAGTCGTTACAGCGATCTAAATTTCCAACAGCCTGTCATTACTTTCGATTGCTGTCTGACATGTTTCATACCAACTGACAGGCCGTTTGTACACACTGATTTTGACTAAGGATTACTCATTTACCTGATCAAGATGTAGGGTTCACGGAGGGTGTGACCAGCTGACTGTGGATGCTTACTCCTCCTAAGCACCCGATCCCACTTCTGGTACATCCATGTGCTTGCCCTACTCTTAATTTTGTATTCCTTATAGGAGTTATGAGATTGATCACAGTTCGTTACACAGAAGGGACAAAGGTTATTGGAGAGCACGTCTGTAAACATGACATAAACACAAGACATAAACGTTCAAGGTCACTGGCAATTACTTGTGTTCTTAACAAAGGAAATATCTACTGAACTTTTAGGAATGTTAGTTTGTAGAAAAATCATCTTGTTTTTCAAGGTCAGATGATAAGGTGATTCAGATCACTGAAAGGAAGATCATGAAACACTTTGAATTAAATTGTTTGTTTTGCTTTGTTTGTTCGTTTTACGTCTCTTTGATAATTTTCCACTCATTCTGAGACGTCACCATTTGCAGCGCTCAGAGCCGTAGTATTGAGAGTTCTTTAACGTGCCAACACCTGCATTGTACACGGGACCTCGTTTAAGTTTATATCAGAAAAACCTTTCATTTGCCAAGCGTTTGGCAAAAGACCAATCACTACGTATGTTTACGTCTTCGGTTTGACGCGGCCATGACACAAGTGGGACTTCCGGTCGCAATAGCTCAATGGTATAGCGTTCTCCTCGTGATTGGGAGG
Source organism: Ostrea denselamellosa (assembly GCA_024699665.1). Lineage (NCBI taxonomy): Eukaryota > Metazoa > Mollusca > Bivalvia > Ostreida > Ostreidae > Ostrea > Ostrea denselamellosa. The sequence continues at coordinate 2,007,063 of JAMZEH010000017.1, read as the reverse complement.
TTCGTAATTTGGAATCCCGTTCGATAAGTGACCGCGTAAAGCATAAAATGTAAATATAGGTAGTGAGTGCTCCTTCGACAGACAAACTTCCCATGGGGATCCGGATTAGAATAGGCCTCAATATTCCTTGCTTTTCGTAGAAGCGACTAAATGAGCCGGTCCATTGGATGAGACCGAAAACATTGAGGCACAGTGTCAAAGCAGGTGTGGCATGATAAAGCTTCCTCCCTGCTCAACGACAGCAAGCACCGAGTATAGACCCAAATTCTGCAGTCCTTCACTGGCACTGAGTTATATGAGTGAAGAATCGTTGAGCGGGATGATGAGCGATATACACCCAACATCCAACCATACTTCACCAAACTCTCGGCAATTTGAAGTGAAAATCGGGGATCTTTCAGATATGACCTTAAAAACGGAGATCCCGTGTCGCGGTCGTTCTACGACCCTGAGCGCTAAGTATAAATCTAAATTTGTGGTACTTCACCTATAACTGGTGGCATCTCGATATGAGTTAATTTTTGAAGGGACGTAAAAGAAATAAATTAACAAACAAAAACCAAATGGGGCTGAAACTCACAATCTCCCGGTCACGAAGTAAACGATTTAAGTCCTACTGAGCTACCGCGCCCGTTAGATTGGAGTGGAAGACAGCTAGGTAGATAGATGAATAGATAGACAGAAAGATGGACAGGTGGCCTAACGTGTTGGGCACACGCTGCGAGAACATTTGGCTGCGCAAGTCCAGAGTTCAACTCTTGGGAGAGGCGAGAGTGGGTATTCAAATACAGTGAATTTGTCTATGTGTGTGTGTGTTTGTGTGTGTGTGTGTGTGTGTTAGAATGGTTGAGATTCCAGCCCTTAAAGCTAAAATATGCATGACAAAATAAACTGAACACCAGGCTTTTTTTCGTTTTCCATCTCGTTTTCCCCTCAAGGTAACAAGATGATGAAGAAAGTTCAGAAAACTTATTGCACATGTAAAGGATACCACTAATCATCTCCCAAAGGATGCATACTGCAGAAAATATAAGGAGTGCCGCGAACCAGGTTTTTCAATAGAAAAACGTTGTTGTTCAATCCAAAGTTGGTCCCAGAGTGAAAATGAAAATTCTGAAACCTTATTGCGCATCTATAGGACACCATTAATCATCTTCCAAAAGATGATTTGGCTACTGCATAAAGTGTAAGAAGAGTTCAGGGAACTAGCGGTTTTTTGTCGGGAAAACATCATTTCTTGACCACCGCGTGGCACCCAGGATGAAAATGTCAAAACCTTACAGTACATCTATTGGGTACCATCAATGATCTTCCAAAGATGACTTGGATACTGCGTAAAATACAAGAGTTCTAGTGACCAGGTTATCAAAAGAAAAACAAAACGTCGTTTTTCTAACACCCCCCCCCCCCCCCCCCCCCCCCCCCACTCCAATTGTGCCTCAAGGTAAAAGTTCAGAAACTTCATTGCACATCCACCAGGACACCACTAATCATCTTCCAAAAGATGATCTGGCTACACTGGAAAATGTAAAAAGGCTTCTGGGAACCACGGTTTTGTAAAAAAAAAAGAAAAGTTTTTCAATCCCCTTTTGGGCCCCAGGGTGAAAATGAAAATTCTGAAACCTCACGGCACATCTATAGGACATTATCAATCATATTTCAAAAGATGATTTGGCTACTGCGTAAAATGTATGAGGAGTTCGGGGAACCAGGTTTTGTAGAAAAACGTCGGTGTTTTGCCCACCATTTTGCCCCCATGGTAAAATTGAAAGTTCCAAAACATTAATGCACATCTACAGGACACCACCTATCATATTCCAAAAGATTAATTGGTTACTATTTAAAATAAAAGAGGAGTTTGAGGAAGAAGAAAATAACAGACGGACCAGGGTAACAACAATATATCCCAACTTTCATAGAAAGATCGGGTATAACGACCGTGTAGCGCGTAGCAGTGTTACGAGGATCCTATCGTCATCGAAGCAAGTTTTAAGCTAGCTCAGATGCTCGAACGTCGATAGGAAGCGCGCTGGTCATACGCTGCAAAGAGATTTGGTTCCACAGGTCGTGAGTTCAACTCCGAGTAGGGGCAGAAGTGGATATCCGTGTACAGGGAATGTTTCTGTGATTTGAGTGTATTATGTACCCATTTTAAATTACACGTTCAGGTTTGGTGTATGACACATGTAGGGGTATTATATTACGCATGTAGTGGTACTTTACATGTATTACATGTGTATAAGTGCTGTATTGCATATGTATAAATGCTATATTACATATGTATAAGTGCTGTATTACATATGTATAAGTGCTGTATTACATATGTATAAACACTATATTACATATGTATAAGCGCTGTATTACATATGTATACGTGGCGTACTACATATGTATAAACACTATATTACATATGTATAAGTGTTGTATTACATATGTATAAGTGCTGTATTACATATGTAAAAGCGCTGTATTACATAAGTATAAGCACTATATTACATATGTATAATCGCTGTATTACATATATATAAGTGCTGTATTACATATGTGTAAGTGCTGTATTACATATGTATAAGTGCTGCATTACATATATAGGGGTGTTGTATTACATATGTAAGAGTGTTGTATTTACAAGAAATATTGAGTTACACTAATGTATAAATTCTCTCTCTCTCTCTCTCTCTCTCTCTCTTGATAAGTGAAAGGACAAGGTTTTAGAGAGTACTTTTGATATAAGTGCCGTCGTGTTGAGTCTTAGCTTGCTTTGTGAATTTACAATTGACTCTACATCATTTTTCTCACTGATATGACAACTGAATGGATTTCACAAACTGGAAATAGCTAACAGTATACTTCCAGTCCATTTTAATGCAATAAAGTATACCGAAATTTTACAGTTCAGACAAGTCGAGCCGTCTAGAATAAAAGTTTGAAGGCTTCCCATTTTGTCATAACGCGCAATTGTTTATGTCTAATAATGTCGGCGAAAATAGAACAGACTCATAACAATGTAACCATGTATTAATATAACATTTCAAGGAAATCCACTTTGCTCTTTTGCAAAGTGGATTTTTATGTTTAGATTTTAATGAGTTTTGTTAAACCGTCAATTATTCTTCAACAGCTTATATAAATTCTCCCCGAACATTTCATTAAAACAGACGTTTTGAAAAGCGGCAACTAGTTATATTCCAAGAAGAAAAGCTGGATGTTTCATCTCTTGATTTAATTAAGTTTGTAAAATTTATTTCTGTTTTGTTTACTAACAAATTAAAATTGATCGCATCCCGTGTCGTAATAAAACGATCTTTATTCCACAGTATAAACATGTTTGTCTTCGAGAACGAAACCAAAAGAAACGCAGAACTCAAACTGAAATATGCATCGTGGTATAGTTATTTCGAGTTAATTTTCTCATTAATTATCAATTTACACTCCACAAAAGACCCATGCACTCCCTGTAACTCGTTCTTTGCAAAAACTCAGCAAGCTAATATCTACTAAGGGTCACGTGATCTATATTAAGAATCTCGTCACTATTCAAGAGAACATGCCTTGCTGTGCAAAATGGTCGGAAACTGCGTTTGTAATTACAGTCGGTAACGTATGCATTACATCTATTTGAAAATATTAATTTTGTAGAACCATGAAAAAATCGAATCGGACAGCATGTAGTATGCATGTGTTGTATTTCGAAATTCATCAAGATTCTCGCAATAGCTTCATCGGTATTACGTTTAAAATATTTCACACAGTGGCGGATCCAGCCCAGGAGACCCCCCACCCCCACCCCCTTTTTCCCCCTCACAAATATGATCTATTTATTATAGATTATGTTAAAAACTAAGAAATATGTCTTATTTTGTCAAACCTAGGAAGCTTCAGGAGGCTAACAAGTGCGCTCCAACAGGACACTCCTTGGGGATCCGGGTTAGAATAGGTGAATAGGTCCTTAGTACCCCCTTGCTTGTCGTGAGAGGCGATTAAATGGTATGGTAATTCAGATGAGACCGGAAAAACCGATGCCCCATGTCACAGCAGGTATAGCACGATAAAGATCTCTCCATGCGCAAAGGCCGTTAGCACCGAGCATATATAGGTCTAATTTTTGCAGCCCTTCACTGGTAATGGTGGCGTCTCCATATGAATGAAAATTTCTTGAGAGGGACATTATATATATATATATATATATATATATATATATATATAGATAGATAGATAGATAGATAGATAGAGAGAGAGAGAGAGAGAGAGATAGATTTACACTTTTCATTCATTTCGTTGGGAATAGTCCCCGCCGTTACAATCGTGAGAGACGATTGGTAAAGGTATTGAAGGTATGTAGACAAAACCGGACATTGAGCACGCTGTGTTACGTAGTTGTACTAAAATTATTAAAATTCTAAATTATTCATATCAAACTGATTGTTGTTTTAAGGGCAATATGCATTGCTTAACAATATGTATGTATTTTATTTTCATATGTGTATATGTATTGCGCTTCAGAGTATCATCATAAATAGCATTTATAAATGTGGTATAATAATGGTGATGTTTATAATAATAATAATAATAAAAACAGCACATATTTGTTACTGACAAAGCATCAGTAAAACTTCCAAATGGGTGGATTCCTCTTTTTTTTTTTTTTTTTTTTTATTTGTTTGTTTAATATCTCACTGGTAAGTTCATGAAATTCTGATAGTATATTTTCTTACAGTATGTATACACCACATATTGCAAAATCAGGCGATAAAGGATCAGGTACGACAAAAGCCATTTCTAGCCCTTAATTTCAAACATTATTTGATTGCTCTGACATACAGTAATTTCCACGTTGAAATAATGTGAAAAGAAAAGGAAAATTCAGTTTCACCACAGCTGATTTCTATTCCTGAATGCAACGTCACAAATCCGGTGACCTTTTCCTCAAAAGTTGTCAAAAATGTCAACTTATCACACAAATCTTTGGTAAGCAGTCATAGAACATTGAGATATGATGGAACATACAGTGTATTTTATTTCGATCGTGTTCGATGCATGCGATCCATTCTTTCTGAACGCAAACAGCATAGAGTAATCGTTTTACTTTAACCTTCGGAAAGAAAACGACGGGATTTTTTTCATTATATTTTTTATTACTATTTTTATTATTATCATCTTTTTTTTTATTTTCTATATCTCAGAAAAGTTATTGTAAAATGTGGTGATAAGCACACAACAAATCATATCCACTTCACCATAGTTAGTATCCTTAGACTGAAGACATCGGTCTCGATAGCGCCATCTAGTGTAGCGCTTGATAATAAGGAAGTTAATACGAATTGATGACACAGTATAGCTGATGAAATTGTTATATGCGGGAATCTGAATTTTATTACCATTTTTTTTTTTTTACAGAGAATCAAATTTCATACTGCTATTATAGTTTTGAGCATCTTTTATCCTGAAGTAGCACCTGTGAAGTTTCTCCATGCGGTAACTGCAGGACCTGACGTAACACGGTGGTGGCTCACAGTGTTACCAGCCATCAAATCTGTATGCATTACGCACTTCGAATTATACCGATTTTCTGAAGATTAAATCCTGGAATTTGAGCATAATTGAACTATTAACTGCTAATCTAATAACATTTCAACTATTTTACAGGATTTGATTTTGTTTCGTATATACGTCGTGAATTAGATTTGGTTCAAGTTTCACAATGATGTCTTTTTGTTAGTTTAACTGGATAACTTTTCTGAGCCATTTTTCTCGGAGGAAATCGTTTCTCTTAAATTTGGAAGTATTTCAGCGAGTGCTTATACAAGTATATTTTTGTTTGTTTGCTTTAACGATGTAATATTAACATTTATGCTATTTCATGTTATCAATATTACACGGGTAATTACTTTGACTACATACACTAGTCTTTGGGTGATGTATAAACGGGAGGGACATGTTTTAGCATACAAAGTAGTAGTCATAATCTTCGCCGTCATTTTAAGCTATACAAATCACGGAAACGTGTATGAATTTGTTGTGAAATGGTTGTCACCTACTTGTTACCTTGTAAGGTATCACCTACACGTGCATTTTCCTCCATTTTCTTTCAAAACTTTAGGAAGTGTGGGTGTCATGTATCAACCAAGAGGAAATTGAGATGCGAATTAAAAGAACGTTAATGTCGCAAAATACCAGAAAACGTTTTGGGTGTCGCAAAATACCAGAAAACGTTTTGGGTGACGTATGGCACCTAAGATTTTCAGGCGTTGAAAACTGTAATTTACTGATGTCATAATCCAAACAAGGAACATTTGCAACGTGGATAAAACTGGAAAAAAAACCCACAAACAAACAAACAAACAAATAAAAAAGAAAAAGAAATAACAACCGAATTTCAAAGTAATAAAGGGATATTTATATTTCATGGCCAAAAATGGTTGTTAATGCACTCAGTCGTTTTCATTTCTTTAATGTTGAAAAATGTATAGTATGACACGTGCAAATGGTCATACATAGTAGTATAAAACAATTAAAGCATTCTAATTAAATTACTTTAGTTATCATAATCCTACAAAATCATATTTTGAAAAAAAAAAATTAGTACACGATGTATCCATTCAGACATATTACCTGGGTATCCGCGTGCATGGCGCTTGCTATAAATCAAGCGTGGCACTCGTATATATATTATACACACCAAATTACATGAGTATATATTTTACCTGACAAATTCCAGAAGTATTATATCAATAGAATATATCTGGATGTTGTTGCAATACCGTTGAGTATTGCAGTTGGATGCTCTCAGTTTTTGTGACTTTTAAGGGGTATAATTAAATATTTGAAAGATTATGGCGGTTTGAATTTCGTAAAAATTTTAATTATCTTGTATCTGAAATGTTTATAGCACTTTTGTCATATTCTAGCGGTAAAAGTTATATTAGGATCAGGATGTAATCTCTACCCTCTGACGTTCTTATCTTGACAAATCTCGCGAGACCTTGTTAAGGGGAGATAAATCAATGTCGATTGTTACCATAATATTGCTGAATTTCCTGGAATGATAAATCGTTCTCTATTAACTTTCCACAGTGTCTATCTTATGAAGAAGAAGAAAAAAAGAAATCTGGTCAAGAAGTGCGTGCAGATTAATAAATTAAAGCGGAGAGCATGCAGCTGCAGACACCACACGTTTGAAATATTTCTTATAAATTGAATTTAAATACTGAAATGTGTGCGCGTAGTCAATTTATTAACAGCGGGCTGTTCCAAAACCGAAAACTTGCAGATTTCTGGAATTTCATATATTAATTTACCAATTCACGATTCATATCTTTCTTTATGAATGAGACCAATTTAATACATAAATTGAACAAAATTATTAAAGCCTCGTATGTAAGATGCAGTTTTACTACAGAACATTTCACCGCTAGTGCGTATATACATAGGATGTGCTCAGTAATTGAAGCTCAGTCCTAGAAATGAGTTTATTTAATAAAATACTGTAAAAACTCAAGTAGCAACTCACCACCATGTGCCTTCCACGGGCAGTATCAGAAATCCGACTAGAATTAACAGAAATCCATTCAGTAATGTCATAGCGGGAAACCCATCAGGAGGAGCACGAGTCATTCGATGTATCAATTACCAAGTCTATACTTATGCCATGTTCAAATTGAACCAACAAATATCATCTTCATAAAATCTAGTTTAATCTTGGTTAAGTCCTTTAAATCATCCACGATATCTTAAAAATTTTGTAATACATTTCCATTAAATATTTCACAAAGTCTTCTTTTTAAAAATATCTAACTATTTCGGTACGAAATGTGCGTTCAACTTTGTTCAGTAATATTGAAATTCAAACTTTTCCTCCAATTTTAAGAAACAAAATGCTGTACGACAAGACAGAGTTGATCTCCAATGTCAAATCTTACTAATGCCCAGCGAATTCGAAACCTGACAAAGCAAGGACTAGCGAAATAATATTGCTTTAATTCTTAAATAGCTGGGTAAATAATCCAATAATATTTTGGTCACTTTTGCTTGGAGGATAAACAATCGTCACAAAGCGAATAAAATTGATACAGAAATTCCTTTCACATGACCGTGTATAAACGGACAATATTCCACGTTGAGGCGTCACTACGATATACACTCCGGTGCACTCCTAGTTCATTTTTTCCTCAGTCCGTCAATGATGCGATCGAAAATCTGATAATTTTTCAATGAAATGAAGAAGGAAAAATAATAAAAAGGTGTATCTTTTTTCTTAGTTCCCCCTGATAGACGTTTATATCACCCCTTCATTTTATCTGATTATAGCTCGGGGTCAAAGGTAACGACAATCGTCTGAAGGATTCGATACGAGCTGCGCTTGCATCACAGAATGCAGGTTTTGAAGCTCACATCTTTTTGTGTTAGAAATCATAACTGTCCCTTTCTCCGTAAACAATCGCACACAACTGTTTGGAAAAGAATTCCAATTCATCTATCGAAAACATTTCTTTTTTCAAATATACCAATGAAAAACAGAAAATCATAGCTTTTCTTGTACGTTTCGGGGGCTGTTACTAAGTCTGCGGAATACGAAACTTAAGTCAATCATTTGACAAATCTGATTGATTTATTGTATTTTTGAAATTTTAAAATTTCCATAAAGTCTGTCTAAAAGGTGTGACCATTAAAAATAGGCTTATCTATCTCTCTGGCATTCTTTTACACGTGCGCGTTGCCAAAGAACGCTTACACTTGATCGTTCATATGACAACCCTCGATTATTCAATACGATTTATCTGTTATAGAGTTAATTATTCAGAAGGATTATTTAAGTAAATAACTGTGTCTTATAGGAGAATGTAGGCGTGCTTCGGTTGTAGTAGTTGAATAGATAATATAGACAAGTTTCTACCGTGTGTAATTGATAATTATTTCAATCTTTCTTTCTTACAATAAAACATTCATAAAAGAATAACGTGTAGTAAATATCACATATTCGACAAGCTAGAAAGAGGAATGTTTTTTTAACTATCAAATTTTGCTTTGATATTGATAAAAGTATATCAATGCGAGAAATGTGTGATAATGTAACAAAAGCGTTCATAATAAAATCCAAAATGCAGTTTCACACTGCAATTAAATCGGGTGTAACAAAAGTGTGTTGAAATTATAACGGTATCAGCGATTGTTCAATGGATGTGTAACAATTTGGAAATTGTGTTAAAAGTGTGCTCCGTCTACATAATATGTACTACTACTACCCAATAGTGTGATCGTTCACAAATCTGAGGATTTTGCAAACAAAATATGTCGTTCTATGTGCTGTTAAATGTCGTCGAATGTTTAAGAATCTAGCTAAATTGCAAGTTTTAACGCAATTTTCACTTATTGCGAACTTCTTGATGACCAAATGTATAATTAAAAATAAAATCCTTTCGAATATTCATAGTAGAACTTACGTCAAAATGTCTAGGCTTCCGTCTGATTTCCCTGCAACGTGGAGAACTAAGCAGGCGACACCCAAGTAGATGTTACGAAAATTCATCCCAAATTTTCCTTCTAGAGAGCGGCATCATACATTTGTCATCTATTAAATCCACTTCAAAAGAAATTAAACGGGTCCAAGAAATTCGTCACAGGTGTTATATGTACAAAAGATTATCCGTAGGATAAGAGACATACATGAAAAGAAAACCCGTCCATCCGGCATGGATGAAGTTCAGTCACTACCAAAACGCCTGTCCATGAGTGTGCTTTGTAAGTTTTCGCAGCTTAATTGAATGCTGTAATGCAAGTTCAACAGCGACGGCCAAGTCGAAAGAACCAAACTATTGTATTTCACTCGAAATTTAATTTCATAATAACAGAAGCAGACGGCAAACAAGTTCTCAAAGAAACCAACACCAATCCCTGATTTGATGAAGGTCTGCAAGCCTTTGAAGTCGAGAGAATTCTGATGGTGTCATGTTGTTAATACCAGATTTTTCTCTTCTTATTGACATGCTTCATAAATTTATTTGGAGGATATCCTGAGTGTTTTTGGTACTTCTGTGGATTTGGGGGGATAAAGATGATAAAACGTGAAGGGCCATCGACCCGAGACATAGCCTTACTGCCCGAGAAAAAACTGTTCTTATGTGACCGCAAACCGATAATCAATGACGTCAGACAGACCGGGGATTTCAAAGAGAAACCTTCATTTCGTCTCTCTTGCATCTCCCGTCTGCACTTAATACTTAATAACGTTTTGCTGGATAGTCAAATTTTATACAGCATTAGACCTTTGTTTTTCTCGAACTTACACAATGAACTAGTCATGTTTTGTTGTTGTTTTATATATACATCTTCTATATATTTATTTATAATGGACGTACATGTACCGGAATGTATCTATCTCTGTGTGCATGTATGTTTGTTTGTTTGTCAGTTAGAAGGATCTAGAACAAGGATTTTTAAGGGGGGTACCATTAGCATTGAGTGAAAACATCTCATTAATTCCTGTGACGTACTTGAATTACGTAAATTTTGCATGTCACTTCCGTTTTATTATTTTCTACCCGTATATAAACATTCAAATGTCACAGAAACATTCTTTCTTTCACTCGTTTTGACTAGATGATTATGTATTTATCATTATTGAAAAACAAATTAAATTTTGTTACATAATCAATTTAAGTTAATGACTGTTTCCTGCAAGGATGTTGCTTAGTCGTACAAGGTTATCTCTTTCATTTCCGGTTCTCGCGTTGTGAAACGCGTGACATGTGCATCATTCTGATTGGCTACAGACATTATTATTCTATTTTCGTCATTGATATCCGTTTGTTTGTCATCCAGTTTGCTTAAAAATTGGACAATCTGTAGTGAAAGAATGGAATGTATGTAATTAATCAATTCTCGGTAGATGGTCGTGTCATTTTCTACTACTACTACAGGAGGATTCAACAAATTGTACCCTTACATGGTTCTTTAAACTAAAAGATTCTGAACGGATTTAATTCTATATTCCTGTGTAAAACTATCAGTTCTGTTTTATGTCTCGTCCCCGTCCCGGGGATCATGCATCTACACTGCTAACCTTTGAACAACACAAATGTGTGTAACAGCCTTAGTGTTCTCAAGAAAATTTGAATTTTTTTTCTATTGACAGCTTTATAAAACTTAAGACAATTATATGACCATCATGACCCTCAACCAAAGCGTTGATCCATTTGTAGCGGATGAACTGACACAATATAGATAGACTGTCTTATTCAAGGAGCAAAAAAATCAAATAACTATGTTAGGATTCAATCCAGCGACCATTAGATCGCCAGCTTAACATACTCATGTAGACCTATACGTCATGCTCTCTGTCGATGTTCACGTTTATATTACAGAATGCGTCCTAAATATTTTTTCCTCTACTTTTCATGTAGTATCACCTAATTTTCTAGATAAAAGCAGCATAAATATGTGGTAAATAATGTTTACAAGGAGAATTCAGCTTGGTGCAGTGATTTCTCTTCCTGTACACAATCGCAGCTTCTCGAAAAAAATTACGATAACTGGAATCATGCATGTGTCTGTATTTATGAAGTTTTCTGCGAGATATATTTTCAGTCAATGAAGACACCAAATCATTTCATCATCGTGAATAATAGCATAAATTACCATGCAAAGGTTTGTACACAGAGCTAAACCAGAGAGGACAGACAAACAAACTTGTATAACTTTTATCAACTAGTTCAGATAATTGATATCATAAGAGAAATATTTCTACAAAAATTGTAATCATATGAAATATATGTCTTAGCCAATTCGACGCCATAAGCACAACTTTAAAACTTCCATAGGCCCTACACTGCAGATCGAACAAACATTTGCCCGGGATGCCAAGTACCAAAAAAAAAAAAAAATCAGAACTGAGTCACCTTGTAATACAACAGATTAACGGAACCATTAGCGATACAGATCAATTAGAGGTACGAAACTACTATAGGAACAGAACCACTAGAGAAAAAGAACCATGAGATGAGAGAAACCAGCAGATGAGGAGCCACTAAAGGAACAGAACCATTAAAGAAACACAACCACTAGAAGAATTGAGCCACTGAAAAAACATAGCTACTTGATTAGTAGAACCACGAGAGAAATAAAATTTGTAGAGGAATGGGACCATTAGAGAAAAGTTTAATTGTAGAGGAAGGGAACAACTATACAAAAAGAACCACTACACAGAAACAAAAGAACAGAACTACTATAAGAACGGGACCATAAGAGGAATAACGTAACCACTAAAGGCACAGAACCACTGGTGGAACAGGAACATTAGAAAAACACAAACAACAGAAGAACAGAAACATTGACGGAACAGAAATATTAGAAGAACAAAGCCATTAGAGGAACAAAATCATTAGAGGAACAAAACCATTAGAGGAACAAAAATATAATTGTTCTGGAGTTTCACTTGCCTACTATACATATAAATCATCTTGGCGAAGAAATCACAATTTGAAAACAAATACATGTACAAAAATATAGACACCGAAAATATTTAATCACTGAACTCTCATGAGGCTAATTGCATGCTAAAGGATAATGAAAGACAATGTGGATCATTCCCTACTGAAACCACATGTCGTTTGTCAACTATCTTTACTAAAAGGTAACGGACGATAGCCGAATAGCCTATCTTAGTTAAGCTACGTATTGACAACTTTTACCAACCCTGAATGTGAAGTTTTTACGAACTCAAAAAATTTCATTCACGAAAAGACCTTATCGCACCTCCAAATACTCGAGTGTTGCGATCAGCTGACGCCATTAACGTGTATTGGGTATCACATTCATCATTGAGGAGATCGGATCATGGGTATAAAACTCAATCCGATATAATGATAAAATCAATGACAGTGGTAGATAAAATAGGGAGAAAATCCTGTGGTTTGTTTAGAAAGCAAACAGGCCGTCTTTGGGACTTTAGATAGCCAGTATACGGGTCGAAGTTCCCTGCCTGCCGCGCAGACAGCAGGAATAATCCATACCACAGACGCAGGCAAACGACAGACGGCGGAAACTCATTCATTATTTTTTCAAGTTTTGATTACATAAAGATGAATTGGATTTCATCAATTTTTCGAACAACAAAGGAAGTAAGGCCGTCGTCTCAGTCTGGTGTGAAGTGCAATGGATACATCTGACTTTTCAACCCCCGAAGCCAAGTTACCACGGGTTTAGAAAGAAAAAAAAAAGTTATTGAGTTCCAGAAATGGTTTTTCTTTTTCTATGAAGGAGTAGCGCGCTCGTCATTTTTAATGAAGAAGATATTCTGTGCTTTGTGTACAAAGTCGTGTCACTTCGTTCGAGCCCGATAGTCAGAAATAGAAACCTTTTGAAGTAGCTAGGGGCAACGGGTGACATGCGAAACAGGTAATAGAGTTTGAAATGTAGGCGGGAATGCCATTACGAAATTCACAGCTGTGGATATTTGATCATATTCGTGCTTTGTTATCAATTATTCACAGGTTATAATCATATAATACAGCCCTGAACATAATACTGCGCAAAACGTTCAACTTTAAAAAGAAAACCCAGTTGTAACGAATATCTGTGGCTGGATGGGAATGCAAGCATTTTTCGGCGAAATTGAAGTTAACTCATATTATAAGTAACAAGGAAATAGTGTGTTATATCAAGGAATAACGATTAATGAGTTCTGTGCAATCTGACACGATCAAGTTGTCCATTTTCATTTTGTAAACTGAAATATGTAACAATAACATGTAACAACAAGAAATATTATACGCAATTAATCTTGAAACTTATCATTCACTGACCTTGACCTGCATCTGTGATCTTGAAAATTAAAACAATCACTTTATAAAAGGTATCATTCCTGCAAGTATGGCAAAATTTAGATGAAAGAGTTTCACAAAGACTTTATGAATTTTCTTTTCAGTGACCTTAACCTATGACAATCCACATCGAAATCGAAGATCTATTTGCAAATTATGTAATTTCTACAATTGGTTAGGAAATGTAACTTCGCAGGAATGATACTTTGTATAAAGTCGTTAGTTCCAATTGGTGTCCAATGCTTCTTATTATATTCTTAGTAGCAAGTGCTGTCTGACGTGTTTCATACCAATTATTAGGCCGGTTTTATATATATATATATATATATATATACCTATTTTGACTACGGATATGTCAACAGGGAATGCTTACTCTTCTTTGGTATCTGATCCCCCCCCCCCCCCCCCCCGTTGTTTCCAGGAGTCCGTGTTTGCCCAGATCTTAATTTTTATATTCTTTATGAGATTTATAAAATTGATCACTGCTCGTTATCGTCATTTTGGTTTTCAAGAAGGAATCTAAACAGCCAGCCTCATTGCGCTTCATTGTAAATTAATTTTTGTTATATAGTTTGTATTTCATTTCAACTACACTTACAAGGATGCTGTTTTTACACCAAAATTTTTATTCTTACTGACGTACATAAAAAGGTCAAGGTTACTAAAATGGACATTATAAAAATGGCTCGTGATTCTGTAGCACAGCAGGAACGCTCCATATGCATCTCATAATATGCAATTGAAAGGAAAGGTCCTGCTTTGCGAAGGCCTCATAACCTTGTTGTCATTATTTTCGGCTGCAGGAGCGGCCGATCTATTTGTGGTTGTGTTAGAAAGTGCGCATGGGAAATGAAAAATCATTTTGTATTGTTTCAGGAGAATACTTCCTTATCGATATCATGCATACAGGGTCTGAATAAAATATTTTAAAAATACATGCTTTGGTTACTGCAATACGTGGGCTGATTGATACTTTGTAAACCTCAGATGTAAGGGTTAGATTTTTGGCGGACATATTGCATTATCTTTCAACATAATCCCCTTCAGTATCTATACACTTTTGTCAGCGATGTTTAAAGGCCTCAATGCCACTTTAAAAGAAGTCAATTTCTTGACCGTTCAGAAAGTCCTCCACTGCAGGATGTATGACGTCACCATCTGATAGAAAGTGGGTACCGGAAATGACGGTCCCCAGTTTTGAAAATAGATAAAAGTCTAATGGAGCAAGATCAGACGAATAAGGCGGATGCTCAGTCAATTTAAATCGTTAATGGCAACCTTGGCAATGACAGACTTGTGAACAGGGGGATTGTCCTGGTGGAACAACATACCGTTATTGAGTTTTCCGAGGAACTTGAGTTTAATATTTTCCCGTAACTACCTCAGAAATTGCATAATATGAGTCATTGATTGTTTGTCTCTTTTGAAGATAATCTACCATCAGAATATCATCAGCATCCCAGAAAACCAAGGTCATAACCTTTCCAGCTGACGGAACAGTCTTTGTCTTCTTTGGCGGGGATGAATCAGGGTGCTTTCATTATTTAGACTATTGTTTGGCCTCTGGGGGGAAATGATGGACCCACGTTTCATCCATAGTAACAAATCTCTGAAGAAAGTTAGCAGGATCTACCTCTAAAAGGTTTAGATTAGCACGTGACAAAGTGCGTCAGATGTGCCTCTGATCAACTGTCAAAAGTCTTGGTGCCAAACGGGCTGAAAGCTTTTTCATTGCAAGATCCTCTGTCGGAATGGAATGTACTCTCTCCTGTGAAACGCCAGCTGTACTGGTTATATATCTTTTTGTAACTCGCCTGTCAGTTATAACAATATCATGGTCTTTATTGACCATTTCTGTGGTTGCTGCATTGACAGGACTTCCGGGACGGGGGTCATTCTCAAGGCTCTGCCTGCCGCGTTTAAATTACGCCACCCGTCTTTTTATTGTAGCATATGAAGGGGCATCTTTCCGTACTGTTGCTACCATATCATTATGGCTATCCTTAGGTGCTGAACCTTTCGTATGCAAATATTGGATTTACTGCACTTTCACCGATTCCGTTCACTTTACTAAAGTTACTTGCCTTGTTTACTTTAGAGTGCTACCTCGTCAATATATAAACTGACCAAATGACATCAATCTTCGGGTATACGGCCTTAAGTAGCCAGGGAATAGTAGGGCTGAAAAAGGACATCGATGCTAACCTCCTTCAATGCAAGGCTTACAACATATTAATTAGCCCTCGTAAATAAGTTTCATTTCTATCCATTGTTAAATAAATATGAATATACGATTTTATACGAAATACTCTCCGTGATTGCTGTGTTTAAAATATAGAAGCAACTCATTGTGAGTTTCTTGATATTAATATTATGTCATTGCCTTGTTTAAAATTTGCAACATGTAAATTAGAATTGCAGACACGCACAGTATAGCCCGTCTAGCAAATAATATCGCCATTATCACGTGACATAGCTCCGGCGTATGTACATGTTCTGCTTATACAGTCTATATATAACTATATTACACATTAAGCACATTCTGGTTTCTACAATCTATTGAAATTCAATAATACTTATGTTGGTCTCATTTGTATAACATCATGATGACACTTCAATATTAACTTCCTCAATGCAATATTGCCTTATAAGCATGGGCGGATTTTTGAGGGGCGTGGAAAAAATCTGAGCGACAAGGGGTTTTGGGTCCCCAGTTCGTCTATTTAGGAGTCCAGCCCCCGGAAAGTCCAGTGCTTAACTGTACTATATTCATGAAATGTTGTGCAAAGCTTATAAAATTTTCAAGTATACATGATGCAATCTAATTCTGGAATAAATAATGGTTCGCTTTTAAAACTTTATCCAATCATGTTTGATAACGCTGTGGGCTCCCTGTGTCCAGCATATATGTTTAAAAATTAAAGATATGGACGCTACAGCCTCTATTACAACACACTATACGAGGGTTGTTCGATATGCAATGTGTATTGTAGAATATCTCAAAAGCATTCGACTCAAATAGTGAAATGAACATTACACCCCTTCAAAATATTATTCACGGTTTGCAATACATAATTTCAATCTCTGAAACCATTTCGGAAGTGCGTCATGGTACGCTGATTTAGGTAGACCTCTGAGGCACTGACCGGTAGCTGAGCCAAGGGCTTGTCGGGACTTGTAACGACGACAAAATCACAAATTTTAAAGTTTTGGAAAAAGGAAAACGTCGCATCTGGAGAGTATGGTGGGTGTGGCTAGACGGTAACCTTCTCCGACTTCAAAAAGTGCTTCACAAGCTTAGATGTATGTGATGGAGCATTATCATGAATTAGACGAACATGCCTAAATCCTGACAAAGGGCGTCGTTTATGATAATATTTCTTGAGTTTTTTTTAGTATAACATCTCGGTAGTACCGACTTGTAACACTTTTGCCCTTCGGCACCGAAAGTTGTACGGCTATATCATCACATAAGAAGAATATGCAATAAAGAACCTTCTTTGTGCTTATGGTTCTTTTAGCAACTACAGGCCTTCTACCGTGTTTAGTTACCAATATTTTGTTTCCAATTTTTCTTACTCGTTCGAAATAGTGAACCCATGTTTCGTCACCAGTAACAATGTTTACAAATTGTCTTTGATTGAATTTGGGAAACATTTTGAGCAATTACTTAGCAGTTTGTACTCGTACCCGTTTTTGGTCATCTGTAAATATACGCGGTATCCTTCTGAAAGAAATCTTTCGTACTTTCAAAATGAAGTGCACCCGCGGTAGCGATATGCCTACAGCTTTGGCAATATCACGTATCGTGTACCTGTCATCACTTTCAGTTATTTTCCTGATGTTTGGGACATTTGCCTTGCCTGTTACAGTCACAGGTCGGCCAGATTTTGCTGCATCTTTGACGAACTCTGTGCCAGTCTGAAATTTCCTTCTCCACCTACGAAATGTCTCATAAGATACCTTATCAGACCCATAAACTTCCCATAATTCACTAAAAATCTGCGTTAACGAATGACCGAGTTTTGTACGAATTTTTATAAACTCTAATTTCTTCAATATTCTCAACCCGTTTCCCCACCATTTTTGCAACAGTGGTCAACGATTGGTTCTATTGAAATGACTACAAGTTAAAAACTATGTGGAACCGAAGGCTCGTGTTTATACCGTTGGAAAGTTATTGAATAGAGCTATTTAAGAGTATCGTCATCCATGAAATCGTGCAAAGTGTTATCGCTCTATGGTACAATAAACTCTACATATCGAACAGCCCTCATACAGGTTGCATTTCTAATATTTTTACTTGCAGCATTACACAATGTTAATTACTATTTCTGCATCGATGCCGATTTAAATCAAAGATCCCTGTACTATCAATTAATGAGAGTGGTAATTTGTTGCTGTTTTTTGAATATTAAGGCTGTTATTGTCTTCTACTTTTGTTTTGTTTTGTTCTTTGAACGTGACTAGGAATTCATTTTATTTCTATTTGACTATAAGTACATAAGTGCCATAATTATTACATTTTGCGTCAAGATTAAAACAAAATCAGTATACATGTAAGGTTATGAAATCTGTACCTATCTTAGTATATCATTACTATTATTTGAATTTTAAAGTGTACAGTTATCATTCAAAAAGAAAACAAACAGATAAAGAATTAGTTACATTTTGCATTAATCTCTACGCAAAATCTAATAATCGAGTTTATTACATTTTATATTTGTGTTACTTTTTGGGGGTGACAACACCCATCTTCTTCTGTTCCTATTTTGACCAAAACTTCATGCATGTTTTATTTCATTTGTAAGTTTCATTGTTGGCAAAAAAAAATGTGAATTTCCGACTACAAATGTAAAGGAGACCGTATAAACACCTCTCCAATCCCCAAGCTCTCAACCCTCCCCCCCCCCCCCCCCCTCCAATGCTCTATTCTTCTTCTCCACCCTCCTCATTTCCTCCTATCTTCTCTCTTTCCTGTCCACCTCCAATACACATGCAAACTTCAGTCACACTTTGGAGGTCATGGACATCCAACAGATATCATTAAGAATGCCAGTCTTAAAAAAGACACAGAAAAACAACACAGAAATCACTGCTTCAATTTTTATTGTCCCCGACAGGACCTTCCACAGGACCCTGGGTCAAATAATTCTTAAGTATTACCATGTACAAGCAATGCCCGAATTTCCTCTACAATTCACAACAGTTTAACTATTACCCTTACATAACACTGGCAATCCATGCCAGACTTAACTAAGAAAAGGTTGGCAAAAATTCTTTTGCTAATGTAAGAAATAAAGTAAAATACTGTACTTCCATAGAAAAAAAAGAAGTACTGGACAGTATGCCTGCATCACACTAATACTTAACATAGCTTTGAATAATGATTTCTTCTCTACAAACCATGATGAACCCATTTTGTAAACAATTATAATGCAGAATTTTTTACAAAGAAAAATAATCAACATATGTATTTTGTCTACTTATAAAGAAAACAGATTTACACCAATCTGGCCCAAAAAAAAAAAGGTTTTGCTTTGCTTAAGGCTGCAATATGACACTAATCTGCTTATAAAACCTCACTAAAATGAAGTCCATTCTGGTCCATGAATCAGGGACACCAGGAATGACGGTGTTTATATATTTTGCATTAAAGTAAACACAACTGATTTCAATTTAACACCTATGGACATGCATATAAATCCACAAATCTCCCAAGATCTGGTGTAAAGGAATTTTAACAATGCTGAATAAATCAATATATTATGAAATTTATCACCTTACTATTTGCTTTTAAAGTGCTCCAATGTTTTTACTCTATCATCTTTATGAAATAATGCTTTCAATAATTCTTAAATAATCAATAATTTTGTTTCTGCATAAGCTGATAAAAATTGATATAAATCACTGGGAATTCAACAGTGACTGATTAATCTACTTTTCTTTTCCTTTGATCTAGTAATCAAATTAAAAATTAAAATGTTAATTTGAATAAGGTTAAGGTGTGAAATGGAACTGTACCCTTATCCTGGTTATCTCATAGTATACATTTGAAACTGTTCACTCACTGTAACCAACCTTTCAATGGCTACCTGTAATTCATGTCAACACTGATACCACCCCCAAATACCAATGGTTGTCATAGGGCTTAGACGAGGACGAATTTTGTTTGAAAAATAAAAATAAGTGAGTGAAAGAAATTTTTTTGGGGCCATGGAGTTCATCTCCATCAAACGGCAATAATGTAATCAATATTTTAATTTTGGCCATGGTGAATTCATCAGAAGTTCACTAGTCAAACCATTTCTAACTGCATGAGAGAACTTAATTGGCACTTTACATTTACAAACATTGCATTAAATTACACAAATGTCTGACAATACTGAAATTAAATCAAAGTGATTTTCTGCCGATTAGCTGTACACCGTTAATTCATTGTGGAATTAAATGGGCACAGCATCCTTAAGAACTGCATATGACTTGGGAACATTTTTACCTGTATTTCCTATAACGTAAAACAAAGCCATTTATCTCTCTCCATACATATCCAGGAAATATTTTGGAACATGTAATAATATTCTAACAGATTTCAAACAGTGATCAGCGGACATCATTCCCAAAATTAGTTATATGACTAGTTCTAAAGCTGCCAGGGTCTTACTGAATTCCTTCTATTCAAATTTTTGTGACTGAATATTACTTTGGGATTTAATGAACATGGACCAACATGTCACTTCGGGCAGTATCATAACAAAATCATTATTTCAATTTAAAAAAAAAAAAAATTCTGCATGCTGTTCTGGTCTCTCCAAACACAACTCACCCATCCTCAAATTAAAAACAAACCGAAAAAAAAAAATCCTAAATCAGAAATTCTGATATGTTGAAATAACAGAATAACAAACACTGTGTTAATGCATCAGTGCAGTGTAGCTATGCTCTTTAAAATCTCATAACAAATTGTTCATCATGAATTTAATACATGATTAGTTTAAGAAATCACTCCTATAACAAATAAGTTCATTCAAGGAGTTTCAGGAAAAACAGTTTGCAAAAATCGTAAACTGTGAGCAAACCAAAAAAAAAAAAAAGAAAAAGAAAGGAAAATTGCACCATTATAGTTAAATACCCTGTTACTGGGCATAACTTCTTCTGTGAATTGTTTCAGTTTTCTTAAATGCCATAAAATAAACACTCCACTTCAATTGGTTACATCTGGAGTGTTGTCATGGTGATTAGATGCGAGACAGCTGATGAAGAAGATTGGATGGCAAGATGGCTTCTAGCTTTTCCAGGATGTAGCTGATGGGCATATACAACCAAGTAAGGATCTAAAAACAACAGCATCATCATCAATAGACATAGAATTACAACTCTCACCTTCAAATGGTCATTATCAGTGTCACCTGGCCAAATAATTTGATATAATGCATAGTTCTTGTAAATACAATGGATAAGTGAAATATAAAAGACTTAGTTCTTAATACTCAAATGGTGTAGACAATTGTCAAGTTTTGAAAAGGTCACCATGAAGTTTACAAGGTCAAATACATTGGTACTGTTTGATAGGTACTGTTTGATAGGTCCTGATTCATAACTGTGAAAAACTTTACTGTAAAGACTCAAGAGTTTATGCTATTGTCAAGCTTTTGGGAAGTTGGTAAAAATAACCGATAAACCACATACATCTTAAACCCGAATATGTTATTGACCCAAAAAAATCCAAGTCCAAGGACCATAACTCCTTCAAAAATTTTGGGAGAGCATTCCCCTTGTAATATGCACATCTACACATTGTGACCTTTCTTTCAATCTAATTAAAATCTGATCTTTGCTCTGCTCCTCTAATGTTCTGTCACTACACACTTTGTGTAGCGACATAACATTACAGGGGCGGATCAAAGATCTGATTTTACTCAGACTGATCTTTCTCTGTACCAAGTTTCATAAAAACCCATTCTCCCCGACTAAGGGTTTAAGAGGAGTCGTGAAGACAAAGTATTTTGAAAAAACAAAAAAAACAAAAAACAAAAAACCAAACTAGTCAAGGACCATAACTCCTTTTAAAAAATTGGACAGGGTTCCCCTTGTAATATGCACATCTACACATTGTGATCTTTCTTTGTTTTAGGAGTTGTGAAGACAAAGTTAAGGGGACTTGTGTGCATATAAAAAATTCATCATGAAAATCTTTAGTTACTGGCAAAATTGATTTACTTATTTCGAAAAGTAGGCTAAAGGTCAATGTCTAGACCACCATGTCAATAATGAAAACTGCAAAGAAACACTGTCACAAGGAATACAAATGTGAAATACAAAAGCAGTAACTAATAGTTCAAAACATATAGTCAACGAAGTTACTGAAAATTAGGCTGACTTGACCCAATTTTGAAGTAGCTTTGAAGCTAAGCCGTTTGATCAGGAGTGATACTATGAACAAATCTTTGCTTATATGCAAGTTCAGTTAAAACTATCTGAGGGATTTTCAATCAAAGCTCACATTTAAAAAACTGAAAAACACACCACATGCCAACTCAAGAGCTATACAAGCTCACCCTAGTTGTAACTCGGGTGAGCTAAAAAGTCTTGGCCAAAGACGCAACAATGGAGATCTTTTGCCTTCATGAAGGATTCATACAAACAGTTCTTTCAAACATGGTTATGTTCGAACTATGTAGACATTCGTATAGTTATAATTGTACTTCATGATAACAGGGATTGCATTGGGATCTAGGTGCGTCAGTCTGATTAAAATGAGCCATTTTTAATATGCTTCTTCTTCTTACAATGTTATAAGAATCGGTAGTGGATTAAAAACAGCTAATTTAAATTAGATTGACGATGGCTCACTTAAGACTTCTAACACAATGAAACTGACCGTTTTAGCTATGATCCCCATGGGCTCTGGGTACTGGTGAGTCAAAAGAGCTAACAGTGCTGTGAACGAACAGAGACCAGCTGTGAACAGAATGAAGAATGGCAACTCTTTCTTTGGGTAAACCGATACATCGTGAAAAGCTGCAATGAACAAAAACATGTAATCAAGATATATACAGTGTCGAAGTACTACCAATGCACTTCACTTTCGTTACTAATAAACAAATACTGTGGAGTAAAATACAACATTTACGAAAAAATAAAACTGATTGTTTGTTTCACGTCCTGTTGATAATTTTTCACTCATATTGAGATGTCACCAGCTGTAGGTGAAATACCAAATTTAGACCTATGCGTAGCACTCAGGGCCGTAGCAGTGAGGTTCTTTAACATGCCAATGCCTACCGTGACATGGGACCTCTGTTTTAAGGTCATATCGGAAAGACCAGTGATTCTCATTTCTAAATGCCGAGCGTTTGGTGAAGGAGCAATCACTACCTTTTTTCGACTTAGGTTTGACGCAACCATGGCACGAGTGGGGCTCGAACTCATGACCTTCCGGTTACGAAGCGAATGCTTTAACCACTGAGCTACCGCAACCAGAAAATAAAACTAAAATGACATTATTAGTAACTAAATCTTTTAGCTGCTGTGTTTTTCAAACCAATTTTAAAAGCTACTCCATGCTCTATTGATTTAATAAAAAATCACTGACATCTTTGTATGTTAGGAATTTTTCAATGTTGAATTCTGTCATGAATAAAAACTTGCATATACCAGTTTTTTGGTAACTATAGGTTTTTTTTGCAACTTTTTCACATATTACTTCAAATCATGCTACATAACATGCACATTATGAAATTGACACTATACAGGGTTCTAAATATACTTGATTAAATGATGAAAACTGTCCAATGTTCCCTTTAATCAAAATGTTATTGACATAATAGCAGGTTATACTTAAAATATTTGCAACATAAAGGATTTTTTTTTCCTAATTAAATTAATTAAGCTTTAATTGCTTCATCTTCTTTTGAAATGTTGACAAAATTTCAGGAACTGTAGGGAGGGAAACTGTATGAATAAAGTAGTCATTTTTATGTATGAAAAACACTACACTAATCAAAATAACTGCCCTTCTCATGCTTTTGCCTTTGACAATTTTACAAATTGTAATGATAGCCATTTCCTTGTGAATGCACTGCAGTTGTGAACAAAGGGTGAATGAATTTTGATAAATATAGTACATCTACTTTATGATGAAAATTCTGACAAATTTAAAGTAGACTGTAAATATAAAAAATAAATTTCATTTCCGAAAATATATAATGGTATGAACTGCAATGCTTCAGTCTGGAATACTTTTCATGAAGCACTAATGCACTTCACGAAAAATGATAACATGAAATGTCGCAGTTCATAACCTCATGAATTTTCAAAACTGAAATTTATTTTTTAAATATAGAATTCATATAATTTTAGAAAGTTTTGTCTAGAAAAATATAATAAATTTTGTCTTTGTCACTCCCTAAACAACATGCACTGAATGTAACTCACGAGGAAGGAGTTCCCGGTCTGCATTCTCTGTACATGTAGGGTAGGGATAAAACAGGTGCCCCTTCTCTAGAGGATAGGGGATCATTCTGAATGCTGTAAAAAACAATAAAATTTATATTAAAGCTGTTCATAATCCTGATAAAGAAATAGAAATTCATCTTCAAGAAAATATGAAAAACAAGTACTTTTATTGAGGTGTATTGCAGAATGAGTTCACCCTGATGTGAATGGATAAAAGGTCTACTCATTATATCAAATTTGACATCACTATGTAAACTTTGAAAAGTGTAAAAAGAGGATAAAATAGTATATCACAATACATGCATGTCTGAACATTACTTTCGTTTGTTGGGTTAGTTTTAAAAATCATAATTGCTATATCAATGGATTACAATCTAATCTGTAGAATAAATTAAAGAGTCCATTTTCTGTTGGTCAGCTAAAAGAATATACAAATCTGTCAAAGCAGAGGTTATCTGATCAGTTCCGTTATAGTCACAATTACATTGCAATGAATACGTAGGTTCTATAGTTCTTATAGTTTGTAAATGTGTCTTACTTCCCTCCCATGTGCAGTGGAGGAGATTTAGGGCCCCCTCCACTCGCTTCCAGTGCTGCAGATGAAAGAAAGCATAGGCTATTGCTTCACTGTCTCCCCGCTTTAAAATGTGTTCTGGAGGTAATATAAGACTCTTCATCTCTAGTAAATACTGCAGAATAAATCACAAATCTGTGAGTAAATTCCACTGTTATGACAGTGAGGAAAAGTACTGTTAAGAGTTATTTTTAATCAGAACATTTATATGTAGTTTTTCAAGCTTTGATTAACATGGCTATACTTATGAAATAATAAAATAATTCTTCTTGAAATTATCTCACCCAAATATTAATTTTACCTATCTCTGTTAAATTGAATAAAAATGTGCATATACTTATGTGAATGGTATCTATGTATTCTAAATAAAGGGTATCTAATTAAGATTCAGTGTTTGTTACTTCTTGTGCTTGATAATTAATTAGATAAATTATTAATTAATTATAATAAATTATGCAAGCCCTGCCTGTGGGCAGATTACACACATGTCACAAATATGACCTCAATGACCTCTATCATCCAGCTG
The DNA here is from genome assembly GCA_024699665.1 of Ostrea denselamellosa. Classification (NCBI taxonomy): domain Eukaryota; kingdom Metazoa; phylum Mollusca; class Bivalvia; order Ostreida; family Ostreidae; genus Ostrea; species Ostrea denselamellosa. The sequence goes on along the minus strand of JAMZEH010000017.1, from coordinate 1,981,688 downwards.
AGATGGAATGTACACTGGCTTTCATTTAAATTGACATGTTTGAATCACTGTTTTGGAATACTTTCAAATTCATCTCAATTAAAAGGTGTACCTCTACCAAGGTAACATTTGACCTGTTTATATTAATTGGACTGCCAACTGCAGCAAAGCTTTGGTGTTGGTCCTAATGTAACAGTCAACCCAAATTTCAAAGCACCTGCTCCTAAGACAACAAATCACAGCTTGACCTACTTTTGGGACATGTGGGTTGAATTCCACAGCTCTGTGTATTGCTTCTACAGCTGTCATTTCTGCAGTACTTAAGCCTCGCTTGGAGGCCATGTCTGGTGAAAATCTGGAACAAGAAATATACCTGCCATCATAAGTGGTGCACGCCAAGTCCTGCCAATGGACTACAACGGCATGCACAGTGTTCCAGAAAAATTGTTATGGTAACATATTCAAACATAATGCAATTCTTAAAGGGACACTAGCTGTCAAACATCACCACTAAAACATCACAATTCGCATATCACGGTACATTTTATTGTTTACATAGAAAAAAAAACCAAAACGGCTGAAATATTATTCTAAGGAACCAAATTGTGGAGAAATTTTATGCAATTTCAATAAAATCTGATCAAAAGCTGCATATTTTTTTTTCTTTTACTTTGAGAATTATTTTTTCTATCTTACACATATTCCAGCACAATCACCATGGTTCAAAATTAAAAAGGTTATACTTCCTAGTTAACAGTTAATGCCCCTTAAGATCAAATACAACATAAGCACTGATATGAAGAATATTTTCTGTGACGAAACAATACATTTCTGACTTCTGTTCAATTTTTTTCCCCTGCACACGTGATGCAGATGTTTATTTTATGAACTCAAGATATATTACACTACTGAAAGATCATCTACAAAAATATTAACAGTAATATATTTGAATGATTCAATTGTTTGGTCCAAAAAACACTATTTTGGACAAATGACCAACATCTAATAAAATTAGTACATTTAGATGTGAATATCAACTTAATATGAGAAAATGTTTTGTGAATATCAACTTAATACAAGAAAATGTTTTGGATTGAATTATGACCAGGTTCTTGTAAGAATGCCTAATGTCCTGCAGTATATATAAACCCTGGACCAATTACTGACTAACATCTTACTTCTACATATTTATTTTACCGACTTTCAATAACAATCCTTGCTGTTCATCTTAAGCTTTAAATAAATTCTAGAAATAAAGCACCATTGCATTGTTTTATCTGCATAAGAGTACACATGAATTTGAAGTGAATAACAGAAAGAAACAAGAAATGTTTTCGAAACACATACGCCCCCAATATGGCGATACTGAAAAAGATTTACCAGCTGCAGTCATAGTGAAAATAAGAGTTATCTACAAGTCAACAACAACCACAATACTAAGGTTGATCTCTCCAGATACTAAGCAGACAGTCCTTTGTGTCATGACCTTTAACCTTGTGACTTGAGAACCATTATAGGTCATCTACTCTTTAGGGGGTAGATCTGTTACCAAGTTTGATGTCTGCCAAGCAAATGATTCTAAAGATACAGAGCTGACAATATCTTACTATGCCCAGTTTGACCCTTAACCTTAAAATCAATAGGGATCATCTACTCTCTAGTGACAACCACTGCACCAAGTTTGATAAATATCAAGCAAAGGGATATTCAGATATTAAGCAGACAAGACTAGAGACCAGAAGGTGCAAAACAAAATGTCCCCTGTTTTCAAAGGGGGACATAAATTTTTATATTTTGAAAAAAATAAACAAAACTAGGGGCCAAAGCAGTAGTTCCAATGAAAAAAAAAATTTCTAAATGAATGAAATGATTTTCAGTATATGATATAAATCTCAAGACACACAGTAGGAGTAGAGACTTACTTGTCAGCCACAGAGCGAGCCTTTAGTAATGCTGCAGTGTAACAAATTGTCGCTGATTTCGGTAAACTTATATCTGAAAAAAAAAAGGACCTCTAGAACATGCTCATTCTGGTAGGTGAAATATGAAAATACAAATCAATAACATATCTTCCCACATCAAGTAACTTGAATTAATGGTTAATAAATTCAAATTTTCCAATTATTATCCAGATTTGTGTGTTCTAAAATCAATCACAAAAGATAATTCTTTCAACATTTGTTAAATATATATATGTATATTAAACATTAAAATTTTGATAAAGGTAAATATAAAATAAACACATAGAGAATGTTATCGATAGCATACCATCATATTTGGCTAAAACAGCTTGAACATCAGCATAAGCTTGTAATTCTAGTAATGCATCAATGAGATTCTCATGTATATTGAATAAGTTGAGCATAGGGAACTCTTTCATGAGCTGAAACCAACAAAAAAAAATATCATAGGATTATTTATTACATTTTTTACTTTTAAAACCCTTTATTTGCAAAGATTTTCAAGATTATTTAATCAGAGAAATTAAGAGTTTTGTGATATATTATATTATTGTAAAAATTCACTTTTTTATGTCTTGCTCATAAATTCACAAAATTGAAAACATTCACGCTGAACATTAAACCTGGTGAAATGCTTAAAGTAAATCAAGACGCAGTCAATTCTCTGACTCTCACAAGGTAGACAACTCCTCTATATCATAAACCTGATATTCAATTCTTAACAGTGGAAAAGTTATCATAAAAAATCTCCTTGATAAAATAAAAACAGTACGAGGGCTGTTTGGTAATTATTGAAACTTCCCGTTATTCCTCTACGATACGATGATTGATGAAAACTGGCATCATTATGCAGCACTATCTTATTAATAAAATGAAATGATATTCATTTTAAATTTAATTTTTTTTAGTGCTTATGAAGAAGATCATGGGTTGCTGAATGGGCTACGAGGTGTAGGGCATGAAATTACCCATTTTTCTGCTAGTATTATGAGAACCATATAAAATACATTTGATGGGAAAATTAAAAAAAATGAACCTAATATTTTGAATTTAATCATTAAGACAACTCATTCTGTGAAACAAATAATCATTTTAGAAATAACATAAAAATCAGCAACTCCCATACAGAGTTTATTCCCAAGGGAAATATGAATTGAAACATTAGGGTGGAGCAGTAGACTTTCATAAAATTCACAATAATTAAAATTTACATAAAGAAATTATTGGAGCAAACAAAGATTAGAAGGAATGTGTGTCACAGCTCTAGTAAACAAAAGTAAACAGCTGATACTGGCAGTGTGCTGATTTGTACACTCAAAGTGAGTGAAAAAGAGTTGGAAAGCAGTCCACAAATTTTGTGAACAACCGCTGTTAACGGTGATTGATGTCAATGATGTGTGTAAAAACTGCTAGGCTTACTGTGTCATTTGATTTCAGTGTATCCACAGCACATATTCATTTACTGAAACTCTGAATTTTCCAAATAAAAATCACGTCTCGTTGATTTCCAAACAGCCCTTGTACCCTTCAGTACTCTTACCTCTCTCATCATTTTAACAGCTTCTCTCGTCCGACCTAATTTCCTAGCACACATGGCCAGTCTTCGTTTTACATATACTAAAACATTGACATCTCTCCCTGTATAGAAATAACATAGATTAAGAGATATTCCCAAGAATGCCCAAACTTTGCCTTAAATGTTAAATGGAATTTGTTTACACATTGGATAGCATGCATGTATTTAATAACTGGCACTCATAATAACTTCAATACTACATACGTACACGCAACAACTTCTTTTGTTTCCAACATTTTATCACATCACTCATTAATACTTCACTTAAATATTTTCAAAACTTAACAAAAATATGATTATAAAAATTATATGTCACATTTAGAGATTCTTTTTTCCCTTAATGAAATGCAAGTGTTTAAAGTGTAGAATGTATGTGAGTATAGGATGCTTACGATGAATGGATTCTTGTGTAGAGCTCTGGTGTTGAGTCTGTATAGATTTTTTGTAATTCACTTCTGCAGCTTTATAGGCTTGTTTAAACATCTTCTCCGCCTGTCAAAACCAAATCGTAAAATCATACTATATTTCAATTTTGTCTACAATGTATACTCCGATTATAAAACCAAATTACACTAAATATACATTACATTTTACCTGTATGTCGTTAAATTCTACAAGAACATTGGATAGTTCCTTTGCAATTTGCAATACTTTCAAGTGAATTCCTTCCCTGGCTTGTGCATTTTTTGACATTTTTATAGCAATGAAGGTGTTAAATATTATTGGGACTGTATGTGGAGAGGATATTTGTGTTAAATATTATTGGGACTGCATGTGGGGAGGATATTTTTGAAATCCATGCTGTAAAACTTTGAAGGTTAAATGGGGCTTTAATGAATGTCTCAAAGTAGGTCTTGATGCAAATGTAGTGGGAAAATATGTTCGCAATTTTTTCATTTTATAATTTTCAGGTGGCAATGTAAAAGACCAGAAAAAGTTGTGCTGTAAAATTATCAGTGATTCTGTAGCTCTTTAGCATATCCTAATTATTCTCCCACAGAGCTACAGTTCTGTGACCAGCTTTAATACTAAACTTTTTAACTTACGTCCACTATAGAACTTGTGTCTTCTTCTGCTAGTAAAATCATGGCTGTGGGACATCTGAAATAGTAATAAAAAAACTCACATGATGATGAAAGCCACGACAGTATGAAGAATGTTATCTATGACTGGGAAAACACTTCCACCCTATTAGGTTTTAATGTTTTCTTTCATGCAGATAAAAAAACAAAAAGCTTTCACATGTTCCGTATGATGTCTTTCTACACAGAGTAGTTCGCTCACAGAGTTTGACAAGTCTGGTTTTCTTTTAGGCACTGATACTAGTGGAACCAAATTATCCAACGTTTAGCCCTGGGGCCATAATTTGAAAAACCTTTAATATACTTCATGTCTGGAAACTTTCATGTAAATTTCAACTGTTTTCTGGCCATATGATTCTCGAGAAGATTTTAAATGACCCCATCCTATATTTGCCTTTTCTTAATCATCTCCCCTTCAGAGGGAGCATGACCCTTCAATTAGACAAACTTGGATCCCCTTGACCCAAGGTAAATTTGTGCAAAGTGTTTTTCTGAAATTGGGTCATTGGTGCTTGAGAAGAATATTTTGTAAGATGTCACTAAATTTTCACTAATTCTTATATATTTCCCCTTGAAAAAGGTTTAGCTCATCATTTATACAAACTTGAATCCTCTTTACCAAAGCATGCTTTATGACAAGTTTTGTCGAAATTCGCCCAGTGGTTCTTGAAAAGTAGAGAATGTGAAAAGTTTACAGACGGATAGACAGATGCAAAATGTGATCAGAAAAGCTCACTTGAGCTTTCAGCTCAGATGGATTTAAAACAAATCTATGGCACTTTGATCTAATATCACAAAAGATAAATCTATGCACTGATTTTACTAGTTGTTAGAGCTTTTCTAGACACACTTGTATTCTCTTGTCCTTACTCTGGGTTTTTATCCAGTGCGTCTTTCGCTGCCTTGATTCTGGATACAGGATTGCGCTCTCTCCAGGCTCTCTGCATAACTGTCAATAAAACAAAGATGTCTACACCCACAGTCAATATTTCAAATTACATAATGGAGGCGTAAAAGCTGCCGAGGATACAATTGCTGCAATTTGAATTTTCACAAGAAAATCTATTTTTTGGAAGTCTATAAATTGATCTCTGCATATTTTTTTTTCTCTTTTGCATGTCAGAAAATGTGTCAAAAACTTAACCATTATTTTCTGTCTCAGAAATTGTGTGTGTCAGAGAATAATGTTAAACACTCTGCCGTTATGGTGGATTTTTGGTATATGTGTTCACTACCACAAAAGTAAATATCCTCAGTCTTGGAAAACAGTACACATCTTTAGTCTGAGGAATAGTGTATATCTTCAGACTGAGGAATAGTGTATATCTTCAGACTGAGGAATAGTGTTTATCTTCAGACTGAGGAATAGTGTATATCTTCAGACTGAGGAATAGTGCATATCTTCAGACTGAGGAATAGTGCATATCTGAGGAATAGTGTATATCTTCAGACTGAGGAATAGTGTACATCTTCAGACTGAGGAATAGTGTACATCTTCAGACTGAGGAATAGTGTACATATTCAGACTGAGGAATAGTGTATATCTTCAGACTGAGGAATAGTGTACATATTCAGACTGAGGAATAGTGTATATCTGAGGAATAGTGTATATCTTCAGACTGAGGAATAGTGTATATCTGAGGAATAGTGTATATCTTCAGACTGAGGAATAGTGCATATCTGAGGAATAGTGTATATCTTCAGACTGAGGAATAGTGTATATCTTCAGACTGAGGAATAGTGTACATCTTCAGACTGAGGAATAGTGTACATCTTCAGACTGAGGAATAGTGTACAGATTGAGGAAATGGTCACTTTATTAAGCTTAGTTATCAATAGTTTCTTCACAATGAGTTCTCTAAAGCAAGTTTTCTCCCAGTTTCTTTACCTTCATACTCTGGTTTTCCTGCATCTGCCTCACACGTAAAAAATGTCTGATGATCCTGAGCTGAGAGGTTCATGTCATAATAGGTCAGTGGCTCTTTACCTTTCGCCCAGGTAAATCGCTGGTACTCTGATCCCCTGAACAAATTAAGGGGATTTCTCCAAACCTTGCATTCTGCAAAAGTTAAAAGGCAAGACTCATATAAAGCCTCATTTGGGCTGACAATTTTTCAAAATTTCAGCATTTTTTTTTCTTAGAAAGTGTATTGTGATTAAAAAGTCTATGACAAATAATTTTCACTACAGTTTATAAATACTGTGTCATCACAAAATATGTAATTATAAAACTGCCAACTATGCTATGGTATTTTAAAATATTTTGCATAAAGCAGACCAGAACATTTTTTTCAAATACAGTAAAACATGGTTACAGTGAACATACCTGTAAGTAATATAATATTAAGCATTTCTACACATCAAAAAGAATTCAAGTGAAAAAGCATCAAAATAGAACTAAAGATCAAGTAACACATATGTACATTTCAAATATAATCTTTGCTTAATTGTAAATTTTCAGCATTAAAACACAACCAATTCAAAAGTCTTTTATAACACAGTGGAGCATCAATATGAAATGTATTGATATATCTACTGTTCCCTCACAGTTTTTAACAATGCGGATATGACCTCAACTCCCTCACCCCCACAAGCCCCTCCTACTTCAATTTTTACCTGGCATAGACTGTTGATGTGTGGAATTTGACGATGAAGATGTCGATGGGCTGTTGTTGTTCTCTGGGTTGGGATTGTCAGTGCCACCCAACAAGGGGGATATGTGATTCAGTGAGACTTGCTCTATGAAGGAGGTTCCATACTTCTTGAAGTACCACCATTCAAATATCTGTAAAGAAGGTAATGTAATAAATATCTGCACATGTCATGTAATGTAATAAATATCTGCACATAATGTCATGTAATGTAATAAATAGCTGCATGTAATGTCATGTAATGTAATAAATATCTGCATGTAATGCCATGTAATGTAATAAATATCTGCATGTAATGCCATGTAATGTAATAAATATCTGCATGTAATGTCATGTAATGTTAAAATATCTGCAAACAATGTCATGTAATGTTAAAATGTCTGCATACAATGTCATGTAATGTTAAAATATCTGCAAACAATGTCATGTAATGTTAAAATAATGTTAAAATATCTGCAAACAGTGTCACATTATGTTATAATACCTGCAGACAATTTAATGTAATGTTGAAATATCTAAAACAACATATCATAATGTTATTAAAATATGAGCAGACAATGTAATATAGAGTTAAAATATCTGAAAAGAATGAAGTGTAATAATTTTTGCAAACAATGTAATGTTAAAATGTATGCTTAAGTTTTAAAACATTGGTCTAATCTTTGTTATCAAATAGATATCTACTCCACTATATTTATCAAAAAATATTGATTTGACAAGGACACAAAATGTTTAAAGTTACCATTAAAAATGTCACATTTGAGATATATGTAAATAATTTATCATTGTCTAAGTAAATATAAAACATCACATTTCTGATAACAGAAGTCCTTCAGAAATAGAAACAATCTTCTAAATGACCCCCCCCCCCCCCCCATTTTCTAGCTTGTTATCAGTGCTAATTACTAGGTTTATCAACTGTAGTACTGAGGGCAGTCATCAGGCACGATTTCAACAACAATAAAAATTTTTTTTTACTGTAACAGGACATCAATTCATTTGCCTTGAATAGATTCTGAAAATTATGGACATTTTTCCTTGGGTGGTTGTTAAAGACCCCTGTATGCTCATCTCCATGGCAATAGTTATTAAATGGCTCCAGATAAATGAAGTCTAGACAATGAATTGTTTCCCCCGCTCAGACAGAGTCACATGCAAGCCAACAAATGTGTAGGTTCTAGACGATGATTATGGTATTCAACAATGCACTTTACGAAAAATTTAGATAATTAGTAATTAATAACAAAAACATTATATGAACATGATACTGTACTGTTACAAGCTCTGGGTGATCTATTTTGCAATTTGAACAATATGGGAAAAACTGGATCAACTAATTTTCTGTGAGAGAAGTTCTATGTGTAGTGACATACAAATGACTCTCATAGATAATTTCTTTATATTCAGAACTCTTCTAAAACCACTGACATCCAAGTTTTTGTTGAGAAACTCCCCACAAACCAGTCAATTAGCCAGAGCACCTGATTTCAACCCAGAAGTTTCACAATGTAAGGTGTAACCTGTACAAATCTGAATAGCTGACTCAAAACCTACTGATATAACAATAATATAGCCTTATACATAACACTGACTGAAGCAAGTCAGAGCACCTGGCTTATGACAGTGGAAGTTGAGTGACCAGACTTATAACATGGCCATACTTTACATATAACTTGCCATTCACCTGAGGAAGTTGGGTGATCAGACTTATGACATGGCCACTCGTACAGGTAATTTCCAAAACTTCACTGACATGACTATCTAATGTAACTTGCCATTCACCAACGGAAGTCTGGTGACCAGACCTCATTCTGACATTACTTTACATGGTCCTAGTGTAACTTTTCACTCACCAGAATAAGTCCTGATATTAGAGAGGAAGTCCCTGTCAGTGCCACGTAGAACTTGGGAGTCAGTGTATTCAGAAACATTGTTGCTGTTGAAAGAAAAAAAAAAATCAGATAAAAGTACTATTAATCTGCTACTTCCTTACGCAAGTACATACAAAACAGTTCTAGCCATCTGCTGAATTAAAACATTTTATTATGTACATCAAGGAGAAATATTTTCAGCACCTTCTAAAGGGGATTAAAATTTTTGTTCATTACATTAAGTAAAATCATTCCCAAGTAAGAGATCTATAGGCTCATGGATTATTCCCGGTTGCCATGGTGCTAAGTGTTGGTCAACTTTCAGACAAAGCTGGTTGCTTTGTACAGCTGGGCTGACTGAATTAGTATGTGTTTTGTCCATTCAAGAAGACAATGTAAAACAACATTTACCCACATTGGGATTTGAACCAGCAACCGCTGGTGTATTGGTCAAACACCAACTACCACAAAGCTAATTGCTCTCCTTTGTACAGTATTGTAAGGCTGTAATAACGAGAAATGCCCATCCACAATGTAGCCTTTATTTTGTGTGTCAGTCATGTTACAGTGTCTTAGTTCTTCATAGCAGGTGCCCTTCCCTCCCTAAAATTCTGTGGAATATATTTTGAACCTGCATTTTCCATTCACAATCCCTTAACATAGCATGTATACAATTTGCAACTCTCTATTGCAGAAACATGCAGATCAATACAGAATTCTAAGTGTACATTATTCAACCAGTGCTACATGATCTGACGATATGGAACAATTAACTATGCTCTGGTAAACTATAGCTGCCATCCCATTAAACCGGCCAATTCTGTCACCCGCACCACTAAACACAAAGGCTTTCAATCTTTGACAAAGCAGCAGACAATATTGATTGTAAAATTTTGACATCATGACTTTGTGTCTGGCCATTATATGGAAAACTGAATCTTGAGGTGTCAGATTCTGATCAATATATTTTGCCCATCCTCTGACACTAAGGGTGTTCTTTCCAACTCTGATGGGCGACAATCCATCTTTACAATTGGTACTTCTTATCTAATCCCAACTTTACATTTTGCCCATCCCAGAAACTAATGATGTCCTTTCTAATACAAATTTCATGGGCAATAGCCCATCTTAACATTTCGTATAAATCTTATCTAATCCCAACTTCACATTTTGCCCATCCCCAGGCATTCAGAATGTCCATCTAACACAACTTTGAGTGCAACAGCCCACCATAATGACGATGTAGGATATATTATATTATTTTGGTGAAATTTTTCTCACCCGAAATCACCTTTTTCTTTCTAATAAGTAATATTATAAAAAAGATAAATGAATGATATTTATCGACTCTAAAAATGATTACATGTTCTTCAAAATTTTACACTAGGAGCCAACTTATGTAGCAGACGGAATATTTGTCCAGGAAGCAAACATTCAGGGGCATAAAATTGTTATTATTAACAAGAAATGATTTGTATGAGTCACTGGATTTTTTTGTCAGTTTCTGAAAAAAATCCAAACAAAATTACCTTTACCATGTGAACAACTGATATTTCTAATCTAATCCCAACCTTACATTATTTTGACAGTTTATTGCTTTGCTGCATAAACAAGAAAAAAATGTCCTTAAATATTGCAACAGCAGATTCACATATTAATTATAAAGATTGAAAAAGTACTTTCATTGTCAAATACACACACCCTATGTATTATACTTAAACAAAAGGAAATTTTGTAGACATGCATCATATTACTTAGATTATCTTTCATCATGCATTTTCAAGAAGCAAATGATATAGTCCATGATAGAATAGTCCATGAAGAGTTGAATATGAATATTCATGTTTCTGTAACAGTATTTTGAACAGCCTCATGATTTATTTTACATGCATATTTCATTATGCATTTACATGCACGACTGCAGTGTTCATCTCAAAAAGTTTTAAAACTGTATGAAAATGACGAACTTCAAAGAGCATCATGTTCATGTCATAAACCTGTATGTTAATTACACAGCATTTTCATTTGATGATCTCCAATACAATCTATTTCCATCTAATGTCATCAAATAATTTTATTCCCAAGATAATACCTCTATCAAGTGTTCTCCATGGCCGAGTGGTTAGAGCATCATGCTCAAAATCACAAGGCCTCTCTTTCACCTCTAGTCGGCGCGGGTTTGATTCTCGTTCACGCCGATATATGTGAGAAAGTTTGCCAGTTTACTTTCGGAAGGTCGGTGGTCTCTTCCCAAATGCATTGTATCTGGGTTCTCTCCTCCACCAATAAAAATTGAACACCACCAGATAACTGAAAAATTGTTGAGTGTGGCCGAAAACAATAAACAATCAATCAAACAGTAATTTGAATTATCTCTGGGTCAGCCAAAGGTCATTCTATGAATAGCAAAGTTTTCATTCTCTACCCTACTAAATGTAAGAGATTACTACTGTGAGTTATATCTAGTTATTAATTCAAGTTTTCACAGAAGTTTATAACTTGCCCAAAACTGGGAAATTATTGTAGTGATTGCATTTTGATGAAAAAAAAAACCCAATGAAATTGAAATGTCAAAGGCACAGATCAGAAAATTACAAAGGCCAACATAGGGAAATAAGATTTTTTCACTGCAAGATATTTCTCCACACAATATTACATCTAAATCCAATATACTTGTTAATTATTCACATTAATTGATGTATGACATTACCTATATTGTTTCATTGATTGTAGAAAATCATAGATCCCAGATTTTTAGGGTCTCATCCTTTCACATCTAATGCCTTGTGTCTAAGCAAGAGTAACAACTAATTATACAACTTAATGCTTATGTCCAACCCTGCTGATGTACCCATCCCACCCTCCTACTCCCAGAGTGATTGCTTTCCCACTCCCAGAGCAACTGTTTTCCCACTCCTAGATCAACTGTTTTCCCACTCCCAGAGTGACTGCTTTCCCACTCCGAGAGTGACTGCTTTCCCACTCCGAGAGTGACTGCTTTCCCACTCCGAGAGTGACTGCTTTCCCACTCCGAAAGTGACTGCTTTCCCACTCCGAGAGTGACTGCTTTCCCACTCCGAGAGCGACTGCTTTCCCACTCCGAGAGCGACTGCTTTCCCACTCCGAGAGCGACTGCTTTCCCACTCCCAGAGCAACTGCTTTCCCAATCCCAGACTGATTGCTTTCCCACCCCCAGAGGAATTGATTTCTCACTCTCAGAGCAATTAATTTCCCACTCCTAAAGCAATCAATTCCCAATCCATGAACAATTGATTTCCCCTTCCCAGAGTGACTGGTTTCCCACTCCTGGAATGATTACGTACCTACTCCAAGAATGATTACTTTCCCACTCCAACAGTGATTGCTCTATGTCAACTCTATCATATGTACAGTATTACACATACAACATTATAATTATGGAATATGTCACTAGTTGACCGAGTTGAACTTTGTATATTCCACTTTTTTGCACTTGTAGTGATATGAATCGCTTTAATAACCTAAGAGGCAGAAAACAGTGCAAAGATAACATATATACAGGACACTGTAAATGTTAAACAAGAAGTTATGCATTCTAAGGTGTTGCTTTTTCTTTGCCAAATGTTCTTGTATTTTCATCTATATGAACATGATGATAGTGGAACAAAGGTCAGAGGTTAGATCTTATGACCATAGTATCACTTAGGAGTCATAATAAATGTCCTGTGAAATGCACCCCATGATTCATCCTACAGCTTAATGAATTATTCAATTTTATTGAACTACAAGGTCCATAAGGATTGGAGACCACCATCTAGCAGAGATAATTCTAACTGTGACTAGCTCTTACATAAATCTAATTTTAAGAGCATGTGTAATATGGTCTAACAGAGTAACATTTTATAAGTAAAGTATTCCCTTTGTGTTAACAGCTTGACACTACCACAAACACCTCCTGGACATAGTGAAGTAAACACATGCTAAAATCAATAATTCTACACACCATTAAATGCTACAATTTTATCAGTAAAGCATGGAGACCTCCACTTAGTACAATACACGACAGTTGGTCTCATCAATAGTCATTCCACTAGCTAGTTTAAATATGATGTATTTTCCATCAAAAATACATTATTTCTCCAGTCTTAACAAAATGCAGTTAATTTCCTTAGGTACTCAATTCTGGAGTCTTTCTAACAACCCCCCCCCCCCCAACAAATCTTATAAATCACTGGCAATATGGACCAACAACACATTGATCATCTGTCTTTAAGAGGATAAAAACAACAAATGCCTAATGGAAAATAAGAAATTGTATACGTACATGTGTCACTAAACAGAGAAAGCATGATGGCTGAAAAGTGTACAGTCCTCACGTCACCAGAAAAAACCCCACGAACAGTGAGAGCTTGCAGAGACCAGCAGCATCATATGTACAGAGACAGGAAAATCAATACCACAGCCCTGAAATCTACAATCAGCTGGCTGCTGATATTGACGACTCTCTGACTATTGCTTTTGTTTACAGTTCTCTAAGACTTTTACCACCTTGGTCAAAACCATTATAACGTATTTCACAATCATATTACCTATCACAAGCCTGTCATATACATACATATATAATTATTGTGCACTATGGAATATCAGTATGTATGCGGGTTGTCTTTCATACAGACTCCACCATCATGTGTGTTACCATGATTACCTGCTTCTCAATAATTAACAGTTACAGATTAATGTCACATATATGTACAGGTACAGTGTATACATGTATATGTGGTGCTCTAACGAGGAAGCTGTTAAACAAGAAACAAGAGAAGGAACTTGCAGAATGAAATGGGACCAATGTACTGAAATGTTCTGCTATTTTTCTAAAGAATTTGAACTTTTGGTATGTATCAAATCATGAAAATAATATATTCAATATTCATACTAATTAAACTGATCTTTCCTCTTCCTACAAATACTCTTAATTTTCCTATATCAAAGTCTATTAGACTCTCCATGAGTAAAAATTGTACAAATTTCTAAAAGCCTGCAGTCAGGGAAATTTTTATTTCTGGGAATACTTTTTGGATATTTGCTTTCTTTAAATCAAACTCCTTCAAATAAAACAATTGTCCCTTCAATGTTGTATACATCTACAGATAAAAACAACCTACCAAACTGTAGACTGAACATGTTAGTGGTTACTTAGCAGAGCAGCTGCAACAATGGACCCAAAATCATAAAACACAAACAGGACCACTGGTCCCGAGATTTAACAGACTGACAGGCACATGCACAACAGTGTCCTTGATCCTAACAATATTCCTGATAAACCATTATCAAGTAAAAGTCGGTAAATCACACTTCAGTGGCAACGATACAAATTTCTAAGACACTGTCCATTGTTTCACACTGATAAACAATGCTATGACTTTAAAATTCATCACTTGTCTGCTTAGTCCACAACCAAAGAAGAAAACAGCAACCAAATCACTCCTACTAAATGTTCTAGCTTGTGTAGAGGATGAAACTTTTGCATTAGTTTTTCGTAATGAGGACAAAGGAAATGGTGTATCATTCTGTAAAGTGTGTGTGTGTCATGGAATGGGGAATTTTGTTATTTGGTGGGTTAAAATTTTGCAGACTCAAAAAAGATGAAAGTTCATGGGGACTCTTCCTATTTCATGTGGAATGGAATATGCCTTTCTTTCAAAGTTGTGAATTAAAAAAAAATAAATGCAAAAACTTCCTCTGTTGTACAGACATACATGTATGTCAGACCTTTACAGCTCAGAAAGATTTAACAGCCATATCCATAACATGTCTGAATGTAATTAGTATAATCAATACATAGTCTAAAAAACATTGAAATTACAAAACTGCTAAATTAGAACTCAAAATATCAGTCATTTCAATAATTATTCCAAGCAATGAATGTATCAGGGAACTTTCAATGGATGAACCTTCAAACTGGTTTTGGTAACTGCCAGTATGTAAGAATTGTGTTTTTATTTCCACATGCTAATGAAACATTACAGTACTACATCTATTGAATAAACCACTTCCAGAATCAGCTGCAGCTATTGGCAAGTTTGGCAGATATATCAGTTAAAATGCTCCAAATGCTATCTTGTACATACCACAGTCACTGAAGCATAAAATGTAGGTCAGATGTATCATCTGGACCATAACTCGGAAGAAGCATCTTGTTAAGCAAGTTGGTTTATATATCAACTTGTGGTATCCTCAAGGCAAGATAAAACTTACACATTGTCCTAATTCTTGTTTTTACATACAATATAGACACACACAAACAAACAGACAGACATACATGTAGTGATTCGAAGTATTTACAACATAATAAATAAAAAATAATTCCAAAGCAGAATGCACTGGTTACATCATCATCAAAAAAGTCTAATTTTAGTGTTTTAAGTTTAGCAAAATCATGTTTCTAAGCAGTATGTCCTAGTTATGTTATACATATTATACTAGTAAAATATTAAATGTTTCAGGCTTATTAATTTCTTCTGAACTGATTGATCTAATAATTATCTTGTCAATAGAGTTACTGGGCCCAGTTAGGATGTAAATTTAATGAAAGACTGCCATGAAAAATAGCTATTTCTTTGTTGGTTTTTATCATTCAGGCCCAAACATTTGTAGGTCATTATCATTTTTGTATAAATTCACTGCAAAATATTTTATCTATATGAAAGACGTAAAAACTTCCCAAAATCTCCGAGCAAATTTTGACAGCAATCTATCTGTAACAAACACAGCCAGTTACTGGATGGAACACATAAAATGGCTTCATGTGAAAACCCCCCAGGAAGTTCCTGTTTTCAACTGCCAGTTGTACACTGTTCTAGGTCAAGTGTTCCATATATGTCTGCATTCTAATGCTATTCTATTTAGCAAAACGTGTTGAAGTTGTTTTAAAATAGAAAATAAAAAAATAAAAAAATTCAAATAATAATTAAAAGGACTACTTTAACTTTCATTAGTGAATACTGGCACTCATTAGCAGTCATTCCAAAGGTCTTCAAATTTTTACAGGACATTTGGTCCTCTTACTCCTTTATAGATAAAACTCTTCTTATATCTAATGGTGTTGTGATATGCATGTACTATGCTGAAATAGTAGTCAGGATTTGACCCCCAGTGCATGCAGAATTGGAGGCAAGTGCATTATGGGTCTTTAACCCTGACTACTATTTCGGGATAGTACATGCAAATCACAACACTACTATTATTATTTTGCTGACTGTCCTATTTTTTTCCAAATGTAGATACAATATTTACATAAATGTTTCAATGGAGTATAGGGCAATCACTCCAAATGCACTTCCAATGTTGAGTGATGCAGATATTTCAAATGCAATACTAATTAGTTTGTTATTCTATTGGCACATAACCATGAGAAATTGATGGTAACTCATCATTTTTGTGTTAATCAAATATTTAGACAAGTTTCTCTGTAACGGTTATATTTAGTGGTTAACTCTCTCTCTCTCTATATATATATAAACACCTTAAGACACCGTGGGGATCCGGGTTGTTAGAATAGATCCTCAGTAACCCTTGCTTGTCGTATGAGGCAACTAAATGGGGCGGTCCTTTGGATGAGACCGCAAAAACTAAGGCCCCATGTCCCAGTAGGTGTGGCACGTTCAAGATCCCTCCCTTCTCAAATGCCATAAGTGCCGAACATAGATCTAAATATTGCAGCCATTCACCAGCAATTGTGATGTCTCCATGTGAGTAAAAGATTCTTGAGCGAGATGTTAAACAATACATAATCAACCTTAAGACACCGCATCACCGTTCACAGACAACAGATCTGAGAACCTAAATACCAGTACACCCATGTAAGCAAAGACATTAGAAATTGTGTCAAAAACATTAATCCGAGTTTTACTGTTTTTCCACTTTAAAAATGTTACAAAGACACAACAGAAAAAGAATATGAAACTAAAGAAAAATATTTATTCAAAAATATAAACCTTTCTTAAATGCTACTTAATTTAGTTGTACAAAGCATTAATATTTATCCCCACCCCCACCCACTTTGTTGTAATATTACAATTTTCCCATATTTATTTTACGAACATTATAATATGATGATGTCCTAATGGGTAGTGTGTTTGCTAAAAAAAACAACAACAAAAAAAACAAAACCAAAAAGGGTTCAAATCCACAATTGATTATATTATTTTTCTGAATAAAGAATTTATATCAAATGTTGAAAAATTTTGAAGAAGACAAAAATAGAAAGGTAAAGTTACACAAAAGAAATAGTGATAAAATAGGGCTAAAACAAATGCATCTAAGATATCACACATATCACTATCAGTTTCTACTTATACATTTATGTATTAGAGTGAATAAGACTTTAATGAAATTTAAAAATGCATTCTATCTCCATTTCAGTAACTTTCTCTTGGATTAATTTCTGTAATGTACTGAGAAGATTTTTTTAATGATTCCCCTCCCCTACCTCATATTCATATATTATTACATATATTATTATTACTGATTTTAGCCCCACCCTAACCCCAGGGTCCAAAAAAAAATAAAAAAATAAATAAAAAAAAATAAATAAATCTGAATTTAGAACATTTGCATATTGATATGATATAATGTGACCCTGCTACCCATGAATATATATATATTTTTAAAATAAATTTCTAATATATTCTCATGTAAAACTTCCCTATTTAAACTAACCGTAGTCAAATATGAATCTGCACTACATTGGAATGCTTGCATATTCATATTTAACTCTGATCAGTGGTACTTGAAAAGAACATTTTCACAATTACATATATTTCCATGTAAATCTTAGACCTACTATTGAGGCCCCATCCTACCCCCTGGTCATAATTTGAAGAAAATTGCATCAACAGTGCCTGGGTATGCTTGCATACTAGAGTAATGACAACAAATCATGGCCTTCCTGGTCTTGAGAAGTGCTGAAATTTTTTTTACATAAGTTCCTCCTATCTTGCTATTAATTTTATTTCCTATTGTGGCCACACCTTACCCCTTTGGGCCATGACTTGAATATATTGAAATCTACTCACTGCCTGAAAACCTGAGAATGGTTGTATATCGATATGGCTGATCATGGTCCTTCTTGTGTTGAGAGGAAATCTAAGTTCACAAAGTTTTCATCAAGACCTCCCCACCCCTTCTTAAAACTGAAAATGCTGAATGTTGATTCAACTCGATAAATAAGAATTGACAATTTAATTAAAATGAAATTACTCAGTATGTGAGTGAATTTAACCCCCTATTTTTCATTAAGTATCAAATACTATTAACACTTAGAGCAATAAACCTTTTTTCACTATTTATTCACTATAAATGAAAAAGTAAATGGATATAGTTTTTGATCATCACTTAAAATGTACATTTAAAAGTCAATTTGTTCCATACCTGTGGGAATCCAGGTAGTTAGAATAGATCTTTAGTACCCCTTGCTTATCGTATGCGGCGACTAAAGGGGGCGGTCCTTTGGATGAGACCGCAAAAATCAAGGCCCCGTGTCACAGCAGGCTTGGAACGATAAAGATCCCTCCCTGCTCAAAGGCCATAAACACCGAGCATAGATCTAAATTTTGCAGCACTTCACTGGCAATGGCGATGTCTCCATATGAGTGAAAAATTCTCGAGTTAAACAATACATAATCAATCAATTCGTTCCAAATAATAGTATTCCTGATGTCAGACAATGGACACTTAATATGACAGTTTTTAGCCCCTCCCCCTACTTCAATGTTTGAAGTTAGGTTTTCGTCTGATATTGACCTTCTTAATCTTGACCTCTAGAATATATCAAAACACCCCTCTCACTTCTAACAGTTACAAGCTATGTACTGAACCATTTTAACAGATAACAGATGAAATCATATTGTTACTGTTTAATATAAATAATCCACCATTATTTCAAAATGGGTTTTATTACTGTTATCACAAAGGGAGATAAATCACCAAGTTTATATGATAATTCTATACAAAGGCTTTCGATGGACTATAAGAGCCAGTTACCATGCCAACCAGGCTTGTGAATTTGAATGAATTACTTTTCTATACATTTTAATTACTACTCACAAAAAATACATTAATTAAAATAATGCATTTGGTTTTTTGCATTGATTTGCAGAATTTATCTAAAATTGTTAAGCAGACATTTTGTCTAACTGGATTTCTAGTTGTCGTTGATTGTTGTTTTCGCCACATTCAACAATTTTTCAGTTTTCTGGTGGCATCCAGTTTTTATTGGTGGAGGAGAGAACCCAGATACAATGTACCCGGGAAGAGACCACCGACCTTCCAAAAGTAAACTGGCAAACTTTCTCATATATATCAGCGTGAGCGATATTCGAACCCGCACTGACTAGAGGTGAGAGGCCTTGTGATTTTGAGTGCAATGCTCTAACCACTCGGCCACAGAGCCCCCTTTTTTAGTATTATATTTAATTTTTAGTATAAAATATTGAAACAACACTAAAATAACAAGATTTTTCCAATGTCTGGCCAACTTTTGGAATGACTGCACCAGGTGTGAAATATTTTGCTTGGAGATCTCACACCAATATATGTTTAATAGACTTGTTGAATAACTGTTCATTTCAAATAATGTTTTGGTATAAACTAAAAAATATAAAGCAAATATACAGACACTTATTATTCTTAGGTGGGTCATTACTGAAAATAGTTATTGAAAAACATAATGTAAAACCATTATTTTCTTATCTTGCCAATGATGGCTGAAATGTCAACTTCAAACATGATATTATTTGTATTTTGTGCATTTTTTTTTTTTTTTTGCAAAGGCATCTGATATTCCCTTGTTTCAATTTACCAGAAGTTTCATTACATCTGCTAAGATGGAGTCAAGTATTCAGGATTTTTTTTTTTTTTTTACTTTTCAGACTTAAAATCAGTGCAACATCTCATACACAGTTGTTGCCATAAAATTTTATCAAGCTTCTTACAAACTTGAGAAGTATAATGCAAATGTTTTGCTGACTTGACAGTTGTGTTCACTCTGTAGACAAGTCAGTCTTCTTATAGTAGACCAGATGTATTTAGACTTTGTCTATCACTCTACCATTAACTGTGCACACTGTATGTTATAAATAACTTTCTCTTGCTCCAAAGAATTAATGATGCATATATAATAAAGAGGTATATTCACAATTTAACAAGATGACATAGATTTATAGGAAATGTGCCAAATCTGTTGAAATAGCACACTTTCAACTAATTGTCAGAATACTGGTTTATTTTTGATTTTACACTCTTGTGATCACATGATTTCCAAATTTTTCGAGCCCTCAATATTTCTAGTGCAGACAATACACTCATACTGCTACATTAAACAGATTATAACAAGTTCTAAAACCTTTCAATGTTGTGATAATTAGCTATGCAATGCTGATTCATGAAAAAAGGGGAGATGTGGAGAGCTAAGCCGAATTTGCTGCATCAGAAAGATTATGACCCACTGGCATACCACAGTGTAACAATCAATGTGTACCTGATAGGTTCTTGCAATTTCATTTGTAAAATCCATAGTAAATACAGAAAATATTATTTTGTGAAATGTGTAGGTATGTTCTCAGCATTTTGTTGACGGTCAGCCAACTAAACAACACCCCCACCAGGTCTAACTTGTGACATAAACTAAATGTTCCAGTAAATTTATATTGTTTGAGATCAACTACTTTAAGTGCAAAGTCATCTCTTTAATAATACGTGTTTCAATTCTATCAATTAACAGTATTTACATGACTATACATAAAAACCTAAAGTTCATTGGACTCAAAAAATGTGAAGGCAAGTATAAACTTCAAAGAAAGCCAGTGTTATGGCAGTAAGTGCTACTCTTCTGCACTTGGTTTTATCAATGTGTTTGAACAAGGAAAGCACTGCAACCTGGTAACTGACCATGTGAATGCTATGCCCATGAAATATACTAGTGAGCTATCCTGTTACTGTCGGCTATTATGTGTTTGGTCAAGATGATTTAATGCTGTTTAGCAATCTAACATGCAACGAGTCTGACGAGAATAGAGAGCACAGCTTTGTTCCCTAAAATTACCCCTCTTCAAAATCTGGAAGTCGTATTTAACCAAAAACAGTACTTATAGTGGGTACATTCGTTGTGCAAAGTATGTGCACCAAGTCTGCAACTAAAATGTGAAAACTGATACTTTAATAGAGAGGCATATAAGCAACCGAGCATTGCAGATAGATCTATATAATACAACTGGTAGCTTACCATAGGAAAAATTCTCACTTAATTTCAGGGGACCTCGGAGAATGTAAACAACAAACACAACCAAAACAACCCACACAGCTAACAAATACGTCCACGACCAATGAATCCATGATTTGATTTTTTCAATACACCTTGACAGGAAACCCGCCATGCTGGAACATATGGACCGCAGCAACAGAACTTAGACAAAAATAAAAACAAAGAGAAAAACCTACACAGTTCAACTAGTTTTCTAAATTAGCTTAATATTTCTTTAAATTTATCTCTGATAAGAAAAAAAAAGTCATTCATTTTTTGGGTGCTGAACAGCGATGATATTTTGGCGGAAGTTTTCATTTCATTTTCAAGTTTCATTTTGTGAAGACGGCACGAAGAGATGGTAAAGTTTAAATATAAAAGATAGCTTAGATATTTTATTAATATTTTATATCATAATTAGACCTGTTGAACACTAACCATGCGAGTTTTCTTATGTTTTTTGTTTTGTTTTTATTTTTCTTTTCTTCTATGATGAAATAAAAAATAATAGTTCGAATTTTCTCAAAATGAAATTCAGACAACAGCTTAATAGTGTGTCATGTAAGGACTGACAAGGATTCCATATGGAATTAAACTCGCTGTCTACATTTGATGAGCCGTCACAGTATTTTACATTATTACAGTTTTTTGCCCAGTTCCTGATCACATGCTGGCAATGCCTGTCGAAAGTTTTTAAAATGGAATTTTGCTGTGGATATTTTGTATATCCGTTTTAAATGTCAAAACAGAAAGAAAAAAAAATGACTTGTTACAGCAATATTTAATGAAATAACAGACGATTTAGTAAAGTACTCATATGGAATATGAAATGTTTTAATTTACAAAAAGGAGCTAAAAGTGTCCCAAGACTGTTTTTATAGAAAAGTCAAAGGACATCTCACGTTTTCATACGTTATCTGCCCTGTTTTGAAGTATGAATTTTGGTACGTTATATCGTGTAAATCATACAAAATACAGGTTTTATTAATAAATCTAATCTTTAAGACGAGGTACGACTTTAATTTACCATAGTCAGTGACTAATTTTAACAATTATGCAGATAGAATGAGGGTAGGGGTGCCAATATTTGCAATGGCTGAAGCGGTAAAATTCGTCGTTTCCAAAAGGTTTTTTTTTTTAACCAGCTCACCCAGGAAACATGCTTATCACTATATAATATCACTAAAATTTAATTTCGAACATCATGTGTGGTTTTTTCCAACTTTTTAATGAAATGAAAAATTATGGGGCCGTAGATTTTGTACCGTACTGTACGCCTATTTTACCTTGTCAACTTACCTGTATCGATTACATTTAAATCGGCTTCAATCATTGAAATACCACGTGTTTCACGTCATGCTATACTTGCTGTCAAAATGTCGGACAAGTGTGTGTTCTGTTCTTACAACACAAAAAAGTAAAAAAAAAATCGTACAATAGTTGGGTTATTTTAAATGAAAAGTCTCACTCTTGGCATATTTCTTATTTACAAAATAGAAATATAAATGCATATGCAGGATGTGTTTTATGCTGTAAATGTCGTTCGAGATTGGCCAGGGAAAAGCTACAGGGTGTAACAAAAGAAAGTCTTATCCCCGATATTTCTAAAGTAGATAAAAATTGTGTCCTTTGGCACGTTGAATTTCTCTGCCGATTGGCTAAATCCTCTCATATTTTATGTCACCCAATCCCCCAAAAGATATAAACATACGTAATAATTGGTTTAACCTCGGTTTATTGCCCAGAGATCGATATAACTGTAAATCTATTTGAAAAGGTGTACTCTGGTTCAAATTTCCTCTGATTTGCAATTTCTTTCGGCTATAGAAGTACGTTCCCCACCGTGATCAAGAAAGCCGTTTTGATATGTTGTGTATATTGTTCATTCTAGTTATCATGCAAAGGGAAAATCTTGATCACGGGGGGGAAAGACCCTAGAAAAAACTTTTCCTGTTTCCATAGACTTCCATTATAAAATTCATCATTTTACCCCAAATATCGTCTGTTTATTAACATTTTTTATCATTTTGAAGAAAATTCCATATGCCTAACAAACTAATGATTCATACCATAAAGTTAATAACCTTATTACAATAACTTTATTTTTTCGATTTCTAAGGGCACTTTTGAATGGAAAACGTGAGATGTCCTTTTTATATTTTATAACATTTAGGTATCTATACTAGTAAAATGAATAAAAATTTAATCTAAGTTACCATTTATTGAACAGTCATTAACTTGATAAAGACATTTATTTTGTTTCATCACCAATTTTGTTATTTTAAATCTCATTTGATGATTTGTCAAATCCCACCTCACAAATGCTCTGGCATAAGTCTACACAGTAAAAGTGTACATTTCTCAGAAGATACATGGCACTTGATAATGCATGCTGTTTTAGTTCATGATGAAGGGGAGCATATTTGATGTAGGCAATATTTAGAGTAAAGCAAATATGATTGCAATACACTGTAAACATGTTTTGTGGCTTTACAGACAATTTAGAATAAAGTATAAATTGCAGCACACTTAGGCATGGTTAACTGTTATGAATTGTTCCTGAATTCTCTCTGAACAAGACCTCTGGCTTATGGATGCATGAGAATTACAAATGTTTTAAATAATTTTACAATGAAATGCTTCTGAGTCATTGGATTTTATTGATATATATGTATTTTGGACACTTCACTTAAATGCTATATCTAAGGCAGTCACGTGTACACGTGTAACTGGTAACGTTTCGTGTTTGGGCTGTAAACGTTTACAAAATCCCTAAACGTTTAAACGATGTCTTATATATGTGGCACAAATCTTGCAGGGTTCAAATTACAATCTAAATTATTTGAATAATTATTTCAAGTGAATAAACTTATTAAACAAATTGCGAGGGGAAGTAATGAATTTATAAAAGTTTGACTATAGTC
The DNA here is from genome assembly GCA_024699665.1 of Ostrea denselamellosa. Taxonomy (NCBI): domain Eukaryota; kingdom Metazoa; phylum Mollusca; class Bivalvia; order Ostreida; family Ostreidae; genus Ostrea; species Ostrea denselamellosa. The sequence goes on along the minus strand of JAMZEH010000017.1, from coordinate 1,957,367 downwards.
TATAGGAACGGTGAACAATTTTTTCCTGTCATATTTAATTAGTAAACTGAAAGGGTCTCCGAATCTTTTACTATATGTTTCTGGCTTGTATTGCATTACTGTGCTGCTCTTTGATCATCTTGCAAAATGTGCTTTATTCTTTTTAATAAACATTTATTAACGGTTTTGACGGCAATTATAGCCCCCCCCCCCTTCCAGAAAATTCCTAATAAGATATCTAAATGTATGGATACAAATCTGGAAAAACGTTCAAATTTAAAATCTGTATGAATATTTACATGTCACTTGCATGGCATCTTTGGCATGTGTCATTTTTTTTCATTGAAGAAAGTTGCTGAATGAAATTAAGTGAATGGATGAGATTCAATACGTCATAAAATTGTCGATTGCTTTCAAACAGGTATTCTTAAACTTTATTTGTATTATCATCTGTCGCAAGACTCACTACTCTCAAAATTAGAATGGCCAAAAAACAGAAACGTTCTGGTGTATGGAATTATTTTACGGAGTTGGAAGTAGCGGGAAAGAAAAAAAGTGAAATGCAATTTATGTGCTACGGAGCTTACTTATGCCGGAGGGAGTACAGGGACAATGACCAATCACATCAAGTTCAAACACAAGTCTACAAGTATTGATGCATCTGATAAAAGTCACAAGCCGGGGTCTTCCGCAACATTGACGCAAACAACAATTACAGCTTATAGAACGCCAGTATTTTCAAGAGAAAAATATCAAAAGTGTACCCAGAAATTAGCACTGATGTGCGCGCGTGATTTACGACCACTAAGTATTGTTAGTGGCAAGGGATTCAAAGATTTCTGTAATGAACTCAATCCGCATTATAAAATCCCTGTAAAAGCAACTATTTCAAACTACGTATCTTTACTATATGACGAGGAGGTACAGAAACTGAAAGAAAATTTAAAAAATGTGTCTGTTGTAGCGCTGACATCAGATCACTGGACAAGCCGTGCCACTGAGGCATACATTACAGAAACTGCCCATTTTATTAATGAAGACTGGAATTTTCAAAATACAGTTTTGGCCACCAGAAAAGTCACCGACAGACATACCGGTGAGAACACAGCTAACGAAATAAAAGCAATAACACAGGAATTTGGCATTACTGACGAGAAAGTTATAGGAATCGTTACTGATAACGCGTCAAACATGGTCTCGTGTGTTGAGCACCTGAAATGGAAACACATTCGTTGTTTTGCGCACACTTTACAACTTTTGATTAGAGGTGCGTTTGATTCTGTAAATTCTGTTTCGTGAACAATAGGGGCGGCAAAAGAATTAGTTGCACACTTCAGAAAATCAGTGCTAGCTACAAATGAACTACATACAAGACAAAAACAGATGAATCTACCTGAAAACAATTTAATCATTGATGTGGCCACTCGGTGGAACAGCACGTTCGACATGTTTGAGAGACTCAATTTAAATGCTATCCGGATATTTATGTTCGTGTATTTTATTCTGTCTTATATTTATACTCCGGAACGTCCGGTGACAATCTCTGCATCGTCCATAGAACGATGAAAACTGAAACACAAACATAATGGTCATTAATGGGTCTTAAAATTCTGTGCGTATTTTATTTTATTAAATTATACAACACTTCGTTTAAACGGTAACGTTTCGTTTACAATGCTTCGTTTAAACGTTTACAAAATTTTGTAAACGTGACAGCCTTAGCTATATCACATCCACATCATGTAGTTGAACAATGGCACTGATACCTTCAGCAATGCTAATATAATCCATGAAAATAATTTAGGTTTTAGTCTTCTTGTGAGAAGATTAAAAGTTGCTGTAATAAAAATTACATTTATCTTAAAATTGTTATGACTATCACCAGTGTGCATTTTTCATAACCGAGTGCATATGTAAGTTTTGAATCACGGAGATGTTTGAAATTACCACAGGCTGATTTGAACATTAATTGATCTGATCTGACATTCAACCAGTCCCAAACTTTAAATTTGTTTGTAAATTCCACTTAAATCAATTAATTCATTTGATGAAAGATATGGAAAAGCTAAATCAAGCTATTTCAAATAGCTTTATATAGTTACATAGCTTAATAAATTTATATAGCTATTAAATACAGAGATTTTGCTGAACCTGGTGGACAGGCATTTAGGTTGTTCAATGAACTTGCTTTTATTGCTTTTAAACCAAAAAACTTGTGTTTTGATTACAGGGAATTTTACAATAAATCAACTGAATCCTAACAATGTCTAACCCTTTTGGAACCCCCAAGGGATTTGGAACATCATTTGGTGCACAAACCTCAAGCTCAGGCCAAACCCAACAAGGATTTGGACAAACAAATCCATTTGGTGGGACTTCTCCCTTTGGATCATCATTTGGACAAGGCACAGGGTCAGGCTTTGGAAACTCTGCTTCAGGGTCAAGTAACTTGACTTTTGGTCCTCCAACAGGGGCAAATGGTATTGGATCAGGTTCATCTGGATTTGGGCCTGGTTCAAGTGGTGCAAGTTTTGGAAGTAATTCAGCAAACTCAGTATTTGGATCATCAGGAGGATTTGGTGGAAGCTCTACAGGTGCAGGATTCAAATCAGGAACAAGTGCTTTTGGTGATGGAAAAGTGTTTGGAACTACAACTGAGAGTAGTGGTTTTGGAACAACAGCGACATCCGTAGCTGCATTTGGTGGTAGAGGTTTTGGGACTGGACTTTCTGGGTCAGCAAGTCGGGCTCTTGGTACAATGACTGGTAATACATTTGGAACTGGAGGTTTTGGAGCTGGATCTACTGGGTCAACTACGAGTGGGGCATTTGGAGCCAGTGGATTTGGTTCAGGGTCTCATGGGTCAACAACAGCTGGTGGATTTGGGTCTGGATCAACAGGGTTATCTTCCACTGGATTTGGGTCTGGATCAACAGGGTCATCTTCCACTGGATTTGGGACTGGATCAACAGGGTCATCTTCCACTGGATTTGGGTCTGTGACAGCTTTTGGAAAAACAGTTGGATTTGGTGCAGTAACTCAAGCAGCTAGTAACTTTGGAACAACATTGAGTACCACCTCTTCAGGATTTGGAACTGCTGGAGAGTTTGGAAAACCAACAGGTGAGAAAAATATAAGGACATTGTAAAGTATATTCAGTCCATTTTATTTGTAAGAGAATTATTTTTGTTTGAATTCAAGAAGTTTCCTTAATGCAGTGAAAAATTCCTGAGAATAATTTTGTAAAATATAACATGGAAATGAATGAGTAGAGAAGGTTTGTAAAGGTCAAGTTCACCAATCCCACAAGGCAAGATAGCTGAAATAAAAAGTCTCAAGAATTATAAGGGATTTATAGTAAATACAGTTGCAACAGTGAATTTATGATGTTGATAGTAAGGGGCCGAGTGGTTAGAGCATTGCACTCAAAATCACAAAGCCTTTCACCTCTGTCGGCGCGGGGTTTGATTCTCGCTTGCTCCGATATATGAGAGAAAGTTTGCCAGTTTACTTTTGGAAGGTCGGTGGTCTCTTCCTAGGTACATTGTATCTTGGCTCTCTCCTCCACCTACAAAAACTGGATGCCACCAGATAACTGAAAAATTGTTGAGTGTGGTGGAAAACAACAATCAATCAATCAATCAATGTTGATAGTAAAGCATAAAGTATACCAAATTTGGTGATAATTTACATCAATTACAGAAAATATCCTATTTTCGGATTTTTCTATGATATCTATCTATCTTCACAACAAGGTGATCGGCCATTATTTGGTGTCACATCAACATTTGGAGTTTCAAATACACAAGGAAGTGGAAACCAGCAGACTTCAGGAACTCCTACTGGGAACACTTTGATTTCACAGTCAAAACCTGGTGTCTTTGGTCCAAGCAGTGCTTTTGCGTCTCAAACAACAGCAGGTGGAACACTGAGCACTGTAACATCCAATACTAATGAAGCATTCGGAACATCGATATCAGTGGCCAATGTTTTTGTAAAAGGAGGTGGAGCATTTGGATCAGGCACAGGTGGAGCTTTTGGTGGAGTACCTTCCACACAAAGTGGGACATTCAGTGGAGCATCCACAACATCGGGTGGATTGTTTGGTGCATCCAATCAAACAGGAGGTTCATTTGCAAAAGGAGGTGCACTGTTCAAGTCTTATGCGCAAAATAGTCAAGACAGGAAGCAATTTGGCACAGGTGGATCAGGAAGTTCTGCTTTGGTTGGCAAAAGCTCCAGAGGAGAGTCTGCCGAAATGTTTGGAAAACCAGCACCCACCTCTTCATCTGAGGGGGCAGGAGCATCCACCAGTGACACCCTTCTCTCAGGAATGCCTTCTCAAGGAGATACAAGCACGGGATCATCAGAGGACAAAGGGATTGGAGAGATTAAAGACCTAACACCTCCAGCCTCTACATTCATTTTGAGAGGATCTGCCCCAAAACCTATACAATCTGCTGCAGGTATTGGGTGGGAGTACTGTGAGTATTGAGTGTGAGTACTGTGAGTATTGAGTGTGAGTATTGTGAGTATTGAGGTTGAGTATTGAGAATGAGTACTGTGAGTATTGAGGCTTGAGTCCGTGAGTATTGAGGGAAGTACTGTGAGTATTGAGGGCTAGTAATGTAAGTATTGAGCATGAATATTGAGGATGTTGTTTGTGAGTATTGAGGATAACTGCTGTGAATATTGAGATTGAATACTGTAGTGTTGTGCCAATCATCAAAAAACATCGATTTTTGACGAAAGAAAAGCTACCGATTTTGATGATCAATTATATTTTTCCATAATCGATCATCGGATGCATATACACTTCTTATAGAATGCATTCTGGTATTATCCCATGTCCACTTCTATAAAGCACAAAGATTGCAATATGAACCCCTAAACATACATAACATACATAAGTTAAGATCTATTTAATATAAAGCACAGAAAAATTCACTGGATTTGGATATCCACTTTTGCCCCTGCCGGGCGTTGAAATCAAAAACTGCAGAACCAAATCTCTTAACAGCCTTTGACTAGTGTGTAGACCATTTAGGCAAGTAATTAAAACTTGCTTTTGATGATGATGGGATTCTTGCCATGTTGTCACTCACTACATGGTCATTGAGAATGTATATTTGAATGCTGCATTTGAAATATTTCATATAAAGCACAAAGATTGCAATGAACTTTTGGACAAATATATCTTTACATATAATTATATATGTATGTAAATATGTAAATATACATATGTAAATGAAAAAGAAATCATGAAATGCTTTGTAAGATTATGCTTTTTAAGATAAAAATGTTTTTCGATTATAATCGGTAAAATCACATTGGAAGCAGCAACTGATTCCAACAGATGATCGATTATGAAAATTAACCAATGTCCAATCACTAGAATACTGTGAGTATTGATGGTTAATACTGTAATTATTGAGAGTGTCAGAGCATTGTGAGTATTGTTTGTGAGTATTGAGTGTGAGTATTAAGGGTGAGTACTTTGAGTATTGAGGGTGAGCACTGTGTATTAATGGTAAATGCTATAGATATTGATGGTGAGTACTGTGAGTATTGAGGATGAGTACTGTGAGTATTGAGGGTGAGCACTGTGTATTAATGGTGAATGCTATAGATATTGGTGGTGAGTACTGTGAGTATATTGAGGATGAGTAATGTATTCAGGGTGAGTACCACAGGTATTGAGAGTAAGTGCTGTGATTGGTTAGATTGAAAATGCTGGATATACATGTGCTTGAATCTGATTCAAAATCCGAGTAATTAGTCTTTTGCTGCTAGATTTACTTTCCATAGTGCTGACTTTTTTTTCTTTTCGAAATTGATGGAAAACATTTGTAAGAGATATGTGTATGTAGAGAGAGACAATCAAACGTGAATGAATACAAAATGAAAATTCATAGATACAGGGAGCCTAAAAAGAAACATTAAAGTTCCGTAGATAATGAAGGACATACAATGTATTTACAAATACATGCACAATTGTAATCCAACAAATATGTGTTTACATCGTGTGCTGGTGTGATGATGAATTCATTCTTTATATGTTAAATATTCAGATAAACCAGGCACTCACACTACCACCTCCAAGAAGACTTTGTTCAGTAAATCTGCTGAGACAAAAGGTAAGTCACATAATGTTCTTAATACCTTTCCCAGGCCAGGGAAATATATCAGGGTGAATATATAGTACACACAAGTTTAAAAAAACCATGTTAAGCAAGTTAAACTTGATTGACTTCAATATAATCTCTGATGTTGTTAATGAAACTGGAAATTGCTGTGTATGTGTAATTGGAATGTTCTTGGAGTTACTGATATTTAAGTCCCTGAAAAGCTATTGCAATACCCCTAGGTTTTAGCAATGGTATTTGTAGACACAGGGTTCCAAGTTTTTCAAATGAGCCTACATGATTAAATCTTGCATGGATGATGTTTCGCTGGCTGACCTATATTTATTGAAGTGTGACCTGAAGGTTGTTTGTACTGAAGGTCTGATGAGTGATTTTCAGTCACTGTATTTGTTTGATTTGCAGTAACTCTTAGTTCAAGGCACTTTAAGAAAACTTAGAGAGATCAAAAAGTCAAAGTTTTACATCGATCTGGGTGGCTCAGTGGCTAGATTACCTAACTTGCAATATTAGGGTCCTGGGTTCGATACCCCATTGTTCCAAAAATTTTTCTCTCTTTTTTTACTACAGTAATGCCCATTGATATAGTGGAGCTGGATTTATGTTTTTATTTGCAACAACCAGGAACAATCGAAATATGCTAACTGTAAAACTGACATGGTAACATACCCCAATTTTTTTTCTGTAGAAATGATATAAAATGCAAAAATTGTACATGAAATTTCACAAAAAATTATATATTATTGAGAAACGTTGCATATGTCCTTAAATAATTAACTATTCACTTCAAAAAGAAGCACCTAATTAACATGGCTAAGCTAGTCCCAAACATTCACCGTTATCATGGTAAAGTCCAAACGAAAATAAATGTACACTTGTTTAATGGTGTGTATATGTTACCACCACTTTGAGAGATCGAATAAAAAGTAATGAAATATATTTTACGAGACTCAAATTTCACTTCAAGAGATTCAAAGTCACAGAGATCAAGAGTTTTGCTTAGTTGTATATATAGAGAGAGGGGAAAAAATTGTACATTAGTATCACTTCAAGAGACGGAAGTTTGATCTAATAGCAATCACCTGTATGCAGCTTCCGTGTGCTTCAGACTTGCATGTGGAATTCTCGTGACGTCATAGAATCCTGTTTCTTTTACGTAGTATCTATCTTTCCATACTTGATAAAATCCATGATCCAGTAAAGTTCATTCTGGGAGGTTTCTTACTTTGAGCTGTGACTTGTACTACTGTACTGTTCTTGTTCTTGAATTTGTCCGTCGAGTTCTTTTGTGCTATGATGCCTTGATCTTATTTAAATGATGCTGGTGTTTGATAAAGATTGGGTGAACTTTGACCTATAACCTCAGGTGCTCCTCAAACCTTGTTTGGTAAGGCCATAGCTAGTACCAAGCAGATGGCGACGAGACGCACTTCAGATGGTGAAGAGGGACGGAAATTGAAGAGAAGATCTAGTGATGAAACAGGTAGAGATCATTAATAAAATACTGTAGATCACTTTCATTTCGCAAGAACTTTTCTTTTTTTTTTTTCACATGGATACAATGATACATCTATCCATGAGACATAAATTTTGCAAATCATTATTTATTGATTAAGTCTTCTACATACGTAAGAGTTTATCTATGAGAACTAAAATGGTGTCCTGCCAAATTACAGGTAAATAATATTCTTTTGAATAAAATGTGATTTACAGTATTAATATTTACCAACAATGTGGATAGATTGTAGAAGTGTGAAACCATTTTGGTTTCCCCAAACATTTCGACTCACTTGATCCAAATGCCTTAGAAACACAAAGGTAGCATATGTCAAACAATTATTTGCTAGCATATTTATGTAGTATACATGCAGGTTTGTTCACATTATGACCTCAGGCCCTGGGGTCAGGGAAAGGCCAAAAAAGGAGGAGGGGGCTCAAAGTTTTACATGATAAATCCTATTCAGTAAAAAAATGTACAATTCTTCTTTTCAATATATCAATTTAATTTAAGTCTGTGACCCCTAAAGTATGGGCAAGAAAGCAAGTGGGGGGGGGGGGGGTTCTAGTAATTATTTTTAATATTTAAAAATAAATATTGCAAAATTCTTTTCAAACTACTCTCAAGAAGCACCATATGTGTGCATCCTCTTGAAGTTTTGTTTGATCACATCCTGAAACCTTGGCCTAAGATAGGGCAAAGTAAGGGTTCAAAGGTTTTCATAATCTAAGGTATTATTGCAAATTTCTTTGAAAATCTTTTTCTCAGGAACCAAAAGGCTTAATATTTTTGTATTAATGTTCAAGCATCTTAAGGTACACTACAGCCCCTGGGGCCAGGATAAGGTCATGGAAACAGTTTAAAGATTTATAATCATGTAGGGCTATGTACAAAAAGCCTTGTAGAAAGTATTCCCAAGAATCAAAATGGTGCAGATTGTCATGCTGATATGCATGCATTCTCTAATCATGTAAATTCAAATTCACACCATGACCCCTTGAGGTCAAAATGGGGCCACAAGATGGGATTCAAGTTTTATATAGAAATATTTTGGCAAGTTCTTTTCAGGAACCATAAGGATATACATGTAATCTGCAAATTTATTATGCAAGAGTACTCACATAGTTTTTGTAGACATTAACCATCTAGGATACTAGGGTTATGAGAGTAGGAAGATTTCTTCCACATTCTTCGCAAGAACTACGGTGATTATGAAGTACAAAATGTCAATGTAATGAGCAAATTTCATCACGCAGTATACACCATGACCTGTGTAGGAGATGTCCCATGACCCTTTGATTAGGCCACATGAGTGAACTCAGGTGATCTATTGCAATTGGTCAGCATCAATTGAACGTTTTAACTTCTTGATAACTACCATTCTAATTCAATTTCAAATTTGGTATGAAGCATCTTTGGGATAAGGAGGACATAAATTGTAAATTTCAGGACTCCTGCATCCCAGAGGCAAAAATATAACAAAAATTTACTAATTTTCAAAAATCTTCTCTACTACCACACATCTATAAGAAAAACTAAATGCATAATAATATAGAACATGAAGGCCTCTACCAAAAAGTGTAAATTTCATGATCTCCGGGATAGAGGTTCTGACCCCAGAGTGGGGCCAAACTTAGTACATGTATGTAGTGTACATGTGTAAAACATTTAAATAACATCTTTATTGCTATTGACACTAAAATGAAACTAAAATGGATATTGACAAGGATTTCTAAGGTAATATGTTTTAGATTTGTTTGATATATGCATAAAACTTTGTTTCTCAGGAAACCTTACTTGAGAATCAACCGCTTTTGTTTTGCAGTTGAAGATTCGCAAGCCAAGAGAACAACCATTGCCAGAAGAATGTCAGTTGCAGAGGACAAAGATAAAGTTGCTATTGTCTGCAAGAATGTGCCACCTCGATTCAACAACATTCAGAAACTGCGACAGCATTTCTCAAAATTTGGAAATGTCACCAAAGTTTTTCCCAAGCCAGAGAAAGGAATTGCTACAATTCATTTCAAAACCCATGTGAGACATAATACTCAAGTATCTTTAATGATATCAGTCTTCGTTGTATCAGTACAGTTTATTATTTCTACATTGAAAAAAAAAGTCTCTTGTGTATTCTTTTGCGTAACATGTAAAAATTGATAGTCCTTGATTGTATTCTTACTAGCATATGTAAGCGTATGATCATATTGATGTTTGATTCCTATTTTCCCTAGAGTGCACACTACTAGCGTGCATGTACAACACACTTAACTGATAGTTGTGTGGAGTCTGTGGTATTTTTAGATTACTCCATCTGTCTATAAAGGTAGCTCACTTCACCAAGGCTTATACTCATAATGGCACAATGTCACAAGATGGCAATTTAAATGTTTTGTTGTAATGTTTGTATCAATCAATTTGTTTGTATATCATCATAGCTCAGTGGTTACAGTATCGGGCTGGTGAACTGTAGATCCCGAGTTCAAATCTGTCTGAGGCTTTTGTTCATATTTACTGAAATAAATTTTTGCAAATCATGTTTTTTCATCTACAATTGCATATTTTCTGCCTTATTGACATATATACTTATTATATATCGTAATGACTTTCATAATCAAATCATTTCGTGCTGATTTGAGAAACTCTTTCAAGGTGTAGTGAGCCACTTTAATCCATTTAGTTCTAAGCAAGAGAGATTGCTTTGAAAGAAATGCAAACAAAATGTTCCCATTTCAAACAAATGCTTTGAATAATCATGCATGCATAAAAATACGTACTGTTTCAGAAGATTAAAAAATAAACAAAATACTCCTGTTTCAAATGAAAAATTTTGAATGATCAGGCATCCAGTTTCTGAAGAGGCCGGCATTTATTTTATTAGGAAGCTGCCTTGGATGCCAAGAGAAGGGGATCAATCATTATGAAGGGAGAGAAGAGGATGGAGATCTTCTGGAGTTCCTACTCTCCAGCAGGAAAATTGATTGGTCGCAAATCTTCTATTGAAGACAGAAGTCCATCACATGGACCAATCAAAAGACAGGTCCAAGGTCAGTCATGGTGGCCAAAATGTATGGAAGTTGATCTATGAAAGTTTGATTTTGCTTTGAAAGTATTTTCCAGACAGAAGATCCTAAATTTTCAATGGGAAAAAGTATTTGCCTTAATGAAAATAGGTATATCTGGAATATTTTGGTGTATTTCTTATATATTTGTTCAGGTAAGTCAGTTGATATGACAAGATTTCAAGAAATTTCAAGTTCATTTGAAAATGATTTATGTTCATGTTGTGTATGGTTACATAGATTGTATAAAACATGTTGCAGACTGAGATTAGTGCACTTTTGATTTCAGTTTCACTTTTACATATACAGTAAGGAAGTGAGACTGATATCAAAAGTGAGCTTGTCTGAGTTTTATGGCCCCAAAGCCTGGTCTGATAAGAAATTGTTTACAGATAAGGCTGGGTCCAGTCGCTACAAGTGGAGAAGAAATGAGGTAGAGGATGAACTCGCCAGCATGTCTGGTACCAGTGATGTCAGCGAAGGAAAAGTACAGAGCCTTGCTCATCCAGAGGAGGTCAAAGATCAGCAGTTACAGCTCACTGAGCGAGCGGTGAGGCATGCCAGCCCTGTTCCTAGTACATCAACTGCTCCTTCAACAGTGCCCACTAAAATAGACAAAGGTAAGGCATTATTTATTTAATGATGTATAATTTGAAGCTGATGAAAAATTACCAAATCATTTAGATAGAAAAACTAGACAAAAAAGAATTAATAATTCACGTGTCTGTCTTTGACAAATTTTAGAATAGTTAATATATTTAAGTCCCATTGTCGTAGCTGAAAGTGCTCTGATTTTTAGATCAGGGCCAGAAATAAGTATGGTAGTAATTCAAATGCAATACAGTATATATTTACCACAACTTTAATGGTGTTCATTCCAGGTCACGCCAAATAGTCTTTGACTAACAACTGCAATAAATTTTAAACAAGTCAAAATAAGTACACATCTGTTATTTCACATCCCATTGTATAGCTTGGTACAGTATAGCCATTAGCAAGTGGCCAAACCCAGAACTTGCATTGTAAGCTCAACAGTTTAATTTATATTAAGGCATTGATTTGTTACCAACACTTTTATGTGCAGGTTCTATCATCAGTCTGAAGAATTCCATTGCCAGAACCAATTCAGACAAGCTCCAGATTCTCAACTTGCGAGACAAAGTTAATCGTCTTGGTAAAGATATTTAGTATTGTTTTAGAAAGTTTTTGAAATCAAACTTAAGGGTTAGGTTCACTTACCTATCAAGCATTTTTATGCCCCTGAGATTGAAGATCACGGGGCATATTGTTTTTACCCTGTCATTTTGTAATTCTGTCATTGTCATTCTGTTTGAAATGTTAACCTTCCTCATAACTTTTGAGCAGTAAATGCTAGCACTTCAGTATTTCACATGAATATTCCTTGCGACAAAACCTTTCTGTTGGTACCAAAGTGTTTTACTTCGTGATCTTGACATTGGTGTTTGACCTACTTTTTTAAAATGTTAACCTTGGCCATAACTTGAATGGTAAGTACCAGGGCTTTCCTATTTTGAATGAATATTCCCTGTGACAAGATCTTTCCATTGGTACAAGAATTTTGACTTTGTTACCTTGACCTAAGGCATTTGACTTTAAAAACTTTAACCTTGGCCATAACTTTTCAATGGTAAATATTAGGGCTTTCATATTTCACATACGTTTTCCTTGTGACAAAACCTTTCCATTGGTACCAAAATTTTGACTTTGTGACCTTGACCCTGACATTTGACCTACTTTTTAAAAACTTTAACACATGATCATCATTGGAGTTTGCCATTATTGGAGGCAGTTGTGTTTCACCAACACATCTTGTTTCAATAGTATTCATTTGTAAAGTTTGCAATTTTTATGAGGAAAGAACTAGGCATGGTAATTCTGGATTCCCACCTACATTTTAAACTTGAATATTTTAAAAAGCTTGGTAATATTGCTTATGGAATTTTTTTTTAAATGGAAAGTAGGATTTATTAGTAATTCATTATTGACATTAATACCAGAGTTAATTAATTAATTACTCTTTATTAAAAGTCCTTTTGATTTTAGGGGGTTGGAAAAATCTGTAACAGTTCCATGAAATCAGGCTGTAAAATGTCATCCAGTTTAAATTGTTGATTGATAGAAATAAATATACATTTCATATGTCAAATTACATTATATTATTGAGTAAAATATGGATAATCTTCATTTTACCTAGTTTAACTCATTTAAAATGGATGTAGAGTGAACATTTTCGCTGTGTTTCAGTCAGTAAACATATGTCCCACCCCACTCCATCCCCTACATGAAACTACAAAAAAATTTGGGATTGAATTTGCTAATACCAATTATAATACCTGTAAGAAGGAATTTGTGTTTCTTGGTGGAGATGTTTTAAAAATATTTTCCTTTGATTTCTATAGTAAAATACCAAATTTTAACCTAAATCATAGAGTTATCTCTCTTTGTTTTGTCAAATCAACTTTTATGAAAATTCATATAAATATATATTAACATAAAAAAATCATTTAAAAATGACAACTTTTAAAAATTGATTAGGAAGTTAGGCGGTGAAACAATGCTATAATCATTCGCAGTCCCTTCATATTTTGACTTATATTTTACAAAGAAATTTAATATATATCTCAATCCATTAACTAGATATAAATGATGTGGTTTAAGTTTCAATAAGATTCATTTGAATAATTAAATCACAGGTTGTGCTCTTTACAATTTATAAAATATACATCTTAAATTTTTAGCTATTTGTTTGAAAATTTGACCAAATTGCTATAGTGATTTATTATGTAATGTTTTAATAACAGTGAAAATTATCTCTTGATCATAGATATTTTATCATGATGCACTTTCTATGTATTTTTTTATGGATGAAAGTGAAAATCATCAAGCTAGATTTATTTTTGAAATTCGCGATCTGAATAGGGCCTCATGTGAACCTTGTTCTTATAGTGGAATTGTTATTTATAAACTCCCCTACTATGTGTGTGATACCATCAGTTACATGTGGTGTTGAATGAAATGCTTATTTCATTTGTAAATGTTTATTTTGTTGATTCATGTATGAACAATTATCTATAATCATGGATATTGGTTTTTTTTTTTACTTTTATCACTTGGTGCAAAAAGTATGTGATATCGGTTTAAATTCTACTCAGTGGGCCGATATAGAACAGATGTAAAATACTTATTCATTCAGAAAGGCACAGCTTCAAAATAAACGTGCATAAATTACCTGCATTGATTTTTTCCACAGGATCTAAGAAACAATCCAACCTGGCTACTGCCAAAGCGTTTGTTGGAACCTGTACAGACATGTGTCCTGAGAAAGAAAGATACGACCGGGAGGAGAAACGGAGGCTTCATGTGTATGAGGTTTTACAGGGGACAGAAGGGGTAGGTGTTTGAAGGAGGAGGAGGAGGGGGGGGGGAGGGCATTAAGTTTCTCAGTAAATTACATGTTTATGTTTGAGGTTTGTATCTTCTTTTAATTATTTTGATAGACGAGCAATCCGCAAGTGAACCACACACTGGCTGTGAAGGAATACAGTAGATCGTCAGCTGATCAGGTCCAAATTTAAATATTCTGAAAATTAAAATTAAATTTTAAATAAAATGGATTACATTTGAAATCTCAATAGGTGTTCCACAAAAAAGATTTCTTAGAAAATGTATTTTTATATGTAGAAATGCCAACCAGAGTTATATGAGCCTATATAATACTTGAACATATTATTTATTATATTGTATGTTAGCATTTGAAAGTTTTTGTCATCTTGCCAAAATTTGTCAGAATTTCTTTTAGTACAGTATTTCTAAGCTGGTATTTAAATGTGTACTTATAGATGTATAGTAAATGGAAATCAGTCTATTAGAACTTTTGGATAAATCATTCTATATTAAAACTTTTCCAGTGTAAATGTTCATATATATAAAAGTGAAATTCCGTGTCGTCATACAGGAGGAGCCTCTACCTTATGAATTGAGGACACTTTCGACTCTGACTTTGACCATGAACTACTTGTTGAGTGAAATAGCTGATCGTGGAGAGGACGGAAAGTGGGGGGATTGGTTTGACTTCTTGTGGAACAGGACACGAGGAATTCGTAAGGTACAGTCAAGCCCTCATTTTATTCTAGATTTGATTTTGATCATTGATGTCAGCTGTTAGATTAATTCAGACTAGCTGCATGTTCAAAAGTGAATGGTTTTTTTTAAATTCTGTTTTAGCCACTGACCATATATACTTTTACATCGATATAATTGTATACATTTCGGTGAACAAAGCTTTTTGGTGAACAAAGTACAAATATTACAAAATTTATTTGAAATTGCTCTCTAAATATTTCTGGAACAATTATTCAAAGTACTAGACTCTAGAAATTTTCATTTCAGGAAATCACCCAACAACAGTTCTGTAACACAGAGAGCACAGAGCTCCTTGAAAAATGTGTGCGTTTCCACATCTTCTGTGCGGAGCGACTCTGCGAGGAGGACATGCATTCATTTGACGTCAAGATCAACGATGAAAATAAAACTAAGTGCCTGCAGACTCTTAAGGAAAATTACTCAGATTTGGAAAAGAAGCAAGTGTTTTGTAAAAATGAGGCAGAGATGAGGTGCTATATGGTGCTGATGAATCTCAATGAAGGCGATATCCTCAGGTCAGTATTTGTGGATATTACAGGAGGGTTTATTGCCATGAACAGTCGTGATGCATGTACTTTTTTATTATAATAAAGGTTCGTTGAATTGCCACCTGTGATGTAATGGAAATTTTGATAAATTACATTGTAGAAAGAAATGGTATTGCATTTTGGAAATCATCTTTGCTAGCCAAGGGGTTTACGATTCACCCGACTTCTCTACAACCTTTGGCTATGTTCACATGACTTTTGCAGCTTTGAATGGCGTCCTCCTACAGATGGAGAAAACAAATGCTGTTTAAATTACATCATGTTTAACCAATGAAAATGTGTATTTCAACTATGTGAAGACAAAGACTAATTGTTTACACATTCTTCATCTTACATTGGTCTAATGTAATATACTATCTGAATAGATGCAGGGGACTGCATCTAATCAAATGCAGGAGGTTGTTGACACAAAAATCATGCTAACACAGCCAAGGGTTGTAGAGAAGCAGAGCGGATCATAAACTGTTGGCTAGCAAAGATATTTGAAAATATATCATAATAAGAGGTTTGTGATACTAAACAGGTATTTTGCTAACATGTATCTATGTACATGCTCTATCTTATTGTGCTCAAACCATGTTGCAATGTGGATTGACGTTCATCTTTTTTCACACCAGAGAAACACAGCAGTTACGACCAGAGATACAAAACACGATATTTATCAACTATGCCCTCAAGGTTTACTCAGCTCTCAACAGCAACAACTACGTAAGGTTCTTCAGGCTGGTGAGGGGAGGCACCTTTCTCTGTTCATGCATATTACACAGGTAAGTAAAACTGAAAATATTTAGCAATTTCAATAAATGATTTCCTGACCTAATGTCAAACTATCTTTGACAAAGCTTTCACAACATTAAGAAACATAATTAGTCCCCTACCAGCTTTGCCGAAGAGGACTATTAATTTACCCTTGGTCTGTCTGTCTGTCATTCTGACTCATATTGTTGGACATTTTTCCATATTGGATGAAGATATTCAACTGAAATTTTATTAATGACTTTATCTTGGATAGTTACAGATCAAGTGTGAGTTTCGTTACGCTTGACTTACTTTTGACTGAATTATGTCCCTTGATGAATTCTTGAGGTTTTCTGGACTTTTCGTCACATTGGATGAAGATATTCATCAGAAATTTTATATATGGCTTTGTCTTGGATAGTTACAGATAAAGCTTGAGTTTTGTTACGCTTGTCATACTTTTGAATGAATTATGTCCCTTGATGAATGCTTGAGATTTTCCGGACTTTTCTCCGCATTGGGTGAAGATATTCAAATGAAATTTTATTAATGACTTTGTCTTGGATAGTTACAGATCAAGGTTGAGTTTTGTTATGCTTGACCTATTTTTGACTGAATTAACCCCTTGATAAATTGCAAGAATCAATTTTCTGAACTTTTCTCTGCATTGGATGAAGATGCTCAATTGAAATTTTATATATGGCTTTGTCAAGGATAGTTACAGATCAAATTTAAGTTTCATTATGTTTGACCTACTTTTGGCTGAATTATGCCCCTTTATGAATTCCAAGAATCAGTTCTCTGAACTTTTCTCCACATTGGATAAAGATATTCACTTGAAATTTAATTTGTGCCTTGTTTTGGATAGTTACAGATCAGGTTTGAGTTTCAGTACACTTGACCTTCTTTTGACTGAATTATCCTACCATTAGGGGACTTTGTATTGCCTGCAATACACTCAGAATGCTTGTTTATTTGTAAGATACATGTACATGCAATGGCTATCTTAAAACAGCAGTATTTTTCATATTTGCCTGCTAATTCCATTTTGCTTTCTAACATTTCCTGATCTTGATAATACTGTCTGTAGTTTTATTATAACTGCCTTCAAGGTGCTATATTGATCAATGCCAAATGAAATTTTACAGATATTTCACTCAAGTTAGAAAAAAGGCATTACAGATCCTGTTAAAAGCTCATCGAAAAGGAATGCTGGTAAAGAAACACAGATGATGTACCGTAAAACATGGTTACAGTGAACACATTTATAAGGAGTTCACACCTCCAGCAGTGGGATTTTCATTCTCTGTAGTATTGAAACATATTATGAACTTATTGGATTTAACAAATTATATTTATAATGAATCAATACGTTTCATTCCCAGCACTTTGCTATAAGTGTGTTTTACTGTACATGGTGCAATACACTGCATAACCTACATGTATGTTTACAAATATTGTTTCTAAACATTGCTTATAGTTTTAATTCTTAATTGTCTATACGTGTATGTAGAGACAAACTTAACAAACAAAGGAGACATCGTGGTAGACTTTGATTGTGTTTTTGTAGCTGCCATTGGACGAGTTGGTGAGGACTCTGGCCTTTGATGACCAAAGTGAGGCTGCACAGTTTTGTCAGTTCTTTGGACTGACCACAGTGGACAACTGTGTGACTCTGGACAAGTCTTTGTTTATCGAACCTGAAGAAAACTGGTGTCCTCGACGATCAGCTCTTATTGAAAATAAACGTAATACAACTGTGGGTGAGGTCAGTCTTGTAATGAAGTTATGTTGATTTTTGAGAGATCATAAAGTCCTGATGATTTCGGTTTACCGTATTCAGATTCAAATGTTTGCTTTATAGAAATTGACATTTAGTAAACAGTTTTACATTCTTTACATGTACTTGTACATACACATATATTTATTTTGTTTATTGCCTTAGTGTTGAAGTTTTTGTATTCATTTTTCTCATGGATTTTTTTGTGTGTACATCATTAATTGATATTATATATATGTGTGTGTGTGTGTGTGTGTGTGTGTGTGTGTGTGTGTGTGTGTGTGCTGAAACATGATTGCAAAATTATATTCCAGAAGACCCATAGATATAAAATCTGAATATTGGCTCCCACTAATTTATATGTTCCTTTGCTCTTAGTAATTATGAATTCTAGTCAACACATTGCACAGGATACACTATTTTATTTATTTATTTATTGTTTATTTGTTTTCCACCACACTCAACAATTTTTGTTATCTGGTGGTATCCATTTTTTTACTGGTGGAGGAGAGAACCCAGATACAATGTACCCGGGAAAAGACCACCAACCTTCTGAGAGTAAACTGGCAAACTTTCTCACATATATCGGCGTGAACGAGAATCAAACCTGCGCCAACTAAAAGTGAGAGGCCTAGTGATTTTGAGCGCAATGCTCTAACCACTCGGCCATGGAGTCCCCTAGGATATCCTGTAAATGTATTATATTTGGCGTGTATGACATTTACGGAAAGGAAAGTTTTTCCTTTTCAGCTCACCTGAGTTGAAGGCTCAAGTGAGCTTTTCTGATCAAAACTTTCCATTGTCTGTTGTTGGCTTTGTTGTCATTGTCGTAAACCTTTTACATTTTCATATTCTCCAGAACCACTGGGCAAATTTCAATCAAATTTGGTACAAATCATCATTGGGTGATTGGGATTCAAATTTATTCAAATGAAGGGCCATGTTACTTCAAAGGGGAAATAATCACAAAAGTGCAAAAATAAGGCAGAGTCATTCAAAAATCCACTGGACCAGAAAAGTTGAAATTTACATGAAAGCTTCCTGACATTGTGCAGATTCAAGTTTGTTAAAATCATAGCCTCTGAGTGTAGGGTGGAGTCACAATAGGGGATCAAAGTTTTTACATGCAAATATATGGGGATAGTCTTTAAAGATCTCAATCCTCTTGAGGACTAATGGGTCAGAAGAGTTCAAATTTACATGGCAGCTTCCTGATATAGTGCAGATTTACATTTATTGAAAATATGGTGTTGGGTGGGGCCACAATAGGGGATCAAAGTTTTACAAGTTTTTTTTTGAAAGGTCGCCAAAATTTAATCTATACAAGCACCTACCTGATAGTTTTTATCTTCAGTACTATTTAAGAAAATGTTTAGCAGATAATTTTGCTACAATATTGAGTAAATTTATAACATCTTCACATGAGCTGTTGATTGAAAAGGGCCGGCACTCAAACATAACAAGGTCTCAAAGAAAATGTCGGAAATGTGATTTAAACAAAATTGAAGATGAATACCATTATCTTCTGTCATGTCTTTATTCTCATTTACGACAAATACACATTAAACAATATTATTTTACTCGACCATCCATGTTTAAATTTGTGTAAATTTCTTCAATAAGAAACAGAAACATGCTGTAATTTAGCAAGGTTTTTGATAAAGGCAATGAGTCTAAAAAGCTTATAAGATATCATATCTTTGTCCATCCTCCATATTTGATCACATAAGTATTTTTACCTGATTACAGACACCAATATATTGTTACGTGATTGTCATATAAATGTATTTACCAATGAGATGTCTCTCAAGGTTTCAGTAAACTAAACATGTGAATATATGGGGCAAATCTTAAAATTCTTCTTCTTAAGAACCACTATGCCAGAAAAGTTGAAATATATGAAAGCTTCCTGACATAGAGTAGATCCAAGTTTGTGCAGTGTATGGTTCTTGTGGGTAGGTTGGGCCACAATAGGGGATCAAGATGTCATATGCTGATATATAAGAAAAATCTTCAAAATATTTCTCAAACTATTAAAGCTAGAGCTTTCATATTTTGTATATACATTCTTTATGAAAAGATCTTTCATGTGAGGCAATGGTGTGTGACCTTGACCTGGAAGTTTGACATACTTTAAATAACTCTGACGTATACTATATGTTCTGAATTATTTAAGGTTAATGTGTCATATCTTGTACATATATTTCTTATGGTAAGACCTTTCATTTCATATTTTGACCTTGTGACGTTGAACTTGGAGTTTGACCTACTTTTAAGAAACATAAGCTATTAAATATATCCAGAACTGTCTTAGGTGGGGTTTTCATAATTTGTATATAGATTCTGTATGCAAGACCATGTACACAATGATGTTTGATGTTTTGATCATAGAGTTTGACCTACTTTAAAAAACAAAACAAAAACAAACAAAACCAATATATATATATATATATATATATATATAAACCCCAAAACCAAGCTGTGTCAATATCTCCTGAACTATTCATGGTAGGGCTTTCATATTATGTATATATGACCTTGGAGTTGGACCTACTTTTTAAATTTCTGACCTATTCTAATCTATGTTGACAATACATAGAGCGATATTACTGATTCAGGTTCAATATTCTTTAAATTCCTTTATTCCTTTAACAGTTACCTGCCCCTGATTTAAAGTTTAAAAATGGTGGCAAATTAAACTGATAGTGAATTTCTGTATGAAAGAGTAAAGGCTCCTATAGTTTTTATCACTTCAAACTGAAGAAAGAGAACGAAATGCTTGTATCGAATGTTGATGTGTGTAATTATTATAACGAAAACATCAGATATTTCATGGCACTATAGACCAAAATAAACAGAAAACGGTATCTTGTAAGATTTTATTGACTTCTACTTCCCCCAGTCATGTTACACTTTCTAGAATGATAAATGGTACATTAGGGTTGATATATCCTAACTGGAGCTCAAGAACTTCAAACAGCAATGACTAATAAATAGCCTTAAAAGTCTACTAATTTCAAACACTTTTGAGTTCCCCCATTCATTTGTCAATATTTATTTATAGCGCCTTTTTGCAAGCTTGTGATTGGAAACGAAATAATTGAATTTTGTCTATGAATGTAACACTTTGACACGTGGAAGGGTTTATTGATATGAAAAGATTTGTGAAATAGCATACAGAGTAATCAATTTCCTAACAAAGTAATGAATTTCTAAACAAAATAATGAATTTCTAAACAAAGTAATGAATTTCTAAACAAAGTAATGAATTTCTAAACAAAATAATGAATTTCTAAACAAAGTAATGAATTTCTAAACAAAATAATGAATTTCTAAACAAAGTAATGAATTTCTAAACAAAGTAATGAATTTCTAAACAAAATAATGAATTTCTAAACAAAGTAATGAATTTCTAAACAAAGTAATGAATTTCTAAACAAAGTAATGAATTTCTAAACTAAGTAATGAATTTCTAAACAAAGTAATGAATTTCCAAACAAAGTAATGAATTTCTAAACAAAGTAATGAATTTCTAAACAAAGTAATGAATTTCTAAACAAAATAATGAATTTCTAAACAAAATAATGAATTTCTAAACAAAGTAATGGATTTCCAAACAAAATAATGAATTTCTAAACAAAGTAATGAATTTCTAAACAAAATAATGAATTTCTAAACAAAGTAATGAATTTCTAAACAAAGTAATGAATTTCTAAACAAAATAATGTATTTCTAAACAAAATAATGAATTTCTAAACTAAGTAATAAATTTCCAAACAATTGTTAATGTTATAGATGTGTTGTGATCATATACTGTCTTAACAAGCTCAGTTGTTTACAGGCGATCAATGGAGGAGCACTGCCATCTTTCTCGTTACCAGAACCAGAGGTCAGCTTTGATGCCAGTGGGAAATTTATTGGACAGATCATAGTCAAAGATTCAGGTGTGTACAACTTTTGTATACCTATACAAAACTGAGACTTTGCAAAACCATATATACTCATACAAGTGTGTACAACTTTTGTATACCTATACAAAACTGAGACTTTGCAAGACCATATATACTCATACAGGTGTGTACAACTTTTGTATACCTATACAAAACCGAGACTTTGCAAGACAGTATATACTCATAAATAATTCACTTTGCTTAGAAGTCAGTTGAAACAGTCAAACCCCTTCTAAGGAGAGATAATTAAGAAACGGTGAAAACAGGATGGGGTGTTTTAAAAATCTTTTTCTGCTTAGAACGATTTTATTGCTAGATGTTATAATAAAAGGCTTAGGCACAAGTTCTTAAAACTGAGAACGCCCTCTCCTATAATAATCAGATATACAAAATAATGTTCAAGAAATGAATCTTTTTCTCAAGAGCCACTGTGCTTAATATGAATTTATTGTATATATCCTAAACTTTTTCAGGTAAAATCAGATTTTCACAAAAGAATGACCTTTGATTTAAAATCAAGATTCTGTCATATTTAATCTCAGATCAATGATAACAATGATTATACATATCTTTTATTATAGTCCTCTTTCAATTACAAAGCATCCTTGGATAAAGGGGATTCAAATTTGGTCATGCCCCCTTTCATGGAGGGATAATATAGAGCAGGAAATAAGCTGCATGGGTGGAGTGTTTAAAATATCTTTTTTTTCCCCAAGGACAACTGAACCAGAAACCAGAGTTTTGTATGAATGCCATCTTATGTAATGACAATTCAAATTTGTTCCACCATGGCTATATTTGGTTCCAGGATGGAGGTTTAGTAGAATTGATAGCTATATAAGAGTATGTAGAAAAATTCTTTATAAATCCTCTTGAGAACAACAATTTTATGATGACTCAAATTGATGTATGTTAAGCATTCTCATGTTGTGTAGATTGAAGTTTACTCTCTCTCTCTCTCGCTCTCGCTCTCGCTCTCGCTCTCTCTCTCTCTCTCTCTCTCTCTCACACACACACACACACACACACACACACACACACACACACACACACAAACAGGCCTCATGGCTGGTGTGACCAATCAACAGGGGATGCTTATTCCTCCTCGGCACCTGATCTCATATCAGGTATGTCTAGAGGTCCGTGTTTGCCCAACTTACAATTTTGTATTCCTTACAAGAGTTATGAAATTGATCACTGTTCGTTCTCTTCACCTTTTCTTTTAATCCCATGTAGCACAAAGTAATGAAAATTCTTTGTAGAGAAATTTAAAATTTTCAATTTCAGATTTTGTGGATTCTCAAAGAAAAGAAGCAACCAGGGAAACAACTAGCAGCCATACGGTTCCTGACAAGGCCTTAGTCTCAAAGGATAACCTGGTGACCTTCCACCCTATTGCACCCCAGGTCAAGGTCATTCATACTAACGAGGTCAGAGTCATATGTACAGTTTTATAGAA
This sequence comes from Ostrea denselamellosa, assembly GCA_024699665.1. Lineage (NCBI taxonomy): Eukaryota > Metazoa > Mollusca > Bivalvia > Ostreida > Ostreidae > Ostrea > Ostrea denselamellosa. Next base: position 1,934,049 of record JAMZEH010000017.1, on the reverse strand, counting down.
AGTTAGGAGAATCTCACTGATTTGTATTTGTGTTACAATTCATCAATAATTATCTAATATACTTATGATATATATATATATATATATATATATATATATATATACATTGCTGATGATAGCTCTTCATGCATACACAAATTTGTACTTTCTAGTTAGGAATTATAATCATTAACTCCAGTCCAAGAAAGTTAGATCTGTATGTCAGTTTTTTTTATTTCAATAGATCTGTAGTATAACATTTAGCTGACTAGCTCAATGTATAAAGTAGCATATTATAATGATATATTCAGGATGTGAAAGAGATAGCCAAGTTCTTATTCTGGAATGTCATTGATGCTATGTGTCTGGAGATTGGACAGGAAGTTAAGGGTAAAGTGGATCATCTTATGGAGATCTCACAATCCATGTGTGATTCCGTCATGGCGGAAGTTGTGGCAGAATTTGTAACGTAAGTTGCTCTATTTCTAGTCACATGACTCTCAAATTTTTTCCTGTACAAGATGTATTGGTGGTAATAGTCAGAATTGAGTTCTTGTAGACTGTACTTGCACGTAGAAGACTATAGTAATGACAGCATCTCACATACTGTATATGTGTAACTAGGTCATTAGCCAAGCAAGCTGAGACCGAGGCAGAGATCCTGAGACAAAAACAGCAAAAAGTAGAAAGAGAGGCCATGATAAATCGGTCAGCAGTGTACCTGACCAGTGAGATTCTGAAGGAAGTTCTTGCCCAGGAGACATTAAATCTGTCCACTGCAGAGATCAGGTATATACTGCTGATAGTTAAAGATGTGCATTGCAAAGTAGAATATCAACATTTTTTATTATTAATTGAATGTAAAATTTCAATTTTATTGTTTTTCTAGGGTTTTTTAGGGTTCAAATATTACATGTAGATATTTTTATTAGGGAAGTTAATGCAGAATTAAAGAGACAACGAATCCACAGGTGTTCAGCAGAGGTGGCAGCTGCCATTGTAGACATTAATCTTCCGGACATGATACAACCTGTAGCAGAGGAAGTTTATCAGAGAGACGTGGTGGAAAGGTTACAACAGTTAGATAACATTGAACATTGTGTCAAGGTCAAGCGAGCAGGTCGCTTTTTCCAAATATGGAAAGTCCAGCATGCGGCTCGAATCAAATTTAAACATTCCATGCTAAATTTCCCTTCAGCAAACAGTATGATGGACCCATCTCAACAGATCGACACCCTCATTCCAAATAGAAAGGTCGATTTTGTGCAGGAGGAAGGATTTTATGTGAACCAGACAACAAAACTATCCATGGAGTCAGCAGTGTTGTACATGAAAAGATTGGAGATGGAAGATAAAGTTCTAACAGCACATGAAATTTACAGAAATCTCTGTCGTCAGAAAGCTTGGAAGCCATTGGATATTGGTTCTATTGTTGGAAGCCAGCTGTTGAAGAGGAAGAATTCATCTGTTAAAAGTAATTTTTCATCTGACGCATGTGAATTTAGTGAGTTTATATGTCTACTGGGACCAAATTTATGATTTATTACTGTATGGACTATGGTTAAACCTTGTGTTTTTATGCCCTTCATCCTCATCCTGTCGGTCATTGTCTGAAATTTTAACCTGCCTAATAACTTTTGAACAGTAAATTCTAGGGCTTTGATATTTCACATGAGTATTCCTTGTGACAAAACCTTTCCATTGGTATCTAAATTTTTGACCTTGGTGTTTGACCTACTTTTTAAAAGCTTTCTAAAAACCTTGACCATAACTTTTAATGGCTTTGATATTTCACATGAGTATGCCTTCTAACAAGACCTTTTCAATGGTGCAGAAATTTTGACTTTGTGACCTTCACCTTTAGGAATGACATACTTTTAAAAAACTTCAACATTGGCCCTCACTATTAAATGGTACGTACTAGAGTTTTCATTTTGCACATGAGCATTCCTTGTGACAAGATCTTTCTGCTGGTACTTTGTGACCTTGACCTTGGTGTTTGATCCACTTTAAAAAAAAACTTTAACCTTGACTATAACTTTTAAATGATAAGTACTAGGGCTCTGATATTTCTCTTGAGTATGGCATGTGACAGGACGTTTCCATTGGTGCAGAAATTTTGACCTTGACCTTTAGGAATGTTGAACTTATAAAAAAACTTTTAACATTGGCTTTAACTTTTTAATTGGTAAGTACAAAGGCTTTCATGTTTCACAGGAGTATTCCTTATGACAAGACTTTTCCATTGGTACCAAATTTTTTGCCTTTCATCCTTGACCTTACCTTTTGACCTTGTTTTAAAATCTTTAACTTTGGCCATAACTTTAAAGTGGTATGTATTAGAGCTTTCATATTTCACATGAGTATTCCTTGTGATAAGACCTTTCTGTTGGTTCTAAATGTCTTGACCTTGGCATTTGACCTTTTTAAAGATCTTAACATTGGCATGTCACCATTAGAATATGCCATTATTGGGGGGGGGGGGGATTTGTGTTTTACAAACACATCTTGTTCTACTTGGGACAGCTATTATTGTGGAATCATTTAAATTCATGGGGGGCCAATTTTTATGGATTCTCTAGATATAAGATTTCCATTGGGATGTAATTTTGTGGATATGGTTTGTGTACATTGAAAAATCACATAAATTTTGTATTTCATTGTGGTTTGAAATTCATAGACTACCCATGAAAATTAAGCACCCATCAAATTTATTGATTTTACAGTAGCAGGTGCTTGGATTTCTATATTATTATTTAGGTTTGCTAAGAAAAAGGTGTTTTTTTTCTCATAATTTCTAATAGGTTGTCCATCAGTAATAAATACTATTTTGGTCCATTATGGTCACACATCAGTGATTAAATGATATGTTATAAAACTTTATCATTGTATCATTTCAGAAACTGTGAACTATCATTTAGATTTTATAAGTGTGCTTTTTTCCGTTTGTAAGAGTGTATTTTCCCATATCTTGTACATTTTACTGTGTAAACTACAGTATTTAGTGTAATGAGTTTTACAAATTAATCTTGTATTATAAATCTTGTGATCATAATGAAATTATAATTCACACCTAAAGTTCCACCTATTCAGGGTATGTTGTACACCATACATATGTTATACATTGTATTTTATCTTGGTGAGAGCAGTTAAGGAAATTCTGCAATTTATAGTTATATATTTCATGAAAGCAAGTGTTTTGTTACTTTTAAGATCCTAGATCCACCCATTTGTTCTGGAAACTTGTGATCTCTTTACCTGATCCAGACTGTGTGCAGACTGAACTCCAAGGTCAGAGTTTGAGTCATCTGACCAGGTGGCTGAAGGTCAAATTCCAGAGAGGAACCCCAAAATCTCAACAACTCTCTTCAGTACAGGTACAATTGGAACTGTTGCAAAAATTTGTAAAAATAAGAAACTCGATGCGTATTCATGAGTCTTAATAATGATTTCTTTTCAATAGGAAGCTTCATAACATAGTTTTGACTTGTATTTTGATGTAGAATGAACTGCTGAGTTTGTACACTGTATCTGTGACACATGAATCAATGTCGGGCAATCTTGGTGTATGTGCGAGGCTCCTGGAGGGTAATATAGCCATTGATGATGTCCCAGGATCCCTGATGGGAACCTCCGCTCTTCTGTTTGTTATGCCTCCACCCCTAAGTGAGGATCCTGAGTGGGTAAGTTTTGTCTCCTCCCCTCAGTGAGGATCCTGAGTAGGTAAATTTTGTCTCCTCCACTCAGTGAGGATCCGGAGTGGGTAAGTTTTGTCTCCTCCCCTCAGTGAGGATCCTGAGTGGGTAAGTTTTGTCTCCTCCCCTCAGTGAGGATTCTGAGTGGGCAAGTTTTGTCTCCTCCCCTTAGTGAGGATCCTGAGTAGGTAATTTTTGCCTCCTCCCCTCAGTGAGGATTCTGAGTGGGTAAGTATTGTCTCCTCCCCTCAGTGAGGATCCTGAGTGGGTAAGTTTTGGAATTTACCAATCATCTGAATTAATGACAATATCTGGAAACCATTAAAAAAAATGTAGATAGACACCAAATATGTATGTATGAAATAAGCTTGTAGCCATGATTTCATTCAACAATATTTTGAGCTTTCATTGCCAATCTTCTAACCAATCTTATGTGCATTTACAAGGATAGTGTAAATATCAATATTGACTGAGTCCTTAAACAATATAAGTTTGTCATGTGCACTGCATGAAATGATAGTGCATCTGACTGTCCACAGCACATATTAATTATGCCATGAGAGAATCCATTCACCAGTTTCAGTGCCAGGTAGGATATGCCAAAATATTTGATGAATTTTAATTAGGATTGAAATTACACTGAAAAGATTTTTGGTTGGTTGTTTTACATACTGTGAAGAATCTTTCACTCATATTCAGGAGTTACCAGCTGTAGATAAAATACCACAAATTTAATAGACCTATGCTCAGCGCTCAGGAACAGAGCAGTGAGGGTTCTTTAACATTCAAATGCCTGCTGCAACATAGGGCCTCCATTTTTAAGGTCATATCTGAAAGACCTGCGATTCTCACTTCTAAATGCTGAGCATTGATGAAGGAGCAATCACTACCTATGTTTACATCTTTAAGTTTGATGCAGCCATGGCACAAGCACGGCGTGAACTCATGTCCTCTCGGTGACAAAGCGAACTCTTGACCACTGAGCGACTGCGACCGGTACACCGAAAAAGAAAATCTACATCACACCGCTGTTTACTTGCAAGTTTTTTCCATTTGCACATAATTTCCAGGTGTAATGGTAATGTACTTCATACGTTAAAGTCTGGGCTTGGTTTGCTAAGTAAACACTGGTAATTATTTTTGAGCAACAGGCTGCAAGCCCAGTCTTCCCTCAAATGAAAATAAAAAGGCAACCAAAAAAAATATATATATGTACAAAGCTACCCAATATAAAAAAATAATGTCTTGGAAGAAGGGGTTTGAATGTATGGCATGTAATAGCACAGGTACCCGACGTTTTAGATATCTATAATTAAAAGAACTGTCTTCCTGTAAACAAACTATTTACAAGGTATATCATGCCACCATCTTGGTTTTCAGTTTTACCAGCTGCATTGCTTGCAATTTTCAGCAAAAAGTTTGGTATAATATTATATCTGGACTCCTATGGTTTAGAAGCAACTCTGTCAAGGTGTTACCTCTCGCATTGTCAGGGTGAACTGGAAATAAAGTTGATTTATCAGCTAAAATCAGCTGTCAAACATTATCTACTTCTTCTCAAATGCGAAAAATCGGTAAAATGGTAGGAATCTAATTATAATATTATATCAAACTTTTCGCCGAAAATTACAAGTGATGTAGCTGGTAAAACTGAAAACCAAGATGGCAGCATGATATACCTTGTTAATAGTTTGTTTTGCAGGAAGAATTCTTTTTTTTGTTATAGGTATTTAAAACGTTGAGTGGCTGTGTGTAATAGGTATGAATTAAGTCTTCATTAAAACTGAAAGTTAATCAAAAGAAGGAGTTACATTGTCAGGCTTACAAATTGTTGTCATCTAGTTTGGATTCAAGACTGTATAGCATGTGTGAAGTTAAAAACATACACTTACTTCTGTTTTATTGTATGCACATGTGGTGGTCAGATGGGTTTGATTACCGGTGGCCAGTTGGTAGAGCACCTGACTGGAGATTCAGTGGGCTTAGGTTCAAATCTCGATTTGGTCTGTGTTGCATACAACTTCTTGTAACTATAACAAACATAGCATTACAACAGACAGGATTATACATGTATTTGTTCACTGAATCATATAAGTATGCATCTTCTTTCAGCTTCTGTGGGAAAAAGAGAAAAGTAGGTTAGCAGAACTCATAAGGAGCAAGCCTATCTCCCCTCCTCTACCATTGGTTGTCTTGTGCCCTGTTCCAGCCAATGAAAATGTAGATGAGAATTTTGTGCAGAGATGTTTGAATATTGAGGAGTTGGTGACAGATGGGCATTTGAGTGATCTGTCCTTGTGTATTGTTAAATATGATGAAGATTTTCTGAATGGTGTGGATGTGGATGATCCAGAGGTCACAGATAAGGTGAGGTGAAATTCCAACACATTAGTAAACAATGTGGAGAATGTTTGTTTCCAGCCAAAAGTTGAATTTCTTACAAAATTATGGCTACGTATTAATCAAACCTCATTGTCTGTCGTTTTCAAGGAAGTTTTATAATTGTATACTTAATTGACATGTATGAAAAATATATTTTACCGCTAATAAAATGTTTGGAGCAGATCCTGGAATGCTAAGAAGGCTCCCACTTGTCTCTCTTAATGGCTGAAACCCACTTCGCTCTCAGGTGAGGGTCCTTGGGTATTCTGAAAAACTTCACTTCTATGCCAGGTCTCAGTCTGTTTTTACAGTCAAACGCACAACAATGGGCGGGCATTATGTTGTCTGCATACCAATGAACCCAAGCATGACATCAATTACGATAGTAATCCAGGTTAACAGACAAAATGGCTACCATACAGGTGAACTTCTATTATGAGACATGTGTATTCTTGCCCTACGCAACACTGCACATGCGCGACCGCGGTGAATTCTGGGACGGAATTTTTTAAAATATTTTGGGCGCGTAATAAGGTCTATAAATAACAGCAGCACAATTTCTCTGCATGCATCCTCAATTATTTCCAGTTGTCCATACTGCCATTGTGTTATCTTTCTAAGGGACTAAAGAACTCAGTCTATAACATATCCGTTCTGCAGGGTTTTGAATTTACAAAAAAGAAATATAATTTTCACTAAATTTCCAATTTTTTGCTTCATGAGGCAATTAAAGTCAAAACTTTTCAACATCACAACATTATTGCACATATACTTTAGTTCTCATTTATGGACGATTTTGAAATATATATTATTCCTTGTTAAAACGTTGTCTTGAATCAAGAAATACTGAGAAACTTGAAGTAAAGAGATGGTCTGAGCAGACTAGTCTCCCTTTACGCAGTGACATCATTGACAACTGGAAATAAAACTGGCTGGCAGAAACATCCTCTGCTTTAAAACCTCCATTTCAAGAGCTGTGCTCAGATATGGAGAGAGTGGGTATTCCACTATTTGATTTTGAATGTCTTTAATTTTGATGACATCATATAAAGCTAAATAAGGAAAAACAGAAAGGAATTTACCAAAATTGTGAATTTTGTAAACCCAATGTTCTGATTCTAGGTTGGGTCCAAAATAGTCGTATTGTGTGAATATAACATAAATAGTATTAGGTAAAGTCTTTCATCAATATTGGCGCTCTGGGGGTATTTGTGTTTTAAGAGCATGTCTTGTTTTATACTGTTGTTTGATTATTAAAATCTAGCTTAAATATGCAGAACAGAAAAATTATAATAGATTTTATAAACCTTTGGGCTAGTGTTACTTTTAACTAATACTCGGGTGAGTGATAAGGCCTGTGGGCCTCTTGTTCTTCATACTGTATAAGAGACTTTCACATGATGTTAAGGGTTAGGTGGGAATTTTTCCCAGTGTTTGAGTAAGTGACTGATTTGATCAATGCTGTAGATAACTGACTGATATGATCAATGCTGTAGATAACTGACTGATATGATCAATGCTGTAGATAACTGACTGATATGATCAATGCTGTAGATAACTGACTGATTTGATCAATGCTGTAGATAACTGACTGATATGATCAATGCTGTAGATAACTGACTGATTTGATCAATGCTGTAGATAACTGACTGATATGATCAATGCTGTAGATAACTGACTGATATGATCAATGCTGTAGATAACTGACTGATTTGATCAATGCTGTAGATAACTGACTGATATGATCAATGCTGTAGATAACTGACTGATATGATCAATGCTGTAGATAACTGACTGATATGATCAATGCTGTAGATAACTGATTGATTTGATCAATGCTGTAGATAACTGACTGATTTGATCAATGCTGTAGATAACTGACTGATTTGATCAATGCTGTAGATAACTGACTGATATGATCAATGCTGTAGATAACTGACTGATTTGATCAATGCTGTAGATAACTGACTGATTTGATCAATGCTGTAGATAACTGACTGATTTGATCAATGCTGTAGATAACCGACTGATTTGATCAATGCTGTAGATAACTGACTGATTTGATCAATGCTGTAGATAACTGACTGATTTGATCAATGCTGTAGATAACTGACTGATTTGATCAATGCTGTAGATAACTGACTGATTTGATCAATGCTGTAGATAACTGACAGTTTGAGGTGGCTGACTAATCATTGCCCTGACCCCCCCAGTCTGAGAGTACAACACTGTAGGTCCGTGGTGGAGAACATTCTCCAGGAACAGTTCTACAGTCGAGTCTTGTATAACCTGAAAGGAAGAAAACTCGGTGGATATTTACACCAGGTATGAATCACTCGGAAGCAAATGTGTCTAAAGGCATGCATGTTTTAATTATTTTTTGTCCTATGTTGTGTAAATCAAATGATATTTAGTACCACCAAAAGCATGCATGTTTTAATTAATTTTATATGCCCGTCTAAGACGGGACTTATTCTGTTATGGTAATCATGTCTGTCTGTCTGCCACACTTCATGTTTGGCTTGTAACTTAAATGCTATGAGACCTAGAATAATCCAACTTTGTCAGATGATACATCTTGGGCAGAAAATGGGTCACACACCACAGTATTTCAGAATTCAGCTGGAGATTCGAAGATCAATTTGATAAGAACTAAATTACATCTGTCCAGTTAAAGATTAATTAATGAGTATAATATAAGAAAGCTGTCTGGAGCATTTCTTTGTACAACCCAGCATAAGTAATTCATACCATTTGAAAGAAATTATCTAAATATATGTAATAAAATGAAAATATGTTTTGGAATATTTCTGTAGTTATTTAAACAATTGAAGAGTATACTTATTTTTGCTTCTAACATTAATGATATAATATATAGTACTGTACTACAAAAAATGCAAAGACTTGACAAGCACATCACATCACAGAGACATTGCCTCATGGGAATGATCAGTTATTATCACCAAAAGCATGCATGTTTTAATTATTTTCTGTCATATGTTGTAAATCAAATGATATTTAATACTGTGGTTTCATTATTATTCTTCAAACACCAATTTTTGTGGATTTCATTGTTTTAAGTGTCACCATCAAATGGTCATCACAGTGTGAGGTGGACATTTTAAGGTCACAGTGAGTTAGGGATTTTATAGGGACATCTTGCTTAGCAAAGTCTATTCATGACCATTGAGTATGTTTACGTTTGCTGTAACATTTGTAGGATCCGGAGACCATAATATCATTGTACAATGCTGTGATTGTCCATTTACAACACGTGCTGACCTCACCAGAGCTGTCCAATTATTCATGGCCAGTCCAAGAATTCACTCACTCCAAGATACATCGTAAGCAGTTAGAATTTATGTATAAATTAGTGTGGAGTTGGTACATGTGAAGTTTCTGTGGATTTCATGGTATCGATTCTATAACAATCATAGTCGCTGAAGTGTGACATAATATTGTTATGATTAATGATGTAGGAAACTTGGACACTCTAGAAGTGTTGATAAATATTGTTCACTTATCTACAAGGCAACAAAACTTACAGGTTTCCATCACTGATTGATTCTTCATGTTTTAGTCTCTTACGTGTGGTTCCATCCATTTTTGGATTTCTCAAAAAACTGTCAAAACTTAAGTTTGAATATTCTTTTATTTGAGCAGTCAAAATTTGAGTAAAATCTCAGACTTAAGTCCAAGTTTTGACTGAAGTTTATTTTGAGAAATCCAAGATTGTCTTAATTGAAATTAAGTTTTCTGATGAAATTCCAAATAAATCTGCCAAGGGTAAAGGTGAGTGGAGGAGATTAGAATGTTTGGTTAACAAATATGTGAGACATAACACTCAGATGATTTTTCAGCTTTTAACTTTGAATTGTGACACAGTTATTTGCAATTTTGTCCCAAAATGTCTGTGAAATTTAAAAATTTCATTGAGGTATGAAATCACTACACATAATTGATTTATATTAACAAGCTTCAATCCATTTTTGCATAATTTAATTACATTATATGTATGTATGTATGTAATGTAATGTAAATGTAATTGTAGTGTAATGTTATGTTATATTATGAATGGAATGTATTATGGACACTGGAGAAAAAATATCTGTTATAGAGTCTCTGTATGTATATTACATGTATTGAATATATTGTCTTGTTAGAATAGCTCATCCAGTTACAATCTATCTCTTTATATCTGTCAGACTTACCGCCACCATATTGGAACACAGATAAACACATGGCAGTGATCTCTGAATGCTTGAGTTGCCTTCAGCTGCCGGATTTTACATACAGTGCATTCAGAGAGGAGGAAGATGATTGGTCAACTGTGTGTCGTGATGTGTGGGCTTTTGTCCAGAGAGTCACTGATGGATGTCCAACGTCTCATTGTGTGGACTTTGCTTCTAAGTAAGTGTTTCGTAATCATGTAATCCACAAAGTATATGTCCTCTTTGACATCAAATTCAGTCACTGGCTTACAAAATGATTTTAAATGTAGAAAACGACAAATTACAACCACATTGTGTTTTACGTGAATAACAATATTTAGCTAGCCTACACTAAATGTTTCTGGAGCATTCCTGGAATGTGTCTGGAGCATTCCTGGAGTGTGTCTGGAGCATTCCTGGAATGTGTCTGGAGCATTCCTGGAGTGTGTCTGGAGCATTCCTGGAGTGTGTCTGGAGCATTCCTGGAGTGTGTCTGGAGCATTCCTGGAATGTGTCTGGAGCATTCCTGGAGTGTGTCTGGAGCATTCCTGGAATGTGTCTGGAGCATTCCTGGAGTGTGTCTGGAGCACTGTTGTCAGTGAACAATAACAGTCCATTTCCAAGAAACCAATAGAAACCTACATGATTCAAATTTGTGTGGGTGATAACCATTCATAAAGCATATGTGATATGTTCCTTTGACCTTTTGATCCCAAAATCAGTAGAGATTGTTTTCGTCTCATGGGTAGTCCATGTATGTGATATGGTGACTCTGGATGAAAAGGATAACATGTAAGAGCCCAGAAACCATTTTGCTATTTCAGTGTCCAGCACATTTGATCTTTGGACCCCAAACACCAATAGGGATCATCTTCATCCCATGGGTAGTCCATATGTGTGATATGGTGACATTATATGAAAAGGATAACACATAAGACCCAGAAAGCCATTTTGCTGTTTCACTGTTTAGTACATTTGCCCTTTGATGTCATTCATGCATCAATTGAATTGATAAGAGCAATAATTAATTTAATGCATGCATCAGTTCGGTTAATGCTCTAATCAATTGCCTTGATGCATGCATTAATTCAATTAATGAGAACAATCATTGATTTGATGCATGATTCAATTCAGTTATTGCTGCTGTTGTCAATTCAGTCAGTGAGAGCATCAATGTGGTGGAAATATTCCTCGCAAAAATTTTAATGTAGAGCTTGGTATAAATGATTTGATGATTTCTTGTAATTCAGTTGAAGATGTCTTTAATTTATTTATAAAGCTTTTGAGTAAGGAATTAATGTGCACGTCAATTCTTTTAAAGATAGCAACAGTTCAATTGAGATCATTAATTCAATTGTAGATGTGTTGAATTAAAGATATCTTTAATTATGTAGTTGCTCTCTCTGAAAGAATCATTAATTCAATTGAAGAAAAGAATAAAGAATACTTCAATTATTGTGTATGTTGATTGAATTATTGCTCTCTTCAAATGAATTGTAGCATGCATCAATTCAATTGCTGATATCATCAATTCATTTGAAGGGAGCAACAATTCAGTTGTAGCACGCATCATATCAGCAGAATGATTAATCAGTTAATACGTGCAATAATTCAGAATTGAATATATCATGAAATATTGGAAGAGATCTTTAATTAAATGCTGTGTGCATTAAATGAATTTATGATATCTTCAAATAATTAAAGATGTCTTCAATCATTTGAGTTTATGTTAATTTGGCGCACCATACCTCTTAATCAGTTCCTTGCAAGTATATATGTAGCGCACAGGATTACTGTAATGTCATGTTCTTACATGTTTCAGAATAAGGATACTTCTGCGTCAAACACGTCAGGACTTTGAGGATACCTGTGACCTTTGTACTGGGGTCAGTCAGTGTAGCCCGACATACATCAACATACCCTGGACTGATGTCATCATGACCTGTGTCGAATTCAAGGTCACTGAAGCCGACTTCACTGACCCTAATTCTGAGGTTTCGTATTCTTATCTATATAGAAGATCCATTACTAAGTCCTATTTTACATATATATCAATGCTAGAAAATATTTATCAAAAATATTGGTAATGTTGAATGTCACTTGGTCACTACAATGACAATATATAATCGATACATACATGCAAGATTAAAACAAAGAAGAATCAGAAGAAGACTTATCAATCTGTGTTGGGAAGACATCATGAAACAAAATTAAAACCAGCAACATTATTTTCCAGACTGGAGTGGAAGAACTGATGATTGCGTATGATAAGGACATCCTCTCAAACTTCAAACCTCCTGCCGATTGGCGCTACCTAGAGAATGACCAGGACAGAGAAGGTCAGGACAAGTTGTACATAAACTGTACATCATATAAGTAGTTGTGTACACACTACATTGTACATATTGCATTATATATCTCTCTGTGTGTTACATTATAAGTTGTATACAGTTAGTTTTGTGCATTTGATGTTAAACAGCTTTTACCTGTACATTCTATAGTAATGAAATTAATTAAATATGTTTGTAATAACATTAGATAAGTCAAAATGCTCATATACCATATAGCGGGTTTTGTTAAGCATGTGTAAAATTTGGCATTTTGTATGGTCACAGGTATGCCAATAATTTTGAACTAATTTTCTTTTTGGCAAACACAGATTTTCAAACATTTCATACAGTACCTGATTTTTACCTCCCTAACAGGAGAGTGGTCCATGTATCTTAGATATGTAAAGAAATTATGATGATTTTTTTTAATGTAAAAAAAACTTCAGATCTTGAGTAACCCTGATATCATCAATAGAGTTTTATTGTGGCATCAATTTTTAGTAAGTGTAGACAGGGGAAGTTCATCTTCAAGATGAGTTTTCAGTACGTTTGTAATCCCTGCATCACTAAAGCCACTGCGAATGATTGAAGTTATCTTTCTTGCATTCATTACTATGCTTAAGGATACATATGCTATCAAACTGGTAAAATAAGCCAAAGTTAACACCCCGCTAATAAAAAGCGCTATTAGGTATGTAAATATTGGTATTTGTAATATTTAAAATGTAGGGCATCTAAATTTACCTCAGCTGTTTGCCCAGGCCTCAATTTCTAAAATGTGGTGGTGGATCCACATAGATGTATAAACGTGTACTTGGAATTTGTGAAATTTTAAAATGTAATATGATAACATCATTCACTGGAATACTGAACTATTTTATCTATATATTTGTATTGTTTGTTTAACGTAACAGGAACTGTTTCTGTGGAGAAGACATTTTACAGAGCAGCTGTCAAGGGGTGGAGTCGGAAAAAAAGTCTTGGAAATATTAAAACTGAGGCATTCAACGCCGACCACAAAGGAAGGCTGAACACCGTGGACCCACTTCCTAGGACAGTGCATGAGACCAATCAGACAATTGCTCTGTTGTCAACAAGTATTGAGGAAGAAAAGCTCCAATCCAGAAAGTTTGAAAAGTACCTAGAAAGTTTGGTAGATGGAACAGACATGGATAAGACAGACATTGCAGATATCACAACTATGCCTCCACTGAGTATGTCTGAACAAAGGGAGGAAGTGAGTGTGGTGTCCCAGAATTCCTTGTTGGATGCCGCGTGTGATCCCGAGGTCAGTGTGTGGAGATACGGAAGATGCAGCCTGGACAAGACTCTCAATCAGCCTCAGATCTCAGAACAGTGTGTACAACTTGAGGAGGATCTAAAGAGCCAGAGAAGATCCAGTGATGTGTTTGAATTACAACTTCAGAGGTGGATCCAAGAGGGTGTATAGCACTTTTTTAGAGACACAATGAGAGAATGAAGTCATTTCACAGTCTTAATTTTTTCATCCTATCATTTGTTTGTAAAATACCTGTATTCTCTTTAAGAAATAAAAGAGTTTTATATATTGTTTGAATTTGCAGAGCAGCTGTGAATGTAAATGTTGATATGTGAATATTTTAATTTCCATTTTGTAAACCAATATTCATGCCCCATTATTTGGAGATTCGGGGACATATAGTTTATGGTCTGTCTATCTGTTTGCAGAAACTTTAACGTTGCCCATAACTTTTGAATTGATGGTCATAGGGCTTTCATATTTCACATGTGTATTGTTTCTGAGTTCTTTTTCCCTGGAGCAGTTTTTGACCTTGTGACCTTTACAGGGGTTACAGTGGAGTTTGACCTCCTCTGAAAAACTTTAACCTAGTCCATTGTTTTGAATGGTTAGTGATAGGACATTCATATTTAATAAGTGTATTCCTTATGGCTAAACAAATTCTGTTACCTGATGACCTTGACCTTGGATTATGACCTACTTTTGAAAAACTTAAACCTTGAATATAACTTTACATGGGGCTTTCATATTTCACATGTGTATTCCTTTTGAGAAGATCCTTTAGTGCCAAAATCTTTGACCTCATTATCTTTATCTAGGTTTTTGGCCTAATTTTGACGAACATTAAATTAGATCATAAGTTTTGAAATGTTAAAGACAGGACTTTCATATTTCACATGTGTATTCCTTGCGACAAGTCCTTTCTTTGGGTACCATAATTACTTTGCTGCCATGTTGGGGCATTAGTGTTTCATGAACACATCTTGTTTTCACATTAATCTATGACTGTAAATGAAATGAAGAAAGTACGATTAAAATGAATGGAAATATTTTAGAGATGTATTTGATTGGAGTTGTGACAAGGTTTTATAATTTCATTAATAGAAGCTTTAGATATACACTCCTTTGTTTACTTGTTGGTTGTTATTGTGGCCATGCGTTTGCCCGACAATTATCAATTTCTTCGTAATTCAGTCTTTTAACCCTTCCTGAGCCAAGGTGGAAGAGAGCTTTCATATCAAAGTACATGTGTGTTGGTTGTCTGTTGATAGGCAGAAATCTTTTTACTAAAATCCTTTTACAAACTCTCCTTGTGTTAAAGGAAACAATTTATTGATGTAAGTATATCGCCAGTCCACAATGTTTTAGTGATTTGTTAGTAGTTTGTTACCTATAGTTTGTTAACTAAGGATTGATAGTAGTTTGTTTCAAAGAAATTGCTTGAACTTGTACACTCATTCATCTCAAGAAATCAATTCTTATTATGTTGCTGTTTTGGTAATTTCATATATGTCACAGTGAATAGGGTCAAAGGTTAAAGTAAGCAGTTCCTTAGCAGATTTTTAAGCAGTTCAAATGAATATTCATGGCTGAAAACTTGTAGAAGTATCTAATTTAAATTTTTCGGCCAAAATAATTGCCTGAAAACTGCTAAGGAACTCTGAAGGCTAAGAAACTGGTAGATGAATGCTCTTATGCAAATGAGACATGCATACTAATGAGGCTTGTTGACAGTTAAGGAACTGTTTATTTTAAGTGAACTGTGAAGGTTAAGAAACTGCTTGGGGAAGGCCTTCCACTTTGACTTGGGTATCTATTTATAATGTCTGTGTTATTATATCATTTGGCATTGTGACATCACAGACATTTAAAGTTTTGTTTTGATAATCATATAGAAAGTGATAGCACATTTGTTGATATCTTTTTTTATGCTTCCCTTTAAAGAAGAGAGGCATATTGCTTTGCACCTGTCAGTCAGTCGGTAGCTTAATATCTTGAGAACTATATACTTCATCGTAATAATATTTCATTATGTAGGAAGACCTATCTGCTCAGTATCTTGACAGACATTAAACTTGGTACACTGGTACATTGTAAGGAATAGATGACCCCTACTGATCTTAAATTCACATGGTCAAAGGTAAGGCTGTCACGTTTACAAAATTTTGTAAACGGTTAAACGAAGCATTGTCAACGAAACGTTACCGTTTAAACGAAGTGTTGTATAATTTAATAAAATAAAATACGCACAGAATTTTAAGACCCATTAATGACCATTATGTTTGTGTTTCAGTTTTCATCGTTCTATGGACGATGCAGAGATTGTCACCGGACGTTCCGGAGTATAAATATAAGACAGAATAAAATACACGAACATAAATATCCGGATAGCATTTAAATTGAATTCAATTTTATTCACACTGTACAACATTTGCACAATACAGATCACAAATTCACAATAAACTTCATTTTTCAAATTTTCATTTCAGTGATTTCACATTAGATTGTCCAGAGAGGGCAGAGCTGGTGCCGCGGCTTCTTCCGTCGGTTCGGTTTTAACATGGACTTCACGTGCAGGCGGAGCAGCGCAATTCACTTTATGTTTTAATCTTTAGATATCTTATTAGGAATTTTCTGGAAAGGGGGGGGGGCTATAATTGCCGTCAGAACCGTTAATCAAAGAGCAGCACAGTAATGCAATACAAGCCAGAAACATATAGTAAGAGATTCTGAGACCCTTTCAGTTTACTAATTAAATATGACGGGAAAAAATTGTTCACCGTTCCTATAGACTATAGTCAAACTTTTATAAATTCATTACTTCCCCTCGCAATTTGTTTAATAAGTTTATTCACTTGAAATAATTATTCAAATAATTTAGATTGTAATTTGAACCCTGCAAGATTTGTGCCACATATATAAGACATCGTTTAAACGTTTAGGGATTTTGTAAACGTTTACAGCCCAAACACGAAACGTTACCGGTTACACGTGTACACGTAACAATCTTAGTCAAAGGTCAAATTGGATATAGTAAATTGTTGCCTCCTCTATATTTTGGCAATTGTTTTCTGATTGACACCTAAATAGTAGATGACTCTTACTTATTTTGAAGTCACATTGTCAAATCCATTCTTGACATATGAAAATATTGTCCACTCAGTATCTTGAGTAGCCAATGCTTGACAGATATCAAACTTGGTACACTGGTATATCTTAAAAATAGACTTTTCTTTTTAATTTCGAAGTCACAAGGTCAAACGTCAATCCAATGACAAAATACTCTCTGCTGAATATTTTGAGAACCCTTTGCTTTACGGGCATCATAGAAGGTAACTGATCCCCATTAATTTTGAGGTCACATGGTCAACAATCAAATTGGACATAGTTGTATATTGTCACCTATATTTTAGGAATCCTTTGCTTGATTGACACCAAACCTGGTACATCCTTCGGAGTAGATTAACCCTATTGACTTTTAGGTTACATGGTCAAAGGTCAATGTGCTTGCCACATACGAAAATATTTTCTGTTCAGTGTCTTGATTGTTTTGGCACCATCAATTAAATACAGCATATACAACCCTTTTTAATTTTGCACCACAGGGGCATACATGTTTCTGAGACATTTTGTGTTGACTACTAATCCATAATACCTTTGGCAATATGTTACTGAGATTAATAATTCCAAATTACCAACCCTAACATGTCAGCAATTGTTTATTAATTTAGATACAATTTTAACTTGGTAACAAGATCCAAGTTGAACTACAGCTGTCCTAATGAGACTGGTACCCTCCATCCCTCAGGAACTCCCATAGCTGTAATATTGCTCGAGATCATGCTCCTCTGTTTGCAAGTCAATGTATGAAGTACATGCCAACTCCAGGTGAAAAAGAATAATCACCCACGGCCTGGTAACTGTTAGAAAGTCTTGTTTCAACTATCCATTTTGCTTAACTTACTGACCCCAATTTGATAGGAATAATCCTCATTCTATTATTAGCCTAATTTTGTATTAAAGATGATGACTCTAGGTGTTCAGGTAAATACTTGAAGCCAAGAAAAATTCTTACATCTGTATCAGTTCTCTTGACCTTCTGATCCAAAATTCTGTTGAGGATCATTATTCCATGTAACCAATACTTATGTAGTATTAATTATTATATTAAATATTAAATGAAATGCAAATTAACCTTAATAACTGCTCGACCAATCCTTATCTTGACCTTTATGACCCCAAACTCACTCGAGATCATTTCCATCCCTGGTCCATTATAATTCATCTTGATAAAACAAATTTATTCGGCTTAAATCCAAAAAGTGTTCATTTTCTGTATAAATTGTATTCACCTCTTAAATAATTTCCAGATGATTTAAAGCTTCAATGCAATATACAATATCATTTCATGAATTTAACGGCACAAAGATCTTGACCTTCAAATAAATGATCTGTGCATGAGATACATGGTACGTTTCTCATGACAACCAAATGACCTGAGCTATGGTCAGTACACGCAATTACCATTGGAAACCTTAGTATCAAGTACAATCATTTTAACTTCATTTATGTGTGTTGGGGGGTGATAACAAATATATGAAATGTCTACTGTCAACAAGATTTGTTATTTATGTGTTTTAGAAGTTGGACATCCATTACAGAATTAACTAGTGCCACTGAGATAATTTCTAGAGACGTGACAGGACGTTTTGCCTGGAGTTGATTGTCTAAAATGGAGATTTGGAAATCTCTATCATTCACCATGCATCCTGGCAGGTGAAATAAGTTTTAATCATTTATTGCAATACTTTGACATCTTTAACTTGGCTATAAACAGTAGTATTTATTGTAGGTATTTGATTTTCTTGACATTTCCGCTATTAAACTCAGCAACAAACAAGTTGTCACTTTTGTCCACACATAAACTATATGGACTCTTCAGATCACAGTTATCTATATAGCGGAGGAACTGTCCATTCTGGTCCAGGATGTGGATACAGTGGTTATCGCCGTCTGCTGTCAGGATCCGACTCTGGCTGTCTGTTGTGATTCCACGAGGTCTGAATGCTTTGTTTTTTGTAGCAGAAGAATGACCAGTGTATCTAAATCGAAGTTTCCCAGCCTGATTGACTACCACTACTGCACCAACTTTCCAGTCAGCCACACAGATATCCAGGTTTCTGTTCTCACTGATGTATTTAATTGTATTATTTCCTGAATATAGAGGCTTGCCCTCATCATCATACTGGATTGTCTGTTTCTCTGTGGAACCTGAGTACCGGACAACTTTGAAGTTTGTGTGATCATCACTGCACATGGTAACCAGGAGATCACCAGAGAATGTGGCACAGAGATTGACGGGTGACCAGCCCTGTAATCTGATCACCTCCTCTGTCTGGCCACTCTTCACTTTATTCACAGTCTTTGTTTTCCAGTCAGCGCACACTAGATCTCCATCACTTGTCACTGTGATATCATTTGGCCATTCCTTGGATTTTGTTTTGATTGTATTGATAACTGTACCTTGAACATTAAAACATTTCAGGTCACTGAGTTTTGCACTTGTCCAGAATTCTTCTTCACTCAGACAGGTAACACTGCGGAGTTTTTCATACCCAGTATTTATTGTAGTGACAAGCTCTGGTTCCTCCATCAGTTCTTTAGGTGCGGTTTCTGCTTTCTTCAGTGTGTAGCCATTTTCATCTGTTGTAAATGATAATGGTATCAAAGATCCCAGTGACTTGTAAAGCTGTTCATTGTCTATTGTGTTTGGACTAAATCCAGGCAATGAAACTCGGACTTTGGGAGGAAGTTTTCTGAATTCTTTGTTTTTGGATCTGTATTCCATGGTGACAGACACTTCATTGGATTCCTCCATTTTCTTCAGAGTAATCAGCGATTGGTCAATAAGAGACTGTATCTGTTTAATTTCATCCAAATGTTTCTTCAGAATTTCCAGGTGTTTGAGTTTCATCTCCTCTATTTCATTTTTCATTTGGTTGATGACATTGTCAATTTCTTTGTGCCACTTCTCTCCATGTTTTGTAACTACTGATGTGAATTTCACATATTCTCCATCCAAGTTGGCTATCTGAGTTTCTATATAAGTGACCATTTCTTCATATGTGGGAGATATATTGTTTTCTATCTCCTCTGAATCTTTTGTAATGTCTGCTTTTCTTTCATTGTAGATTTCAGAAAGAATTGAAAATGTATGACCCTGATGTTCATCTGGAGATGCAGTACAAAGGGAACAGACATACTTGTCACATTCCTTGCAATGAAATTGACATTTCTTGTTTTGATGTGTACTACACTTTGGATAAATCAAGGTTGATTTTCGTTTTTTGTATGGGACCACTTTGTGTTTTTCATAGTCATCAGCAATGTGTTTTCCTATGCAGGTAATGCACAGGTTGACATGGCAGAAATCACAGTACATCTGTACTATAGCTGTCTCACAAAGGTCACATCGGATGACATCTTGAGCACTTTGCTGGGGGTCCATAACTACTCTAATTATTCTACAATTTATAGAATATGAAATTTAGTTTTATTACAAGAATTATAATTACTTGTATACTAGTTAAAAAGTGATATCTAAACCTGTTACATAAAAGTTATTCAATTGACACATAAATCATAGATACCACCAAATGTCCCAAACCATGTCACATACTCAATCTCGGTAAATGTGTCCAACTGTTTAATAGATTGATATTTGTTAATCTGATGATTTCAATTGTTTACTAAGAACTGATTCAGAAATTCTTTTTAAATCTATGTTAAAAACGTTAACTTACTCTTCCATGGCACCTGATCCTACCTTCGCATTGTCGGAGGTCCGTGTTGCCCTACACTCGAACTTGTATATGTCTTGGGGATTTATGATTACGATTAACACATTGTTTACTTCGCCATTCGATACTTAGATTGTCAATCCAATTGAACTGGTTGCTTCAACTTGGTCAAATCCCACTGAATTTGACGCAGTCACCTGTCCCACTGAATTTGACGCAGACACCTGTCCCACTGAATTTGACACAGTCACCTGTCCCTCTGAATTTAACGCAGTCACCTGTCCCACTGAATTTAACGCAGTCACCTGTCCCACTGAATTTGACACAGTCACCTGTCCCACTGAATTTAACGCAGTCACCTGTCCCACTGAATTTGACACAGTCACCTGTCCCACTGAATTTGACACAGTCACCTGTCCCACTGAATTTAACGCAGTCACCTGTCCCACTGAATTTAACGCAGTCACCTGTCCCACTGAATTTGACACAGTCACCTGTCCCACTGAATTTAACGCAGTCACCTGTCCCACTGAATTTGACACAGTCACCTGTCCCACTGAATTTGACACAGTCACCTGTCCCACTGAATTTAACGCAGTCACCTGTCCCACTGAATTTGACACAGTCACCTGTCCCACTGAATTTGACGCAGTCACCTGTCCCACTGAATTTGACACAGTCACCTGTCCCACTGAATTTAACGCAGTCACCTCTCCCACTGAATTTGACGCAGTCACCTGTCCCACTGAATTTGACACAGTCACCTGTCCCACTGAATTTAACGCAGTCACCTCTCCCACTGAATTTGACGCTGTCACCTGTCCCACTGAATTTGACACAGTCACCTCTCCCACTGAATTTAACGCAGTCACCTCTCCCACTGAATTTGACGCAGTCACCTGCCACTGAATTTAAGGCAGTCACCTGTCCCACTGAATTTAACGCAGTCACCTGTCCCACTGAATTTAACGCAGTCACTTGTCCCACTGAATTTAGCGCAGTCACTTGTCCCACTGAATTTAACGCAGTCACCTGTCCCACTGAATTTAACGCAGTCACCTCTCCCACTGAATTTGACGCAGTCACCTGTCCCACTGAATTTGACACAGTCACCTGTCCCACTGAATTTAACGCAGTCACCTCTCCCACTGAATTTGACGCTGTCACCTGTCCCACTGAATTTAACGCAGTCACCTCTCCCACTGAATTTGACGCAGTCACCTGCCACTGAATTTAAGGCAGTCACCTGTCCCACTGAATTTAACGCAGTCACCTGTCCCACTGAATTTAACGCAGTCACTTGTCCCACTGAATTTAGCGCAGTCACTTGTCCCACTGAATTTAACGCAGTCATCTGTCCCACTGAATTTAACACAGTCACCTGTCCCACTGAATTTAACGCAGTCACCTGTCCAATTCCATAAGGTCAATGTAATTACTGTTTCCCCCAAATATCAAAGGTGTACAACACCCATCTGAATTTCTGATGACAATGATGATCAGGAGGTACAGCTCCTGGGAACTTTCACAGTTTAGAATTTTCATGAAAGAAAATTAAACTTTATCAGGTGGAGGCAAATTACTGGTTAATTGCTTCGATATGATTGGCAAAGAAGTCATTAAATTTGTTGAAATTTAAGAAAATAAATTTTTTTGCATGAAACGGTTCAACACGTGAAGTTCCCGTTCTTTCTCCTTCAACAACATGTCAATACATACTTCCCATAATAGCTCCCTAAATTATTAATCTGAGGTATGTTGACCATGAACCAGAGTGAAGTGTGTTATTTGGTCTTGAAGTTGTTATTTGGGGACACCACAAATTTAGATTTTTGATCATGGAAGTTTAGTTTGATTGGTGGGTTGTGCAAGTTCCCAGCTGGGATACAATACCTCTGTGTCTGTTTCATGTTCCTGTATTTTAGAGTTTGTAACATCACAAAAGGTAGTCTTCCTGTGATTTGGAGCCCCTATCAACAAAGCATTATTACTGACTAGAACCACAATCATTGTCACACAAAACTTACGAGTAAAGGTAATAGACACAACAGTTGGTAAACACAGACATATGCAGCTCCCTCCTTCCATCTATATCTACTAATCAGTGCCGGATAAACAGGAAAGAGGGGGCGTTCTCGCCACGCTAGGCATAACGGAGATGTATGTAAAAACTCCAGATTCGACACCCAAAATGACTGACGTTTTTATAGCTAATATTGGACTTTCACGTGCCCCCCCCCCCCCCCCCCCCCCCCCCCCCTCTTTTTTTAATCGGGAGTCCTCGATCCGTCAGTGGTAATGTCAAAAATAATATAAATCATTTAAACGTAAATACATTTATTTGGTTAATTATAAGGTCGCTATCTAATTTACTATCTATTTATCATTATTCTTACTATTTACAAATGATATACAATATCCATAGAGTAGATAAAGCTGGTCAGCAGATTTCTACTTTCGTTTTAACATAATTTCCTCATTTAGTTCTAAATCATCAAATTCAGAGATGAAAACGACCTGCTGATGACAAACGTTTCTTTCAATAATTTATCATGACGTTACCTGTAATACTACACTTCTCTGTGGCGAAGCAAGGTATCATTACACTTCCCTGCATGTAGAATGGCGAGGCGTGTCTTGTTTAGTATGTCACATGACAACCAGTTTGAAATATAGAGTTATTTCTCTTCTCAAGGAATGTCTCTGTTTACCTGATAAATTTTTACAATTTCTCTCGTGTATTCTAGCATTATTATTACGACAAACTAAAATTAAAACAAAATACCCCATACCTCTTTTTTACGATGCAACAACATTTTTATTTAAATTTGGTTCATCGTTTTTATAATTATTTCCATTACTGGACAAAAAAAAGTTAAGGATCATAATTTTGACCTCAAAATTTTTTATTAACCAAATAATTATTTTGACAAATTTTAACATGTATAGTTTCTCCAATGTGTCCTTAACACAATAGATTTACCTGGTTTCATATTGACGTCATAAGTGCACGATTTTTTCGCCCAAACACAAGCAAGCGGTCAAAATCAAAGTGTGCCAACGTGTATATTGAAATTGAAAACTTGTGATTTTCATTTTATTGTGGGTATTTATTGCTCTAATCAACTCTTAGGTGAACAATTATTGACATTAAAAGCCATGGGGCGCCATTTCACTGCTCTGGATACTGGTCAGGCAGTAAGTATTCTTCAAGCTGGCCAAGTCCAGAGAACTGTCTCTAGACATTTTAATGTGTCCCAAAGTGTGATTTCAAGGTTTTGAAATCGTTTTAGGCAGACAGGTAATGTTTCTGAGAGACCGTGATCAGGTCGTCCAAGGCCCACAACCGCTCGCCAGGATCGCTATATGTCAATTATGGCTCGTAGACACAGGTTTCAGAGTGCTGTCCAACTCAATACTGACTTTCATGCAGCAAGTGGGGTGCGCATAACACCACAACCTCTCAGATAGAGACTTCATGCTGCTAACCTTCGGGCTCATCGACCTGCTGTTCGTCCCATTTTGAGGAGAAGACATCGTGTAGCACGACTCAATTGGGCTCAAAATCACATAAACTGGCAACTGCGTCATTGGACGCCTGTTCTTTTCACAGACGAGTCACGGTTCTGCGTGGACTTTCATGACGTGTATGGCGCATGCGTGGAGAGCGGTACGCTGATTGCTGTGTAGCAGAGCATGATCGTTTTGGAGGGGCTCTGTGACTCTGAGAAATGTATGCGTTAGGATAACGGAATCCGTACCCATGGTAGAAATTACTCCACAAAGACTGTGGAAAGGTCCATAATTGGGTAGACCATACCATGTTGTAGAAGAAAGAAGGCTCCAATATATGTTATCTCTTGAGTTGGTTGTAGGATTGATTTGGATTGATTTATCACAAGAGGTAAATCCATAAGCGGTACAGAGTGCTCTTTAGTTGGTGCTCTAATGCCATTCGACCTGCATTTTTCAGAAGCCAATCGTCTACGTACATGTAAATGTAAATCTGTTGACTTCTCAGATGCTCTTCAAATGCACTCATTAGTTTTGTGAAAACTCTTGAAGCAGTTGCTGAACCGAACGGCATTGACCTGAACTGATAATGTTTGTTGTCTATACAAAATCTGAGGTATTTCTTGTCCTCTGGATATATCGACACACGTAGATATGCATCTTTCAGGTGGATTGATACAACCCAATCTATTATATTAAAAGCCTGCATTATTAACTTCAGAGATTGCTTTTTGAGATGTTGATTCTGGAGATATACATTTAATGGTTTCAAATTGAGAATTGGACGGTACCCTCCGTCTCATTTTGGAACCACATTTCTTCTAAAGTACATTGTTTTGAAACCCCGTGGGGATCCGGGTTGTTAGAATAGATCCTCAATATCCCTTGCTTGTCGTAAGAGGCGACTAAATGGGGCGGTCCTTCGGATGAGACCGCAAAAACCGAGGCCCCGTGTCACAGCAGGTGTTAAAGATCCCTCCCTGCTCAAAGGCCATAAGCGCCGAGCATAGGCCTAAATTTTGCAGCCCTTCACCTGCAATGGTGACGTCTCCATATGAGTGAAAGATTCTCGAGCGGGACGTTAAACAATATATAATCAATCAATCATTGTTTTGAACAACATTCTTACATTTGTTACTCGTACTCCTGTCTCTGGAGGATGGTTTAGGAATGCAAGCTTGAAATGCAGGCTTTGCATTTCTATCACTGGAGAACTTTCCCTTCTTAGCAAAAGATAGTTGCTGCTCTTTTTGCTCCAAGGTGTCGACTGACTCTTCTCTCTTCCCTTTCCTTGCAAGACCTGAAGTTAAACCATCTCTCTGCTTTGAACTTCTCAGGTGTTCCATTTCTTTAGCATCTTTCAACCTCTCTGCGCTTGAGTGAAGAATGTCAAAATACTTTCCACAAAAGAGCTTAGGATTAAGGCTAGACTGTACAAGAAGTTTATTTTCAGTTGCTTTGCTTTTAAAGCCCAGATCCTCAATGTGAATGGATCTTCGTGTCACAACTGACCCATCAAGATGCGGGATGTAATATAAACCATATACTTGAATACCTGCATCAATGCTTGAAGGGTCTCCGTCTTGTCCTTATCAGATGCTACATTGTCCACATATAATGTAATCAAAGAGGCATATGCAACTCTCTCTGAAGACGTTGAGACTATCTTCCATAGTTCATTATTCCGCGAATGCAACATTGGATTGCTGAAACGGCGATATTTTTGTTACCTTTCCTTCCTGTGTAGTTACTGTCCTTATATTGTCATTAAGTCGTGGAGTTGTGCAATACCTTTCTGAATCTCGAGATGCTACTCGATACTTCTCATCATTTGATGCCTTGTAAGTACATATTGTAATTTTAAGTTGAAATTCATATACGTCAGTTAAAATGTACCCATCCATGGGCAAGGAATGTTGTGGAAAAGATGATTTGATTTTGTTCCCATCAAATGGTCTGACATATATGACTTGAAGTCTCTGCTCTGACTTTCCGACGTTTTAACCTCATTTATGTTTAATTCTGAAGTCACCTTTCTCGCACAGTTCTTCCAGTCTATTGAGCACGAATCATTGATTTCTGCATGCACAGAACCTGCAGCAGAGTTATCAAACTCTGATTGATTGTCCTCATCATGGACTTGAACAATATCATCAGTCGGCGAACTTCTCAAACCAGGAAGTGCTGGTCTTCTGACGGTCGAAATATATCAAACCTTGTCGTTCTACTTTCTGCACGTATAGTGGACGCTTTCGCAGATTGTTTACTTGCATTCTGTGCCAGTTTTTTAAATCTGGCGTCAATCAAATTTCTCATGAAATTTTCTTGATATTGCTGCCACTGATGTTCAAATTACCCAACATAAAAGGTGGTAAATTACCAACTTGCGGCGATAAAATATACTTTGTCATACTGCCGCAATTTTGTCTCTCGTCCAAGAGTGATTACGATTCTGCTTCGTTTCCTATAGAGGAAACTTGAAAACCAGGACGAGAATCAGTGTTCCTCACTGAGGGAATTTCTGTAGTTAGACTCGATCTCTTATCCGTTTCGGATTTCTTTCGTTCGATTATCTTACTGATTAGTGCCCCGCTGTTTCCCCGTCCAAGTTTTACAAACTTTGCATGGAAAAGCAAACATTACAAATGTCAGGTTTATAACATTCCATGTGATCATCTAAAACCGTCATTTCTTTCTTACATTCACGACAGATTTTATGATACATCGTAAATCGCAGGCTAACAACAAAAAAATCGAAAAAAGAAAGACATGCGGTCTTTCTTCCAAAATGCCCAAACAAGACTGAAGCGAAAGTTGACATCAGACTGAAGCGAAAGTTGACATCAGACTGAAGCAAAAGTTGACATCAGACTGAAGCGAAAGTTGACATCAGACTGAAGCGAAAGTTGACATCAGACTGAAGCGAAAGTTGACATCAGACTGAAGCGAAAGTTGACATCAGACTGAAGCGAAAGTTGACATCGATTTTAATAGCATATGTAAGTACGAAGCATATGTGGAGGACTCTGTTTTGCCTTTTATTTCGAATTCACTGATATATATATATACAGTGTATATATATATATATATATATATATATATATATATATATATATATATCAAATCAACTCCGGGTTGTTCGAATAGGTCCTCAGTACCCCTTCTTGCTTGTCGTAAGAGGCGACTAAATGGAGCAGTACTTCGGATGAGACTACAAAAACCGAGGTCCCGTGTAACAGCAGGTGTAGCACGTAAAAGACCCCTCCCTGCTCAAAGACAATAAGCGCCGAGCATAGACCTAAATTTGCAGCCCTTCACCGGCAATGGTGACGTCTCCATATGAGTGAAAGATTCTCGAGTTGGACGTTAAACAATATTTAATCAATCAATCGAATCGACATTTGAATGAAAATAGTTATTGTTAATAGATGGAACGTCGCCGATATATCTAAATATGAATTTGAAGGCCACAGCAAGAGATCTTTTCTTCTCATGCAGATGCTTTTGGATACTTCTGCCCCATAAGAATATAGAAAAGTCAACTAACAAAGGGACACAAATCATGCCCATGGGAATTTCCCCAGACTGTTGCATAACCCAGTCAAAGACAGTGTCTATGAGTAGTTTCAGCATCTTTTTAATTTAAACGTCAGAGTACATGTGCGTGAAATCGGAGTGGTTTAATAATTTTTTTAGATGACCGAGCTTTAGACATGAATATTTCCCTTTTCCATTTTGTTGAAAAAGCAAGTGTTTATGATGTCAAAAAGTTTGGTCTTTTATCTATCGTGAGGAATCGTCGTGTAAAGTGTTGAAAAATCATACGTTTTGATGTTTTTGATTTCAGAAGTTTTTTGATTTCAAATTCACTAAATGTTCTTTCGTATTGCTTAGAATCCACGTGAAATTTACACCATTTTTCATTTAATTATCGTAGTAGCTCAGTGGTTAGAGCGTTCGCTTCGTAACCGGGAGGTCGTGATTCGAGCCCCGCTCGTGCCATGGCCGCGTCAAACCTAAGACGTAAAATAGGTAGAGATTGCTCCTTCGCCAAACGCTCGGCATTTAGAAGTGAGAATCACGGGTCTTTCAGATATGACCTTAAAAACGGAGGTCACGGTAGGCGTTGGCACGTTAAAGAACCCTCACTGCTACGGCACTGAGCGCTAAGCATAGGTCTAAATTTGTGGAACTTCACTTACAGCTGGTGACGTCTCAATATGAGTGAAAAATTCTCGACGGGACGTCAAACAAACAAACAAACAAACATTTAATTATCTTGTGGCACAATACGTTTGAAGTTTATCCTTCACAGCTGTTAATATTTTCGTAAGGAGCAAAGATGGGAAATTGGTAGATCATTTACTGGATAGACCAATGTATCTTTGTTTGTAAATTTCTATTTCAAATGACTTTTTGACCCTAAAATCACTGCATAGGAGATTGTCGTCATATGTACCCAATATTTGATGCAAGACTAATTACATGTACAATAGTTATTGTATTTCAATAAGTGAAATGCAAATATTGTAAAGTTTAAAACTGTGCAACCAATTTCTTGTATACGTGTTCACTTTATTGGAGCCTTTCATCCCAAACTAATTACGGGATCATTTTCATGCCATCAAAATAACCAAGGTAGAAAAGATTGTTCTATATGATTGATTGTTTTACATCCCGTCGAGAATTTTTCACTCATGCTGAGACGTCACCAACTGTTGGTGAACTACCAAAATGTTAGAGCTATGCTTAGCGCTCAGGGCCATAGCATTGAGGGTTCGTTAACGTGCCAACGCTTGCCATGACACGGGACCTACGTTGTATAGGTCATATCCCAAAGACTCTTGATTTTCAATTCTAAATACCGGCGTTTGGCGAAGGAGCAAACACCACCCTTGTTTACATCGTAGGTTTGACGTGGCCATGACATGACTGGGGCTCGAACTCACAACCTCCCGGTTACGAAGCGAATGCTCTAACCATTAAACTACCGCGACAGGTCCCAGATAGAAAGGAAATTCAGTTAAAAGTCCAAAAACGTTTTATTTTCTCCTTCAATCACATATTCATCTACAAATAAAAATCTAGATTTTCTGCACTAAAATACAAAATGAGACAGAGCAGTGAGATTTGTTTCAGTGTTTCAAAATGTGTCCACCACTTTTATAATATTTCAGGTGATCTTCCCTGTGTTTCGTTTTCATTCCCTTTACAAAGAGTTGGCAAACGTGGGTTTTCCACTCTCTCGTAAGTCAATCTTATTTCATGAAAGAATAATTAAGTCAGGATAAAAGTTAACGAATGAAAGTTATTTATACTATGCACAAATGTTTGTCATAAAAATCACAATTGATCACTATGCCAAATTACAAAAGCCACAATGCCCAACAATATGTTGTGCTATAATACAATACTAACTTGACACTACCTGTACTTTTAGAACAAAGAATTAATTTCCTATTATGATGAGTATTAATAGCCTAATTCATTATAAATGAACAAATATTAACTCCCATAGATTTTTCACATAGCAAACTTTTAACTTTTGATAGATTTCAATAGTTTTTCCCATCAATGGGCCTCCCACTTTATTATGTGTCTCCCACAGGGATTCATCTGCAACTTAATAATACACCGAAATTAACTACTAAAATACATTTACACATCTCCCTTGATCCGGGTTGTTAGAATAGACCCTTTGTACCTCTTGCTTGTCGTAAGAGGCGACTAAATGGGGTGGCCCTTCGGATGAGACCACAAAAACTGAGGTCCCATGTCACAGCAGGTGTGGCACGCAAAAGATCCCTCCCTGCTCAAACACCATAAGCTCCGAGCATAGGCCTAAATTTGCAGCCCTTCACCGGCAATGGTGACGTCTCCATATGAGTGAAAGATTCTCGAGCGGGACGTAAAATAATATTTAATCAATCAATTAATCAATCTTCCATCACTGTGGGAGTTGTATATTAACTCTGGATATGGTAGTTGTGCACTGACTAATGGCGGTAGCTGTAGTTATGGTGCAGTCGACTTGTTTTGCTTATATATATACTATTTAGGTACCCCTTCGTAACCTCTATCAACCAATAATCAATCTGAATCGACCCTACGCCACTTCCGGTATAAACAACGGGGGAAAATGCACGCAGGCAAATTCGCTAATGGAAAATTGTTTATACTGAAGTACAATGGCAGTGTAACTTGATAAAATCGGCAAGTACAAGTAGCGCCTATCGTAATAATTTAGCACGAGTATGGAAATTGGAATGTTCAAAGATGAAACGTACTAAATGGCGGCTAATACGTACTCGAGCTAGGGACCGGGCTGAGTTATAACTGAACCCGATTCCTAAGTAATAGTATATATATATATATATATATATATATATATATATATATATATACCTGTATTGCACATGTAATCAGTGCATTTTACAAATATAATCTAGTATGTTATAAAACTTAATGCCATACAACACTTGGTAAAGTGCAATACATAATCAATTGACGAAATGATCGTGAGTGCTGCGAGTGATCTGAACTTGCAAAGCTTAGTGAAGAACAAAATTTCGTAACACCTGCAATATACAATATCATTGCACAACTTTATCGGCAAGAACATTTTGGTCTTGAAATACATGATGTATTCATGTAACACATGGTATCTTTCTTACAACAACCAGATGACCTCAACTGGAGTCAGTATGTGTCATTGTCATTAGGAACTTGGGCTGGGTATCAAGCACAAACATTTTATTTTCTGTGTTATATACACAGAATAGTGCTGATAGAATGTACTGAAAAAGATATTATAAAAATTGAAAATAGACGTATCCTCAATTAAAAAAAAAAGAACTGTATTGGTTCATATGATATTCAACTTTTCCTAAATATGTGGGGGGAAATATAACAGTACCATTTGACAAAATAATTGGGCAAAAAGTTTTAAAATGTTTACCAGTGGATGGAGGAGATAATACCAATATACCTTCAACTTCATTTATGGCGAGATAAATAATATATGAAGTATACAATTAGATCTGTTATCAATAAGGTTAGTTATATGTTGTGTTTCAGAAGGTGGACATCCATTAAAAAATTAACTAGTGCCACTGAGATAATTTCTGGAGATGAGACAGGAAATTAAGTCTGGAGTTGATTATCTAAAATGGATATTTCACAATATCCATGTCATTCCCCACGCATCCTGGCAGATGAAATAAGTTTTAACGAAATACCTCGAAACTTTGATGACTCTAGCGTGGCTAAAAACAATTGTAGTTATTGGAGGTATTTGATTTTCTTCACCTTTCCGCTATAAAACTCAGCAACAAACAAGTTGTCAAACACATAAACCATTTGGATTCTTCAGATCACAGTTATCTATGTAGCGGAGGAACTGTCCATTCTGGTCCAGGATGTGGATACAGTGATTATCGCTGTCTGCTGTCAGGATCTGACTCTGACTGTCTGTTGTGATTCCGTAGGGTTTAAATTCTTTCTTTTTAGTAGTAGAGGAATGACCAATATATCTAAATCGAAGTTTCCCAGCCTGATTGACCACCACTACAGCACCGGCTTGTAGGTCAGCCACACAGATATCCAGGTTTCTGTTCTCACTGATGTATTTAATTTTAACATTTCCCGAATATAGAGGCTTGCCTTCATCATCATACTGGATTGTTTGTTTCTCTGTGGAACCTGAGTACCGGACAACTTTAGATTGTGTTTGATCATCACTGCGTAAGATAACCAGGAGATCACCAGAGGAGGTGACACAGAGTTTGCTGGGTTTCCATCCCTGTAGTCTAACCACCTCCTCTGTGTGTCCACTCTTCACTATATTCACAGTCTTTGTTGCCCCATCAGAGTACACTAGATCTCCTTCACCTGTCACTGCTATATCATTTGGACATTTCCCTGACTTTGTTTTGACTGTATTGATAACTGTACCTTGAACATTGAAGCTTTTCATATCACTGACTTCTGAACTTGTCCAGAATTCTTCTTCACTCAGACAGGTAACATTGCGGAGTTTTTCATACCCAGTATTTATTGTAGTGACAAGCTCTGGTTCCTCCATCAGTTCTTTAGGTGCGGTTTCTGTTTTCTTAAGTGTGTAGCCATTTTCATCGCTTGTAAATGATAATGGTATCAAAGATCCCAGTGACTTGTAAAGCTGTTTGCTGTCTATCGTGTTTGCACTAAATGCAGGCAATGAGATACGGAATTTGGGAAATTTTCTGAACTCTTCGATTTTGGATCTATATTCCATGGTGACAGACACTTCGTTGGATTCCTCCATTTTCTTCAGAGTAATCAGCGATTGGTCAATAAGGGACTGTATCTCTTTAATTTCATCCAAATGTTTCTGCAGAATATCCAGATGTTTGATTTTCATCTCCTCTATTTCATTTTTCATTTGGTTGATGGCATTGTCAATTTCTTTGTGCCACTCCTCACCGTGTTTTGTAACTGCTGTTGTGAATGTCGCATATTCTTCATCCAAATTGGCTATCTGTCGTTCTAAATCAGTGGTAATTTCTTCATATGTTGGAGAAATAATGTTTTCTATCTCCTCCAAATCTTTTGTACTGTCTGCTTTTCTTTTATTGTAGATTTCAGAAAGAATTAAATATGTATGAAACTTATGTTTATCTGCAGATGCAGTACACAAGGAGCAGACGGATATGTCACATTCTTCGCAATGAAATTCACACACTTTGCTTTGATGTGTATTACACTTTGGATAAATCAAGGTAGATTTTCGTATTTGAAATGGGACCACTTTGTGTTTGTCATAGTCATCAGCAATGTGTTTTCCTATACAACCAATGCAAAGGTTGACGTGGCAGAAATCACAGTACATCTGTGCTATAGCTGTCTCACAAAGGTCACATCGAAGGACATCTTGTGCACTGTGGCGGGGGTCCATGGCTACTCTAATTATTCTACAATTTGAAGAATAAGAAATTTATTGTTTGTATTACAATAATTTTAATTATATTTATAAGTATACTAGTGAGAATGTCATATAAAAATATTTAAACACATTATAAATCATATCTACCACCAAATCTGCAATACGGTGTCACATACGTAGTAAATGTTTCAAACTATTTAATAAAAATTATATTTGCTTTTCATATTTCTATAGTCGAATTTAATCTTATGTTTCCAATTCCTTGTAACAACCTACTCAAATTAACCTGTTAAAAGATTAACTTTCATTCCCGGTCTGATTGAATAGGTATCAACTCAGCTAAAGTTCATTCAATATAACTTAGTCACGTGAGTATTTGCTTTAGAACAATGTAATTGCTGTTTACCCCTAATATCAATGGAGTACAACACCCCTCTGAAATTCATATGACAATGATGATCCTGGAACTTTGTGCAGTTACGAATTTTCTTGAAAGAAAATTCAACTTTATCATGTGGACGCCATTCCTACTATTAGTTAATCGCTTCAGCACGGTTGACAAAAAATTAAATTTGCTGAAATTCAAAGACTGAAAATAAGATTTTTCTTATGAAAAGATTCAACCCTTAAGGTTTGTTTCCTTTTCCAACAAGGTGTCAATAAATGTGGAAATTCCGGAATACACGAGATAATTTTATTATCGCATAATATCGCGAGAAGCATCACTTACAAATGTCAAAAATAATAAGAATCATTTATACGTTAACAAGACTATTTCGTTAATTATGAAGTCAAGATTTAACTGAATATCTGCTTCATATTATCATTACCAATTGCAAATGTTTTGACCTAGCAATGAACAATGTCCATGGAATTGGTCTCTACACCCCTGAAGATAAGCAGCACGGATTTTCTAAAAGAAAACACATTTCATATGTATTTTTTTTAGTTTTAATTTTTTTTTCAAACCTTGAACGAAAAAATGTTACTTTTTAGATATCGAGACAAAAGTCTACTGAATTGCATTTTTATTGAAAGCAAAATACTCCAACACATTCATAAAAATATATGTATTTACATTCTTTGTTAGTTAATACAATAAAAGTTTAGCGGTTAGAACATTCGTTTCGTAACCGGGAGTTCGTGAGTTCGATCCCCGCTCGTGCCATGGCAGCGTCAAACCTTTGACGTAAAAATAGGCAGTGATTGCTCCTTCGCCAAACACTCGACATTTGGAAGTGATAATCACGGGTCTTCAGGATATTACCTTCAAAACGAAGGTCCCGTGACACAGTAGGCGTTGGCATGTTAAAGAATCCTCACTGCTATGATCCTGAACGCTAAGCATATTTTTAAATTTATTGTACTTCACCTACAGCTAGTGACGTCTCAATATGAGTGAAAAATTCTCGACGGGACATAAAACAAATAAACAATGAATCATTTCACAAATATGGCGAAGTAAACAATGTGTAAATCGTAATCATACATCCGCAAGACATACAAGTTCGACTGTAGGGCAACACGGACCTCCGACAAAGCGAAGGTAGGATCAGGAGCCATGGAGGAGTAAGCATCCTCTGTTGACCAGTCACACCCGCCGTGAGCCCTTAATCGAAAATAGGTATACGGGATTACCCGTTGTCAAAGTTGAAAAATGACAGTCTAACAAAGGGTATGAAACAAATCATTCAACATATGTCCCAGAGACACTTTGTAATCGCAAATAAGGTCATTATAGCGACCGTAAAATTTGCGAAATGATGACTTCAAACGAGATTCGTTATAACCCTGCAACGTCAACTTTTTTGACAGTAGTTGACCTCGCTTTAAAAAATTCTCACACGCCTGGCATGCTCTCGCGAATCGAATCAACTGGGAGATATACAGACCATAAGCAGGCGAAAGTGGTAAAAATGATGCCTACAGAATGTCTTCTTCATCTTTTGCGCGACAACAGAAACCAAACGATAATATGATTATAATTATATCAATTACTTTGTATCATTTATCCAACCAGTGCTTTGTAAATTCAGAAACAAAATATTAATTTACTGTCAGTAATAATAATGCTAATAATGAATGAAAGAATAAGATTTCTACCGTGAATTTTTTTTTCATTTGTGATGATTAATTTGATGGTTACCATAATAAAAGAGAATATACTTATGCAATGGCACTGTCACCGAGTTAAACAAATAATAAAGTATAAATCCATAGAATATTCTATATGATGGAGAACGTCAATCACGCTTCTCATGTAATTCATTTTTATTCACTTCCTAGTACCTCTAAAGTAGT
The DNA here is from genome assembly GCA_024699665.1 of Ostrea denselamellosa. NCBI lineage: Eukaryota > Metazoa > Mollusca > Bivalvia > Ostreida > Ostreidae > Ostrea > Ostrea denselamellosa. Next base: position 1,898,636 of record JAMZEH010000017.1, on the reverse strand, counting down.
TTATCTCCATGTCATTTGCTTTTACAAGATTCTTCTAGTTTGTCATAATAATAATAATGATGGTAGTAATAATAAATAATTCATGAGGTCTATTTTTAAAAAAAATATAGTACATTGTTATATATAACGAAAGACTGTTGAGTTGGCTGGGCTTGGGGAGGCGGTAAATGCAATGATGAATGGATTAGCAAGTAAATTATTATTTCTAAGTGTTAGTTGGAATAAAACTATCCTAATTTTGTTATGTTATTCACTGGTTAGTTTTATAAAATCGTTCACTATAGTGGCAGCCAGAAAAGAAACTAATACAATTTGAAAGCTTAAATTATAATTTAAGTCATTTTCAGTATGTTTGGTTTATTTCTTTATTTTTTTTTAGAACATACTGTCAAAATTGGTGGGAAGGTTAAGAAAATGACGAAGCCGGGGATAGAGGATGACACTCACAGCGCTTGCTTTTTACTTAATAAATTACAATAATTTTAAAATACATATTTATTTGTGTGAATTATATAAAATGGTGGATTGTGGGCATGACTTCCTGTTCTATCTGTGGATTGTGGGCATGACTTCCTGTTCTATCTGTGGATTGTGGGCATGACTTCCTGTTCTATCTGTGGATTGTGGGCATGGCTTCCTGTTCTATCTGTGGATTGTGGGCATGACTTCCTGTTCTATCTGTGGATTGTGGGCATGACTTCCTGTTCTATCTGTGGATTGTGAGCATGACTCCCTGTTCTATCTGTGGATTGTGGGCATGACTTCCCGTTCTCTCTGTAATTTCTGCTTTCCTTCTTATAAGCCTTTTGATTTTACAAATTGTTGACCTCCTTATAATAGTACTAGGTACAATAATAAAATAAGTGGGAAAAAAAACCCACTGAAAAATATATTTTCTCAGAAAACAATTCCACAAACATACCTTTTTTAAACTGAACTTCATATCTTTAAGAGAATTGACCTTGAATTTTATCATTGTTTTACCCTTGGTATACAATGTATATATAAGTATGCAAATCTACTGTAATAGTATAATAGTATAATAAAAATACCACAAAGCTGAAGAATTGAAGAAGCTAGTCGAGTATATACTCAATCTGCTTTGTGACATTTTTGACTTGAGCATCACTGAAGAGACATTATTTGTCGAAATGCGCATCTGGTGCATCACAATTTGTACTGTTTAAGTTTTATATATATATATATATATATATATATATATATATATATATATACCACATCAAATTTTAATGCGAACGAGCCCGATGGCTATATAAGATTGGCTTCATGTTGGATCGATGTACGTTAAGTGAAAGTTGAACCCGAAGAGATACAGCGGGAGATGAAAACCAAAGATTGAAACAGAAGCAATGGTATACTAAGATAAAGTTTATCATCCTATTAAGAGGAATTAACAGATTTAATTCATAATGTATGAAATATTTAAAAGACTAACAGAGGATATTTTTTAATTGAATTAAAAGGTTACCTCATTATTAATTAAGATACCGGTAGTTAGATATTTAACTTGTTGACTTGTTAAATCATGAATTATCTTTGTTTTATACATACCACACTCTCTGCTGTAAGCATATGCATACACTGTATGACTTGTAAATATAGACATGTGCGTTAAAGACGTTTTGCTACGAAACGGAGGGGGAATATTATAAACTTTGTCTCTACCCATAGGTGTCGCTGCTCGCTAACACCGTTGTCAATGCCGAAATTACAATTGTAAATCGCATTGTAAACTTATACAAACATTTAATTAAAAATCTGATATTTAATTGATATCAAGCGTATTTGTCGGAATTTAAGTGTTATCTAAACTACATTCATAAATTCTGTTCCGTTCCGTTTTCCGTTCCGCGTTTTAGCAACATTTATACTTTTCACAACAATTTTTTAAAATCAAATATGAGAGTTATCATTCATTAGTTTTCCATCGCTACTGAGTCTGAGTCATCATAAAGATGATTCCCAGACCAATATTCGTTTTAACTTAATTTGTTTAATTTCTTCTATATGATCAGATTCATAAATAAAAACGACATTTTGATGACGAGTTTTTCTTCCAATAATCAGTCGTAACGTTACCTGTAGCAATATACGTCATTATGGTGTAGCAATGAATCATTACATCTCTCTGTATGTTGAATGGCGTTTCTTGTTTTGTATGTCACATGACAAGGCAGGCAGACGCGGAATGGTCTCAGTCTACAATTTAGAGTTATCTCCCTTGTCTTAGGATACCAGCTCAAAATTACACTTGGTATATGGCACTGATATTTGTACATTTCCCCTCTTGTATTCTGATAATGTCCTCTCGATGATATTATGAAATTAAATCAAAGTACCCCATAAATGTATATTTTGCAATAGATTTGAAAAATGAAGCATCTTCAAGTTGCCTATTCATTTGTTTTCATTATATGGTTCACCGTAATTCTTTTGTACCTTCACCTCGAATAATATAACTCCAAGTATGTAATAACGTTTTATCATTTTTACATTGTGTGACGTCCGACACAAATAGTTGTTCGTTACAAAATCATCCACTTCATTTCACATCGCCATCAAACTCAATTTACTCATCAGCTTCATGAACCAAACCAAACTCCAAACTTGACGAAGTTTTGTAACTTGACAAGCAGCTTGTTGGGGAAACTCAGCAGCTCAATAATATTTATTCAAAAATGAATTTATTATGAAATACCAAATATTTCTCTCTTAAATTTAAACGACTTTCTTGTATCGTCCGGAATCGTCCGAATGAATACCATTCGAATACCCTCTACTTATCATCACTTTCTAATCCCGCCTCCCCCATAATTATTCATCATTCAACAAAAGAAAATATTTTCAGTCTAATTCACCAAGTTAAAACGAAAGAAATTATATTTCTTTTATACCTTCACGTCGAATATGTGACATTAACACTCCAAGTATATATTAAATTTTGTTAATTTTGGCAATGTGTAACGTCCGATAAAGATTGAAAGAATGGTAAAAAGTAACTTTAGTCCCAAATTAAGCGAAACAAACAATCTTAACTCAAGCTTATCCTTGGTATGCCCATTCTCTCCAGATTCTGATTTCCACCTCCCATGTCTTTCGAAGAGTCCATCGGGTATACCACACAGTAGTACCCCCCTCTCCCCATCAAACGTTGTGATCCAATCTTTGAAATATCAGGAATAAGATCTTTGAATACTTCTATAAACAGTTCCCTCATTTTCCAATATGTCAATGTCTTATTTCCTTTCCTGACCTTATAACCTGCTATAATCTTGCTTAAATTACGGGGGGGGGGGGGTGAATTTTAGAATTCCTTAGAAAATTCACTTCATCTCGTGAACAGCTCTGTTTTTTCAACAGGCTACATAATCACTACCAGTTCTGGCGAATTCACATCTGAACATCTGATGTTCTAAAGCTCACTCCTTCTCAAAAAATCTGCATATGCAATCAAAACTCTTCCATTACAAATGTTTTCATAGTGAAAAGAAAACTTATACTGTATTTTCTTAAATATATCTGCAGACATCAGGTCTTTTGTTGGTCGTGGATCGCCCATTTTGTCTTTCTTGCTTCCAGCACATTTTTCACGCGCTCAGAATGAACTGGGGAAGTACTTCCAATCACTGAAGATGCCCAGTGAATACCACACAAAACTGATATTTAAAAAAACCCATCCTCTTGAATTAAACTGGCAAGCTAAACACTAACAGTTAGTGGTTTCATTGATGACATTTTATCATTTTTAAACCGTTTTTTAAACCATTCTTTCCATTTCTTGAAGCTTCTGTTATAACTTTTCACTGCAGAACTTCCTCTACTGCCGAGCACTAATTCCGATATATCCTTAATTTTCTCCCACTGAATCATTGAAAGGATGTCTGTATCTTTATCCTATGCCTGAAAAAAATACATTTCTAGGGAAAATTAATAGATATAAGTATCCACATGACTCAAATAATATGAAATCAACGACAATAATATTCAGTCCTATCATGGAAAAATCAATATTCATAAACATGGATCCAAAACTTCTTTCACGAATGAAACAGGATTTTTCTGTTGGATAACACACTCCTAAAAATGTATGAAATTGTACTCCATCTGCACAAAGAATCGGTGAATAAGTTGCCGATGTCCACATAGGAATAAATAAACATCCAAATGCTTTATCTTCTCTAATTTTTTCTAACACTCTAGCTACTAAAAACATTCTTTTTTTACCAGACCAAACTAACCAAGCATCAATGTCAAAGCATTTCATATTCCAAGATCTAGAGTAAAATTTCTCAACTTTATGATTACTACCATTTGCAAACCTATTCACTTCCAAGGGTTCCCATAAACTATTCTCAAATTCTCAAAAATCTTAAAAGACACTCCCCAATCATCTGCATCATATAATTACTAAACAAATCCTGCCTTATGATTTTGAAATCTTTGCATCCACCCATCACGAAATTCCATGTACCAGACAAATTTTATAAATGCCCAATGCAGCGATATGATTTGCAGATCTGCCGTCAGGCTACCCTTGTTAACAATACTAATAATATTCTTATTAGAGATTATGATTAATCATTTAACTCGCTATCCTGTAATCTCATTGTTCAAAGACACATACACTTTAAAACTACAGCTACCTCTCTCCTAGTTGAACGCCTACAAGTTTCAGAATTCCATATAACATGTGGCATACTATGTCTATTCTCAACACAGTAACCCCAAAAAGCATATTCACTTGCATCGCAGTAAAGTATTCTGTCCCATGAGGGTTGACAAGATAACATTTTGACATTAATACAAAGAATGTTCTCTATTCAAAATTGCATTTGACGTATACTATTATCTAACAAACTTATATATATATGTTCATTCAACGAAGTAGCATTCAATATATATTCTATGATATATTATCGTTCCAATAACAGCATGTCACTTCGCTTCTACGAGCATACAAATTACACTCAGTGATTGGCCGTATGGTTTCAATAAAAGTTAGTTAGATGATCACGCTGTGCCATTCTTTCAATGCGATTGGTCACTAGGAACAAAAAATAAACCCTGTTTCATTGAAATATATGAGAATATATGCAAACTCCGCACGCTCGATCAAGCGAAATGGCACGTGATAACTGGAACGACAGTAGATATAATCTGACCCACAAAATTAGCCATTCCTCTAACCGACATGGTTTTCTTTGCACTCGCCATTGACAATATATATACCCATTTCACGTGCTTTATTTAACGTTCTAGCTTGTATTGTCAAAGTAAATCGAACTGTACCAATAGAATAACCAAACCACTCCAAACGCTGGTTTGGATTCCACACTGACTTCGTCCATTGGTAACAAAACCACTCGACGGTAAATCAAACCGAACACTATCGGACATTGACAGAACTGTGTCGAAATCTTCACCAGATCTTATACCATCATCCAAATACAAGACGACACATTTCCCTTATTCTATTTATATTCTTAATCAATGAATAAGTAATTTTTGTAAATATATACTGAGATAAATTTAATCTAAACGGCAATGCTAAAATTAAAAAAAAAAAATGAATACCGTTTACAATCCATGAAAAACCTAAATACACTGTATGAGGCTAGAACATATCTGCGTTCTGATAATAGCGTTTAAATCAAAGCATTAGCTTTACCTTTAACCAGAGCAGTCCCAATATTCACATACATAACACCCTTCTTCAAAATATGTAAATTGACACACCTGAGATCTGGCATTGCAGCCCTTCACCGGTAATGGTGACGGCTCCATATGAGTGAAAGATTCTCGAGCGGTACGTTAAACAATATATAATCAATCCATCGTTTGAATGCACAGACAAAGGGGGTTAACAATATAATGTATATCATCATACCGTCATCTAACAATACTGATATTGCTTATTCGAAAAATTCAATATGCAGCTCCCCTTGGGGATCCGGCCTAGAATAGTTCCTCAGTAAGCATAGCTTGTCGTAAGAGGCGACCAAATGGAGCGGTCCTTCGGATGAGACCATAAAAACCGAGGTCTCGTGTCACAGCAGGTGTGGCAAGATAAAGATCCCTCAAAGGCCGTAAGTGTCTAGCATAGGCCTAAATTTTACAGTCCTTCACCGGCACTGGTGACACCTCCATATGAGTGAAAGATTTTCGAGAAGGACGTTAAACAATATACAATCAATCATTATGCAGCAATACTGAATTGTTATTTTTCTGAAAACATTTTGACGGTAAGCTGTAAAACGGTATATAGTGCCCTTTCTTAATAATTTCTAAAATATTTTCATAAGCACCATCTTCTCCAGAATTGTATTTGTGATCTTACCTTTAACTTTATCAGATTTTGATATTAAATACTCATCTATTTCAAACTCTAATACCTCAGATTGTTATTGTTTTTATCTTGTGGTACACCATTGTTTCTGCCGCTGGTGTTGAGCGGGTATTCTCTCTGTATCGGTATACATGTATGTATCATGTCACGTGATGTAATGGCGGTATGGAGGTGTATTTTTGAGCATTGGAGAGATTATTGACAATTTGTTTCAAAATCGGAAAAGAAGTGTTAGTTTTCCAAGTGAAGTGTGTATGATTGGATATGCCACACACTGGTCACGGGGGTAAGGGAAAAAGAAAGCGGAAAAACAGTAAGTCTATGAAGAATGTGAGATACAAGGCTCACACGAGTCCTAACAAAGAAGACGCCATTATCAGTGAATTGGGGGTGTTCGAGAGTATTTCTGACTACAGCTTAGAGGAAAATCAGAGAACACAAGATGGACATTTAACTGGTGAGTCCTTTGATATATCTACAGATTGTGTAACGAAGGATATATTAGAGATCGTGAAAACTAGTGACATGAGTATTGTAAACAACGAATCTGTGCCACCGTTAGCCCACTCAAATGTTCATTCTGAAGCGCATGCAAGGCCGTTATGGGTAGAACAAATTTTTGAAAAGCTTGTAATTATTGACAAGAAACTTTCGAAAGTGGATGAAATCAACAATAAACTCTCTGAGGTTGTGCAGAAGGTGAACAGTTTTGAGGGTGATTTAAATAGCCTTAAAAAACATCGGGTACAATGGGTAACACAATAGGAACACTAAAGAAAACATCAGACGAGGTCAAACAGCAAGTTATAGAGTTAGAAAAATCCCAGTCTAAGTTAGAGGAGTCGATAACAGATCTACAGTGTAGGAGTATGCGGGACAATCGTTTGTTCTTTGGACTCGCAGAATATAGGGGTGAAAATAGAGAGAACTGTATAACGTTGATAGATAGTTTCTGTGAAGAAGAGTTAGGCCTCCCGGCTATTGGGCTTGAAATAGAGAGAGCGCATAGAATCGGCAAACAAGGAGGTGATAAGCCCCGTCCAATTGTTGTTAAATTCAGCTCCTACAGGGTAAGGGAAAAAGTACGATCTCAAGTGAGGAAACTGTCAGGAACAGGTTATAGTATTCAGGAGCAATACCCCAAGAAAATACAAGAACGGAAAAAATTATACCCTTTCATGAAGGAGGCAAGGCGAGATGGGCAGAAGGTTTCCTTAATCAGAGACAAGTTGTACATAAATGGCAACGAATTTCGTCCGGATGCTATCGACGAGGCCAGTGATTATTAGAATAGACTGGAGAATGACACTCAAACTTATTCCCTAAAATGTATATGCTGGAATATAAATGGTGGATTTTCCTCCAAAATCAAAGATTTGAGTTTTCAAAAATTCTTATTTATTTATGATTTGATAATGTGGACAGAATGTTGGTTAGAAAAGAATTATGATGAACAATTTAATGATTTTGATTGCTATTACTTTCCGAGACTTAAAAGCCGGAGTATACAAGGAGGAGGAACAGTGATCTTAATACGCAAGACGTTTCAAAAACATATAGTTTTCGAAAAAAATCAATATGACACAATTATTTGGTTAAAAGTTAGACAGCGTGTGATTAATTTACAAGAAGATCTGCATATAGGCTGTGTGTATTTACCACCTCATAATTCATCCTTTTATCGGTTGTATGATTGTGAAATATTTCAGGAACTTGAGGAACAAATTGTAACATATATGAATGAAGGTAAAGTTATGATATTAGGTGATTTTAATGCAAGAACATCGAATAGAGACGATTTCATTGGAGATGACATTTTGGACAGTGCTATACTTAAGGAAGTGACCGAGTTACTTGCATATGAAATGGATAGTGTTTTGTCTACACGAAAAAATCCTGATAACACGGTGAATGAGTTTGGTGTAAAAATACTGAATTTATGTAAATCAAGTGGTCTTCGAATTTTAAACGGGCGACATAAGTTACAAATGGATAGAGATTTTTCCTTCATGGGAGGAAAAGGTTGTAGCCTTGTCGATTATTGTATATCTACACCAGATATTTTTGAACTGATAGATAGATTTATTGTCTCAAGTTTTACTACATGGTCAGACCATGCTCCACTTCATATCCAAATTGTCACTTGCAATTTAAAAGACAAAAATGTAACAGGCGTACATGTACGCGATGATTGTCATACAGTACCATGTAAAACATACAGATGGAAACCAGACTGTATCGATGAGGCAAGAACTGCACTCCAAACATGCTTAGACATATTATATACAGCAGCTGAAAGTCGAGTGTCAGGAAACTATTGATTCCTCAGTGGATTTGTTTACTTCTAAACTCTCTGACGTAATGTCACCATATTTTGAATTAAGAAATAGAACAACTGATCGGTGTAAATATGTGTACTCGAGTAGAACACCGATTGATAAGCCGTGGGTTACATCTGAACTGAAGAGAAAGTATTATGTGTACCGCAATGACCTTCGATTATTCAATAGTGTCAAAACGCAATTTACGCACCAGAAACTTTTACAGTCGAAAAAACCATACAAGGCCCTATCAGCTAGGTTAAAGCGCCAGTACAAACGGGCAGAGGGAAATATGCTAGACTTTCTTCGAAAACATAATCCTAAGGCATTTTATACACATTTTGACAAGAAACATAAGAGGAGACCTAACGTTAACCCATCTATTTTCTTTACACACTTTAAAGATTTAGTATCGCAAGCACCTACACCATTAGAAGATTACTCTACCAATGATGAGCAAACTTTATTTGAGGAGCTCGATTACGAAATAAGTGAAAAAGAAATACTTGATGCAATTAATAAATTAAAACGAGAAAAATCTCATGGAAGTGATTTATTGTTGAATGAATATTTTATTGAATTTAAAAATTATATTTTGCCTATTATTCAGAATTTGTTTAATAGAATATTTACAACGGGTATTTTCCCTCATACATGGTCAAAATCCATAATTGTTCCGGTACATAAAACGGGTGATATGTCAGATCCCAATAATTATAGAGGTATTAGCTTAGTCAGTTGTTTTTGTAAATTATTTACTTCCATTTTAAACCAAAGACTTGTACAGTGGGCTTATAAAGATGACATAATAACTGATGCTCAATTTGGATTTCAACCTCAAACAGGTACAGCAGAAGCTATTTTTTGTTTATCATCAATTATTAATTTGACACTTTCTAACAAAAAAAGATTATATTGTTGTTTCATAGATTTTAAGAAGGCATTTGACACTGTTGATAGAATTAAATTATGGAAAAAGCTCAGCACATATGGTATCAAAGGTAAATTGCTGTGCATAATTCGGGCCATGTATCAAAACATGAAATCTAGTGTTAAATCTGCTGGTATGTTGTCAGATCTATTTAGAAGCAATGTTGGACTTTTACAAGGAGAAGTGTTATCTCCCATACTTTTTTCATTATATGTAAATGATTTTGAAGTAGAATTTTTAAAACATAATACTAGTACTATGCCTTTACATTTGCGAGAACTAAACTTGTATGTATTGATGTATGCAGATGACATGGTTATTTTTGCTGAGAATATACACGAGGTTCAAAAAATGTTAGATGAATTATATGAAAAATATGAAAATCTAGAGGAGCCAGGTGCCTCCGTTGCCTCAATGGTAGTTACGACCCTGTTAATATTTTTGGATTAATTTCTGTCCTGCACAACTGCATTTGTTTGAGTTCAAGTAAGAAATGCAAATGTTATTGGCACTATTTATGATTTGAGCCAAATTTGTTGCGGGAGTGAATCACTACTACAACTTGCATCATTAAGCAAATCCTATGGAGTTGCCCCCGCCCCATCCCCAAAATTGTTGCAGCTAGGAAACATCCTCTTTTTCAAAGAATATTTAGATATGCCTCTGTTAGTATCCCCCGAGCATGGTAAACTTCGAGTAATTTAACTTTTGAATTACTTAATTAGAGACAAATAATCTACTTATAATTCCATAACAGGCACGTTGAATCGTTTTTCAAAAAATGGGGTAACCGGAGAAAAAGATAACTTGCCTTTCAAGCTAAAGTTAAAGTAGGAAAGACATTATTCATTCATTAAATATTGTTTAACATCCCGCTCGAGATTCTTTCACTCAAGGAGATGTCACCATTGTCGATGAAGGGCTGCAAATTTAGGCCTATGCTCGGAGCTTATGGCCCTTAAGCAGGGAGGGGTCTTTTACGTGCCACACCTGGTGTGACAAGGAAACTCGGTCACCTTGTCCGAGTTTTTCGGTTTTTCCGGTCTCATCCGAAGGACCGCCCCATTTAGTTGCCTCTTACGACAAGCAGGGGGTACTGAGGATCTATTCTAACAACAAGGATCCCCACGGGGAAGAAGGAAAGACACACAAACACACACACACACACACACACACACACACACACACACACACACATATATATATATATATATATATATATATATATATATATATATATATATATATATATGAGAAAAACACGACCACATGCTCTCTTCATGAAACTTCAAAATAGTGGAGGTTAGGTACAGCCTCAGTATTTTGTCCAGGCATCGATCTCTAAATTGGGTAGGGGGATGCTCATGTATTTGTGATATTTTAAAATGTAATTTGATAATATCATTTACTAGAATATTGAACTATGTTATCTAAATGTGTATTGTATGGTTAACTTGACAGGAACTGTTTCTATGGAGAAGGCATTTACAAAGCGGCTGTCAAGGAGTGGACTGAGAGAAAAAGTGTTGAGAATATTAAAGCTGAGACATCCAAGTCTCACCACAAAGGAAGGCCGAATACTGTGGACCCTCTTCCTAGGACAGTGCACGAGACCAATCAGACAATTGATCTGCTGTCAACAAGTATTGAAGAAGAAAAGCTCCAATCTAGAAAGTTTGAAAAGAGTTTTGGTAGATGGAACAGATATGAATAAGAGATACATCGCAGATACCACAAATCTGTCTTCACTGAGTATACGTGTCTGAGCAACAGGAGGAAATATGTGTGACTTCCCAGAATTCCTTTTCGGACTCAGAGTGTGACCCCAAGTCAGTGTTTGAACTAAGAAGCCTAGACAAGTCTCTCAATCTCAAAGCAATTTGTACAACTTATATAGTATATAACGAGCAAGAGGAGATCCAGGGATGTGTTTGAATTACAGCTTCAGGGGTGGATCCAAGAGGGTGTATAACACTGCTTTATAAATAGACACCGCAATCTCACATTCTCATTTTTTTCATCCCGTCATTGTTTGTACACTTCATATTTGTATATCAGTATTTTCTTAAGAAATAAGTGGGTTCTATATAATTATTTTTGAATCTACATATAGATAGATATGTGAAGGTTTTTATTTCCATTTTGTAAACCAATTTTTATGCCCCAGTTATCGGAGATTCGGGGGCATATAGTTTATGGTCTGTTCATCTGTTTGTCTGCAAAACCTTTAACCTTGCCCGCAACTTTGAATGGATGGCGATAGGGCTTTCACAAGTGTATTACTGTGACAAAACCTTTCCTTTTGTACCAAATATTATGACCTTGTGACCTTTACCTTGGAATTTGACTTACTTTTGAAAAACTTTAACCTAGGCCTTAACTTTTGAGTGGTTAGTGATGGTGCTTTCATATTTAGCATATGTATTCCTTTTAACATCACCTTTCTTTAGGTAATAAAACTTTTACCACATGACCTTGACTTTGAAATTTGATCCACTTTTGAAACTGTTTACCTTTGCCACATTGTTTGAATGGATAGAGTTAGGGCTTTCAAATTTCAAGTGCATATTCTTTTTGGCAAGACCGTTTGGTGCCAAAATGTTTGACCTCATGACATTGACCTACTTTTTGAGAAACTTACTTAGGTTATAGCTTTTGAATGGTTCAAGAAAGAGCTTTCATAATTCGTTTGTGTATTCCTTGTGATAAGACCTATTTGGGTACCAGAATATTACTTTGGTACCATACTGGGACAACAGTGTGTCACAAAACATGTCTCGTGTTTACATTAATTTATGTCTCTAATGAAAAGAAAGCACACTTAAAGTGAAAAGAAATATTTTAGAAATGTTTTTGTTGTAGCTGTGATATGTTTCTTTATAGTCTCGTTAATAGAATCTTTAAATATACACTCATGTATTTATTTGGTGGCTGTTATTGTGACGATGCATTTAGCCAAACAATATATGATCAATTTCTTTGTAATTCAATATGTTAGAGGTTGCTCATTGTGATTATTTTATTGTCATTGTTTATAACAATTCATGAGAGGACAGTTTACAAGTTAAAGAGGTGATACATGCAATTCTTAAACATTTTGAATAGTATTTGTGTTCAAAACAAGTAGTTAATCATTATTGCAATTGGTCAGGAGTCACCGTTGTACATTGTCTTTTAACAACTGAACATTTTGAACTTCATACTGACTATTATTCCAATTCTTTTCAAATTTGGTATGAGGCATCTTTTGAACAAGGACATGAATGGACTCCTGCACCCCTGGGTCTGACTGGCGGGGCAAAAATTGACCAATTTTCAAAACTCTTCTCAACAACCACACATCTATAAGGGTGTCTAAATGCATTGTGACGTAGAGCAGGAAGTCCTCTACCAAAATTGTAAATTTCGTGATCCAGGGATGAACGTTCTGACTCCGTGGCGGGGAACAAACTTGTTACATATTGTTTATATGTAAAACATCGTCTATAGTGCTGTTGATTCTAAAGTAAAACAAAATAACTATTTAAAAATAGCAGGTAGTCTTTTACCGGAATTGTAAATTTCATGATCCGATTTGTATATATATTTTTTTTACCTCTTCTTAATAATTCAAATTGGGTATGAGTGACATTAATTATACATTTTAGAACTCCCACCCCTCCGCCGGGCTTAAGGGCATAGCAAAAACTGCCAAATATGACCAATTTTCAAATCCTTTATTCTCCACAACCGCACGTTTGTAAGAGAAATCAAATGAATTTTGACGTAGAAAAGTAAGACCTCTGCCATACTGGTCAATTTCCACGAGGGAGACGTTCTAACTCCAGTACGAGACCAAACTGGGTATATATGTTTATGTGAAAAATATTTAAACTAAAATAACATTTTGTTTCATGTTATTGATAATAATTGAATTCCTAACCCCTGGGACTAGTGATACTTTTAAAGAGGCATTACATTTCAATTTGCACATTTTAATCGAGTGCTTTTTAAAACATGAATCGATAAAATGATAAAAATCATAACAATACTGACAATTTTGAAAACCAGGAACGCATTAATTTGCTCTTAAATGCGCTTTAAATATCATCCGGAATTCAATGGTTTCTTCATTCTGACTCGGACATTTTACATCACGTGATTCAGTATGACAACACACGTGTTGTGTAAAACTTCTTCAAATACCCCTTAAAAGGGTCCACACTTGCTTCTCGAGTATGGGATTATTTCTTACTTCTTATAATTAAGTAATTATAAATCATTACAATAACAGAAAACCTTTCATGTCCCTATAACCAAATAAGGTTTTTTTAAAGCACGCCACGTGTTTTGATAAAAATAGCAATTACTTTTAAATCCCTGCGTGTGTGTCTCGAAGCTACAGGGTCATAGTGATATCCCCACGTAAATTCTAGTGTACGTATGTGTTGTATCTCGTTCTGTTTTAACCCTTTTCTCGCATAATCTGTCAAAATTCAGGGTTTAGCCATTGTGCGCCAACTTTCACTGGATTGTGTACCATCCGTGCGCATGCGTCCGAAGACCGAAGGAGGAAGTCTCAATGTTGTTAAAAAGGGGCCTTCAAAAACTATTAATTTTTGCATTTAAATGAAAATTTTCAACATTAGAAATGTGTTATATTTGCAACGTTTATACATTCAACTATGCAACAAAATTTGAGAAAGCTCTGGGAAAATTGTCATTTTATGATTTTTGTGCAAAATGAGCTGTTGTGCCCCTTTAAATAATACTCGGATGACTAATAAGGTTTGTGGGCATGTCGTTTGATATTATCATGAGTGGAAACAAATCAATGGGAATTTTAGAAATTCCACCAATGTGCCTGATGAGTAGTTGATTAATGATTGATTGATTAAATATTGTTTAACGTCCCACTCGAGAATCTTTCACTCATATGGAGACGTCACCATTGCCGGTGAAGGGCTGCAAATTTAGGCCTATGCTCGGCGCTTATCGCCTTTGAGCAGGGAGGGATCTTTTACGTGCCACACCTGCTGTGACACGGCACCTCGGTTTTTGCGATCTCATCCGAAGGAACGCCCCATTTAGTCGCCTCTCACGACAAGCAAGGGGTACTGAGGATCTGAGTAGTTAAATTCAACCTGTTTTTGAATCTTTATTTCAAAATCAATATCGGTATGGTGATAACTCGATTCAATGTAGTTTTCTTTTTGTCCTTAGAACAAAGAATAAATGATGTGAAAAAAGAAAACTTGATTGTACAAAAAAAAAAAATGAAGTGGGATCAGGTGCCTAGGAGGAGTAAGCATCTCTTGTCGACCGGTCACACCCGCCGTGAGCCCTATATTCCGATCAGGTAAAAGGAGCAATGCGTAGTCAGAATCAGTGTGCCAAGGACGACCTAACAATTGGTATGAAACACATCAGACAGCATTTGACTTAATGGTAAGTTGTACTGGCAAACTAGATCGTTATAATGACCGTAAAATTTGCGAAATGCTTACTTTAGACGAGACTGTACAAACCCCTGTAACATCAACTTCTTTGTCAGTAGCCCGTCTCATCCGAAGGATTACCCACATTTAGTCGCCTCTTACAAGCAAGGTGTTCAATTGTTAATGCCCCACACACCACGACAGACGCAGACCAATTGTAATAGGTCACCTGAATCTACTTGGGTGACCTAAAAATTCCAAGTTAAATATAAGCTATATCATTTAAATCATAAGGCACTGCATTTAAAAGGTGAACAAAAATTAATATTACATCACCTTCTCAGTACTGCTGCAAATGTTTTCGACTGCAACGTCTTACAGTTTGAGTTTATTGTAATCTGTGGGCATCAATGCTTCACAAACACATCTTGGGTTTTTTTTGTTTGCTTTTTTGTTTGTTTGTTTGGGGTTTTTTTTGGGGGGGGGGGATTTGGTTTTTTATATAAATAATGATCATTCACTTCGCTTCTGTCAATATCGTTGTAACAGGAAGGGAGAAAATGCATTGAACCAGACCTAGATTCAAACCCACGCCCCTGAATTCTCTAGTCAGGTGCCCTACCAACTTGGCTTACTGCCCACTGGTGATCGAAAACATCTGATCACTAAATTCCTTCCTCCTTAAATGGTCTTTGCCTTCGAAGACACAAACCAATCTTTCTCCCCTGGCAGGATTTTCACCTGCAAGTCCAGGGGTGGTCAACGACACCAAATGTAAGTGGAAGGGAGAAAATGCATTGGACCAAACCGGGATTCGAACCCGGGCCCTCAAAATTCTCTAGTCAGGTGCACAACCAATTAAACTAACAAGCCACCGGCAATCAAACTTGTCATACGTCTTCAATGTTACCAAGATTAATACTTCCTTATGAGCTACATAATAAATACGAAATTGAACACTGCTATTTATCTTCACCTTTTCCGTATCAACTTGGTATAAAACTTAAAAAAAATACTCGTAACAAGATCGAAGTTCAACTACAGCTGTTATTCCAATGGCACCAATATCCCCCTCCCCCAGAAACTCCTAAACCTGAGTATATTAACAGCAAAAATGATTGAGATCATCCTCATCCCTTTGTAAGTCAATGTATGAAATATGCCAGCTCCATGTAAAAAGCGATTATGGCCTGGAAACTGTTCTTATATTTCAACAGTCCATTTTGCTTGACCTATTGACCCCAAATTTACTAGGAATAATCCTCATTTCATGATAGACTTTTGTATTAAATTACTCAAAGCCAAGAAACTGCTTTCCTGTACATCTGTTTCAAATTCCCTTGACCTTTTGACCCTAAAATCACCAGAGAGGATTGTTTTCCCATGTATCCAATATTGAGGCAAGGTTAATACATGTATTTCAATACAAAATGAAATGCAAATTTTGTAACCTTTAAAACTGCTCAACCAATTGTTCACTTCACTTTACCTTTTGACCTCAAAATCATACCATCAGAATTAATCTTGGTAAAACAGAAAACCAGTTTATTTTCTCCTGCAATCACTTACTCATCCACGAATTTCTGAACCAAAATAAGAAATAACATATAGATTGTTTTCCCCTCTTCTATAATATTTCAGATGATCATTCCTGTAATCATATATACAATTTCATTTCATAACGTCATTGACATGAATATCTCGATCTTTAAATACATGATCCATGTGTAAAACACCTGGTATGTTTCTCCAACAACCATATGACCTCAGCTGAGGTCAATGCATAATCACTGTCATTATAAACCTCAACATCAACTACAAACATTTCATTATTTTTTTATACACAAGATAGAATTAATAGAGTGTATAGAACAATATATCATAAAAATTTAAAATGGACATGTCTCATCAAAATAATGATGTAACAAAACATTTCCTAAAACTCTGGGGAGGTAAATTCATACCAATAGATAAAATTAAGGATGATTTTTTTTAAATGGCTACCAAAAGATGGACAGGAAAAAACCTCAAATCACTTCATTTATGTGCAGATAATAAATATGTGAAATACACAATAAGATCTGCTATCAAAAAGGTTAGTTATATGTTATGTTTTAGAAGTTGGACATCCATTACAGAATTAACTAGTTCCACTGAGATAATTTCTAGAGATGGGACAGGAAGTTATGTCTGAAGTGAATTGTCTACGAGATTTTGCTACCTCTGCATCATTCACCATGCATCCTAGCAGATGAAATAAGTTTTACCAATTTAAAATGACATCTTTAACTTGGCTATAAACAGTAGTATTTATTGTAGGTATTTGATTTTCTTGACATTTCCGCTATTAAACTCAGCAACAAACAAGTTGTCACTTTTGTCCACACATAAACCGTATGGACTCTTCAGATCACAGTTATCTATGTAGCGGAGGAACTGTCCATTCTGGTCCAGGATGTGGATACAGTGGTTATTACAGTCTGCTGTCAGGATCTGACTCTGGCTGTCTGTTGTGATTCCCCGAGGTCTGAATGCTTTGTTTTTTGTAGCCGAAGAATGACCAGTGTATCTAAATCGAAGTTTCCCAGCCTGATTGACCACCACTACTGCACCAGCTTTCCAGTCAGCCACACAGGTATCCAGGTTTCTGTTCTCACTAATGTATTTAATTTTACCATTTCCTGAATATAGAGGGTTATCCTCATCGTCATACTGGATTGTTTGTTTCTCTGTGGAACCTGAGTAACGGACAACTTTTGATTGTGTTTCATCACCACTGTATATGGTAACCAGGAGATCACCAGAGGAGGTGACACAGAGATTGACAGGTTTCCAGCCCTGTAATCTGATCATCTCCTCTGTCTGTCCACTCTTCACTTTATTCACAGTCTCTGTTTTCCAGTCAGAGTACACTAGATCCCCATCACTTGTCACTGCTATATCAACAGGCCATTTTCCTGATTTTGTGTTGATGGTATCAATAACTGTACCTTCAACATTAAAGCATTTCATATCATTGACTTCTGCACTTGTCCAGAATTCTTCTTCACTCAGACAAGTAACATTGCGGAGTTTTTCATACCCAGTATGTATTGTAACCATATGCTGTGGTTTGTCCATCAGGTTTTTTTTCAGTGTGTAGCCATTTTCGTCTGTCATAAATGATAATGGTATTAAAGATCCCAGTGACTTGTAAAGCTGTTCTATCGTGTTTGGACTAAATATAGGAAGCAAAACTCGGACTTTGGGAGGAAGTTTTCTGAAATCTTTGTTTTTAGACTTGTATTCCATGGTGACAGACACTTCATTGGATTCCTCCATTTTCTTTAGAGTAATCAGCGATTGGTCAATAAGGGACTGTATCTCTTTAATTTCATCCAAATGTTTCTTCAGAATTTCCAGGTGTTTGATTTTCATCTCTTCTATTTCATTTTTCATTTGGTTGATGACATTGTCAATTTCTTTGTGCCACTCCTCTCCGTGTTGTGTAACTACTGATGTGAATTTCACATATTCTCCATCCAAGTTGGCTATCTGAGTTTCTATATCAGTGACCATTTCTTCATATGTGGGAGATATATTGTTTTCGATCTCCTCTGAATCTTTTGTAATGTCTACTTTTCTTTCGTTATAGATTTCAGAAAGAATTGCAAAATTATGACCAATATGTTTTTCTGCAAATGTAGTACAGAAGGAACAGACAGACACGTCACATTCCTTGCAATGAATTTTACAATATTTGTTTTGATGTGTACTACACTTTGGATAAATTAAGCTAGAATTTCGATTTTGAAATGGGACCACTTTGTGTTTATCATAGTCATCAGCAACGTGTTTTCCTAAACAGGCAATGCACAGGTTGACATGGCAGAAATCACAGTACATCTGCACTATCGCTGTCTTACAAATGTCACATCGGACGACATCTTGTGCACTGTGGTGGGGGTCCATGGCTACTCTAAACAATCTACAATTTGAAGAATATGAAACTTATCATTTGTATTACAGAAATTTTAATTTCATAAGTACACTACATAAAGAGTGATATTTTGATCTGTTACATTAACACATAAATCGTATATAGCACTAAATCTTCCAAACTATGTCACACACTTGGTAAATGTTTCAAACTAGTAAATAAATTTATATTTGTTTTTCATGTTCCCTATGATCAATTTTAATTTGATGGTTGTTTTTTTTTATTTTAGTACTTAATGAAATTATCTTAAATATTTTAAAAGAATTTCCTTTATATCACACAATTAGGACATGACATTGTAAATTTCAATACACCCGATAATAGATAATGGGGAATAGAGACGGGAAAAAAAACCATCCGAGCCCCACCCCCCTAATTTCTTTTCGTTTTACAACCACTAGAGATCGCTAATGCTGATATCATGTTAATATCATTCAGATCCCCTGTATTGATCTATTGCAGAAAATACCATTATTTAGGGCATCATTTAAATACACCATACTTTTTATATGGATTAAAATAAAATACATTGTAAGCAAGTAAATAATTGCGTACTACGAATTTCATTACATTGATTAAACGCATGTATCAATATTGAATAATATGATGAAACAATGAAACAATTACATAAAGTGTAAATTGTTTATTCTTGATGATGTCAGACTTTGTTTATTCAGTCAGTAAGTGCGACTGGACATCTCTGTGTCGGCACTGTGTATTATACACATCGGTTGGTCGCTATTGATCTTCTCGAACAAACAGACACAAAACAAAACAAAAACAAATTACTCTATCAGAGAGAGTATAGTTCTGACCTTTAGTTGGATTTCAATCTATTTTCACCCATTCAGATACTGGGAATTAGGAGGGAGTCTAAACTTGCCACAAAGTTTTGGCTACATGAGAAATGTTGAAATAATAATTTTTAAACTTGTTGAAGATTAGCATTCTCTACAATAATGGTACTGAATGGCATTGAAGCAAATGCTGCATGGGGATTATTTATTTAAAAGTCATGGAAATCACCTTGCTACATGTATCAAATGTTGTAAGATGCAATCCTCATTATCTAGGTAAACACTTATAGAGAAATTTCTGGATGGTCATTTATGTTTAACCTGAGAAGAACAAACTGCTTAATGAAATAAACCATATATCATTGAAACAACAATACAATTAGTGAAAGAGACAAGAATAGATTAGGAAATATCAAAATAATGTTGGTAAACAATTAGAGATTCTGACGTAATATATGGCTTAATGGTCATTAAAATATAAAAGACTAGTTATTAAAATTTCACTAAAAACCTGACTGAATGGTTATCTAAACCTGGTTTAATGGACTGAAACCTAACTGAATGGTCACTTAAACCTGATTTGAATGGTCACTGAAACTGGACTGAAAGGTCAGTGAAACCTGACTGAATGGTCACTAAAACCTGTTTGAATGGTTATGAAAATTTACTGAATGGTCACTGAAAGGTCACTAAAACCTAACTGAATGGTCACTGAAACCAGACTGGATGGTCACTGAAATCTGACTGAAAAGTCACTGAAAGCTGACTGAATAGTCACTGAAACTTAACTGAATGGTCATTGAAATCTGACTGAAAGGTCAAACATGACTGAAAGATCATTAAAAACTGACTGAATAGTTACTGAAACCTGACTAAATGGTCATTGAAATCTTACTAAATGGCCACTGAAACCTGACTGAATGGTCACTGAAATTTCCTGCCATTCAGTGAGCTGAATGATAACAGAAAGGTAACTGAAAGGTACTTTATCAGTGATGATTCAGTTATCATTTAGTTACCATTCAGTCACCTTTCAGTTCACTGAAAGGGAAGATTCCATCCTGTGATTGAAGAAGTGTCGACTCGGCTAAATCTCAATGAATGTAACTCAGTCACCTGGCAAGCTGTGTAAGGACCGTGTCATTTCTGTTTCTCCCCTAATGTCAAAGGTGTACAACACCCATTGGAATTTCTGATGACAATGATGATCAGGAGGTAAAGCTCCTGGAAACTTTTGCAGTTTAGAATTGTCATGAAAGAAAATTAAACTTTATCACGTGGAGGCAATTACCACCAATGGTTAATTGCTTCGATATGATTGGCAGAAAAATAATTAAATTTGTTGAAATTTAAGGAAATAAATTTTGTGACATGAAAAGGTTCAACCCTGGAAGTTCCCGTACTTTCTCATTCAACAACGTGTCAATAAATACTTCCCATATAGCTTCCTAAATTATTAATCTTAGGTATGTTGACCACGATCCAGAGTGGAGTGTGTTAATTGGTTTAGTCTTGAACAATTTGTTACCTGGGGACACCACAAATTTTAGATTTTTGATCATACATGTTTAGTTTGATTGGTGCACTAACATTCTCTGCAATTTCTATGCTCCTTCCGGAAAAGCACAAGTGCGCAAATGCACACCTTTATTGGCATATCAAAATAAACAATCTAAATATAGAACAATCAATGCCAGTGTGCAATTATGGAGAATTTTTGAAGTTTTGTCATTCAAATCGATAAATTTAGAGAGGGGAAAATCAAGTGGGAAAAGAAGGGACTTAGAATTGGTTAATGGTGACTTTTTTCCAGCAGAGGGTCATATTTGTTTGAAAGTAAACAGATCTAGAAAGTTTGATGCAAATGATGATGATTACGTTGATGCTGTTTCTTCTTTATATTTCAGTGGAGCCTGACGATCAGATGAGTCATCTTAGGGTAATTCAAAAGGCATTTTTCAGGTAGACGATAGTGTAACCAACAGTGATGTTTACATTTCTGATATTATGAAATTTGAGTCAACTGCATCGACTTTTCCTGCCTTACAGTCAGCTGCTGCAGTAGTTGACACACAGACGATTTATGTCTGGGGTGGGTACAATACCGTACAGCTGACTATGGATAGTGACCTATTTATTCTGACAAAACGGGGTTCAAAATTTAACTGTGAAATTGTGCAGCAAGAGATTTCTTCTTTAGCTAGGCCTATATCAAAGTCAAAGCAATATGGGTTTACTTTTCCTTTTTTGAAGGCTACCATATACTTGACAAAATTTTGTCACATTTTCAATATGTGGCAGCATTTCAAGATTCCTCAAATTCCATCTCAGACATCAAGCATCTTATCATGAATAATATGATCCTTTAATCAAACCGAAACATTCAATTATGCTTTGTTTGAGAGGATCAACGTAAAAGTCAATAGAACGACGCATAATAAAAATTTTGCGAAATCGAAAGTACAAAGTCTAAAGAACTCCAAACAAAATCTAAACAAATTGCACATAAGTTTTCTTTTACATTTGATTTCATTTTTGCATCTTAAATATGACCATTCTTTTTTTTAACCTACCAAATCTTCTTAAAAAGTCGCAAAATTCGATATATTAACCGACTTCCATGCTGTTATCAACCCACGTTCCAGATAAAATGGAAATATCAAAGGGCAATAACTATGCATACTTTATTCGGAAATCCCTGTACTATATTCAGTTGTGTAGTGATAGGCGAAACGAAGCATGGGCAAAGAACGATAACTCTTTTTTTCAATATGATGGTTAATTTACATAATTTATTCAATAGCAAAATTGCACAGAACGTTTGTTAGTGTGGTGGGGTGTGCGAGTTCACAGTTGGGATATAATACCCTTGTCTCTGTGTTTCATGTTCCAGTATTTTAGAGTTTGTAACATCACAAAAGGTAGTCTTCCTGCGCCAGTTAATAATAACGTTAATCCCACACAGCAACAACACACAAGTCCACTGACATGACGACAAGCCACATTTATTAGTCAAACCGGAAGGAAGATACAAAGTATATAGGTTAGAGTCACATGCGGTGAGCGTATCCGGAATATACATAATAACATACTGGTGTCACCATTTTTCTCTTTCTTTAACTATAGCGAACCATAAACATGTCGAATTGCTTGATTACAACATAGAATTTAAAGCAACAAAACACAAAATACAGTGGTAATGAACTTGAAAATAGCACAGAAGGGGATTATTATGCCCCTATTTCACAAACACACGGCACTTTATCCAGTAGCGTAATGACAGACGGCCTAAGCACAAAATCACTTTGTCTAATCGCACACGTAGTCTGATAACCACTTAGGTGGACGTCGGTTGCGTGTTGGTTGAGGTCTAAGTGCTTCACTGGAACTTTCGGGTGGATCGGGAACATTGCCGAACTGTGAAACCTCCGCAGGTACTGTTTCAGTCGAGTTATTTAAATTTTCCGGAAATGAAGACCGGTCTGGGGTGGGTGGGTCCGAGAGAATGGTAGGTATGGGAGGTACAGGTGGTGGAGATGGAATGTTTGGCTCTATCGGTAATTCGTCCGGTGGTTCATCACACTCCTCCTCACCCTGTGGAATGTTATCGTGGTTTGTTTCCTCTGATGGTACTAAGAAGCAATCACTGTCTTTGACACGATATGCCGTACGTCGAAGCTGGGAACCACAAAATTTGCTTATGTGTCGCCACTCTCCGTCACAGGATACCACAATATATCTGTCTCTGGCTTTGGTTTTGTTGCGGTCACAATGCAAATATACCAAGTCACCAACTCTGCTATGACAGCCAGGGTTACTGCTCTTTCTGGGCTGTTTAGATGCCTGACTGTGTGGATGATTATCTAGTTTCATATCATGTTGTTGTGAGATGAGTTGGTAATCGTCTACTGGAAGCTGCTCATGAGAAAATTGGTCACGATGGGTCCACATCTCTTTTGCTGATAGTCCTCTATTCCGAATTCGTGTGTTAAGCCGCGAGGTAATTAAGCATAAAGATAGAGGAGTAACTGTCCGACATAGTGGGTCATGGCGTATAATTTCCTTTTCTAGTTCCTGGACTGCTCGTTCTGCTACGGGATTCTTATTGATATTTTTCACTCGTCCAACTTCGATCGAGATGTGATATTTGGCCAAGAGAGCGTCGTTGATTAATCCAGTAAATCCAGGAGCAGGGTCCGTTCGAATCACAGCAAATGGGCCATCCAATGGTAGGAGTTCTGAGCACAAGATGAGTAGACCTTCTCGAAGGGTTTCATGACGCTCGTTCTCAATAAGTAAAGTCCTAGTATAGGATGTAATGTACTCGCGGAGTACAAGGATGAGTTGGCGTTCACGCTTAAGAACATCGGCTGCAAATAGGTATCCGACTTTATCAGGTGGTTGGCTGGAAGTATGTTCTGGTTGGAATTTAGGAGTGGACATCAAAGCTGTACATTGATGACACTTGTCAGTGGTATTGTCGATGGCTTTGTCCATGTCAAGCGCAAAGAAGAAACGACTGACTATCTTTCTCATTTGGTTGGAAGAAGGATGGTCTAGTTGAATGTGTACGGAGGTAAGGAGCCCGTCAATAACACTTCGAGGAATAACAATGCACTCTTGTGTGGGGTGGAAGGGAACCTCACGTTTCACCACCAGCAATCCATCTTTGGCAATAACAGCATGTTGTAAATATCGTTTGACATCCCTTGCGTTCGTTATTTTCTTTGACGGTCTTGTGCCTTGTAAGAGATGAGCATGTGTACGTCGCAAATCTGGACAGTCACTTTGTATTGCAAGCCATGCAGTTCTTGTAGTAAATGGCATTTTGGCTCTTCCCTCCACAATGTCGTCAGTGGTTATACGTTGGACGACGGATTGGGCTGTGAGGTTGACGAAAGAACATATTTGGCAAGAGGGATTGTCACATGCGGGAACGTTCCTGCTGCTAAAGTCCGTTGGTAGTATTGCAGCTCCGGATATGTGGCGAAGGGATACGTGGAATCTGCTCACAGTGGAGAGGAAAGTCGACACACGTGGGCTCGCCGAGAACTCGCCACGACACATTTTTTCGAAGGCTTGTACGCATGGCTTACTATCGGTAAGGACACACGCTTGTACAGTAGACTGTACAATATACGGGCTGAAATGCTTTACTGCAGCTGATATGGAGAGGGCCTCTATTTCGCAAGGCAGCCATGTATGTTGATTGTTACGTAGTTTGGCACTGAAAAATCCAGCGAGGCAGAGTTTGTTGTTGCGATTAATATATAGTGTAGCACCAAGTCCTCCACTGCGAAGAGCACCATCTGTAACGATCCATAATTGGTCTGTGGATCTAGGAAGGCTGATAGTCCGGTTGGATGACAGATTTTTCTGGGCTTTTTCAAAATGACAGAGGAGATCATCGGTCCACTGAATTTTGTCCTTGGGATCTTTGCCTGATGTAGCCGCGTCTAATGGAGAAATGATTTGCGAACAACCTGGTAGGACCCTACCGAGAACCTTGTACGCACCAATGAACGATCTCAAGCCAGTGACAGTAGGTGGCGGTTGACAGGTAGCTAATGCAGCGATACGGTGAGGGCTTGCACGGAGGGTGCCATCACGCCAAATCCATCCTAAAATTGTGGCTTCTTTCGGGGCGATAACAGTTTTTGATGCAGATAAGTTGAGGCCATTTTTCTGTAGAGCCTGAAGGGTCCTTGTTAAGTTTTTAAGAAGGTCCTTGGGAGTAGAGCCACCACAGTACAAGTCGTCAGCCAACTTAGCAACCACTCCCTCCTGAACGAGGTCACCGAACACTCGGCAGGTAAGTTCTTCTAAAATGGTTTCCGAGCCAGGCATACCCATAGCTGAACGAGCATACACTCGAACCCCACGGAAGGGGGTTACAACTCCACAGTACTTAATGGAGTCTTTTGCTAGTGGAATTTGATAGAAAGCCTGTGTTAGATCTGTTATGGCGATGTAATTCCACTGGGCAATTTGTCGTAGAGTCGAATCCACGTCAGGCATAAGAGATGGTTGAGGCTTACTATATCTTCCCACGTCCGCGAAAGCTGTTACGAGTCTGAAGCCTCCAGATGGTTTTTTAACTAGGAATGAAGGGTTCACATATTCGACGTTAATGTTCACTAATTCTGGCTTTGTAAACACTCCCCGGGTCTCCAACTCATCAAACTTGTCTTGTAGTGTTGATAAAAGGTGTTTGTTGTATTGTGGAAGACGTCCTTTGCGTTGAGGGGGTTTAACTGGTCCCATATTGACGACTGCCTTCAGAGGGCCACTCGCTCCATTATAGCCTTTAAAGTCCGGGTTGAATACGTCATCAAATGTGTTGAGAACATCATGAAACTGTGTTTTCACTTCCCGAGAGAGGCAATTGTCAGGGTCTAGTTTAACAGCTGAAGAGTATGAGGTAGGAGCTTTTGAATTATGTGACGGAGGTGCAACATCACCCACTTCCTGATTCTTGGACTTGCACGGTGTGTATGTAGGTCTCACCAAGCCTAAGTGTTGATTCCGCTTAATAGTATGAGGTTCGTTCGTCAAGTTGGCGATACGCACTTTTCCTGCAACACTATTGATGAATGAAGGTGGGGGCCAGTTTTTCAAAGGGTTATCTTGGCACGATGCAGGCTCTAAGGAAAAGGTATTGTATTCATCAGGACTAGTCAAATCGTTCGGAAGTTGGATCTCGATGAAATCTCCAGGCCATAATGTTGTGGGTACAGGAGCTCGAAGCACTTGTGTCAGTCGGATGGTGTGAGGTCCTGTTTGAGCTTTCATACCATAATTGAAGACACAATTATCACGGATGCGAATTTCTTGCCGTGCAGGTCTGATTGTAATGTCATTCACCTCCATAAACGGAATTCCAGCCAAAACCGGAGTGTCCAAGTTATCAACAACTAGTCCTTCGAAAGTTAAATCATGTCCATCATGATTAAATTTGAGACGGGTCTCACCAGACACATGTAGCGGTGAGGATCCATCAGCCTGATGTGCGTATTGTGTGGACGGAGTGATAGTAGCTTGAAGTCTATGCGCAACATCTGTTCGAATCATATTGCCTGTCGCGCCGCTGTCAATGACAATTCGAATAGGGTGGTGCATAAGAAAGGCATCGAGGTATGGCGACTGACGGATTTGTACCCTTCCCACTGATGTCCTATGGCTGGATGGAGTATCATCCACCATTCCAACAGAGACTTTTGAACTGACATGCGTTTCGTCCTTATTATTGTCATCATCTTCCGTTTCCATGACTTGTCTTGCTTTCGCAAAGTACTTTTTATCACTTTGAGGTAAATAAACACATTTGCTGAGGAAATGGTTGAATGGGCGGCCGGATGCCTTACACAAAGGGCATGTTTTCTGATAAGTTGACTGGTTTTTTTTTACAGAAGAGAACTGTGTACGCATAGCTCTAGCATCCTCAGTGTTTCTCAGTTCCTCTAGCAATGAATCCAAGGCCTGAGATATTTCAGGTTTCAGTGTGGCAAGAGTTCGTGATCGAAGTTCTGTTCCGTATCTTTGTTTCACTAATCTCGGGAGGTCAGTGTGGATAAGAGAGAGCCACGTGAGGACAATGAAGTTCTCTATGGTAGGGGTGAGCTCCTCATCTTCTTGGATTTCCTGCCCATTGTGGGTTATGCCGGATTCCGTTGTGAGTAGGTTATCCTCTGTGAATGCCATCAGACGCTGGAATAAGTCCTCCGGACGTTCATTAGGTTCTAGCTTTATATTACAAAAGTCTAGAAAATGAGCACCGGTTGACTGGAAACCATAATGTAGACGAATAATCTGCCATATGTCTCTAAGAGTAGTGGAATTATTAACGATAGTGTTCCTCGCAATTATGGGAGTGTAATTCGCTATTTGGCCGAGCATTAACTCCAGCGTTCTCACCTTTTGTGCACGAGTTTTTCGACGTGCCTCGGGAACATTTTCATCGTCGTCCTCAAAATTCCTATGCGGATTGTTACGGGTCTTTTTGCCCCATGTAGCCCCGTCTTCTAGATAAGGTAGGAAATTAGGATCCAGCGATAGTGTGTATAATAAGTTTTGTCTCCAGTTTTCGTAAGAGTTCACGGTTTCCGTTTTGGTCAAGCACCACTGTTTCGGCGCTCTATTTGCCGCCATTTTGTGAACAAGTGTATCCGAGGTGAATTTTAATTCCACGCAGTCACTGTCCGCTTTGAGGAATGTGGGAGAATGTTACTTAACATATAGGTTCGTAAATAACCGCTGCCACCACGCCAGTTAATAATAACGTTAATCCCACACAGCAACAACACACAAGTCCACTGACATGACGACAAGCCACATTTATTAGTCAAACCGGAAGGAAGATACAAAGTATATAGGTTAGAGTCACATGCGGTGAGCGTATCCGGAATATACATAATAACATACTGGTGCTGTGATTTGGAGCCCCTATCAACAAAGCATTATTACTGACTAGAACCACAATCATTGCCACACAAAACTTACGAGTAAAGGTAATAGACACAACAGTTGGTAAACACAGACATATGCAGCTCCCTCCTTCCATCTATATCTACTAATCAGTGCCGGATAAACAGGAAAGAGGGGCGTTCTCGCCACGCTAGGCATAACGGACATGTATGTAAAAACTCCAGATTCGGCACCCAAAATGACCGACTTTTTAGGCTAATACTCAACTTTCAAATGCCCCCTTTTCCCCCTGGAAATCCTCGGTAGGGCGAATTACCAAAACACCAGAAAAACTACCGAAAACAACCAAAAACACATAAGAAGAGGGGTCAATGCAGTTTTCTAGTGTATATATTGTTAATGTAGGTACAGAGAAGTTTAACATTTGCAGGTTTTAAGAATTTTAATATGTACAAGTCAAATGGACAAAGAACGGCATCCGCTGTAAAAGGCGAATTACCGAAAACAACTCATTTATTTGGTTAATTATAAGGTTGCTATTTAAATTATTATCTTTTATCATTACTCTTACTATTTACAAATGATAATACAATATCCATAGACTAGATAAAACAGCAGGCATGCTATCGAACGTTTCCTAAGAATAGTCCTAAGACATGACTTAAGATATGTCTTACGACGATTCTTAGGATGGTCCTAAGATATATCTTAAGATGGACATAGAAGCTCTCTTAGGACTATCTTATCTAGGATAGACTTAGGAGATTCTTAAGAGAATTCTTAAGAATTATTATCACATCACAGACCAATGAACGATAATACTATTGACTTAAAACGTATACTGTTTTAATTTCTTGTAAAATTGTATGGAGATATAAAAGGTAACATTATCAAATTTTATTTTAAAAAGTAAATTTCTTGAATAAGACCCCCCCCCCCCTACTATTTACTGTTATTTTAAATAAGATGAAATTGATTGACACAAATTTTAAGGGTTTTCGGAATAAAATATGTTTTCCCAATAAAAGTAACAATAAATCAAACAATCTTGTCATTTATTTCTCTGAGTAAAAAAAAAATGGTTCTTTAATCTTTAATATTATTTTTTTTCTAAACAAGAGGTCATGATTTATCTTAAAATTGAAAATTTTAGAGGGGGGCGCCCCCTTTAAATCCACCACTGACTACTCTAAAAAAAATATGCATACTTTTAACAATATACTCTCTATCCATTTTTTTTCAAATTTGTTACTTTGTTACTAGAAGACATACTGAATATAGAAAACGAGCTATTTAATTCAACTTTACACAATCTATAAACATGAAACGTTTTAAATTGGAGACTATACCGCGAAAAAAATCTCGTGCCGCTTGGCTCTGTATTGTCATTCACTGGTAGACTACGATTGAATAGACATCGTCCAATTATGAGTCGCAAACGGAATCCTAATTTCTCAGAAATGGAGCTACAAATACTCTTAGACGAAGTGGAGAAGAACAAAGAGTTGATATTTAGTAGGCATTCAAACATTGTTATATTTAAGCATAAACAAAGTTAGGACATATCTTAAGATTATCTTAGGACAGGCCTAGTGATGTCTTTAACTTTAAGAGAAATCTTAAGATATGTCTTAAGTTAGGACATATTCGATAGCCTCACTTAGGACTAAGATGCATCCTAAGTTTATCTTAAGATATGTCTTAGTCCTAAGATTGCTTCGATAGCATGCCTGCTGGTCAGTATTGAGGTATATGGGAAATGAATTAATACTCTTTTCCCATTACGGGCTTGCGTGCGCATAAGACTATATCACACCCGATGAAATTAATTGTTAATATCCAAAATAGTGAATGCTACTAAAAATTAGAAATACATATATATCCCATTCATTTATACTTGTTCAACTCTTCAATATTAAAAATTGGTAGTTTTCAAAAATAGTTGATATATGTAAATTGAAAATATACTAAAAAATATTTGGTTAATGTGTTTGATGTTTGTGTTTGATGCATCTATAGAATTTTTTTGCTAAGTAAGAGCTACACGAAAAAGCTCTCAAAGCATTTTTCCAAGCAATGGAATGTGTGTGTGTGTGTGTGTGTGTGTGTGTGTGTGTGTGTGAAAATCATAATTATGCTATGGCTATGAAATAAATATTAAAACTGAAAATAAAATTAAAATATTAAAATTGAATGAACTTGTTAATATTCAAATTAATGCTACAAAAAATTCCAATGTGATTTCTCTTTTGTACTTGTAAAAAATAAAAACAAAAATTGAACAAAAAAAAAACAAAAACAAAAAACAAAAAAACAAAACAAAACGAACAAAAAAAAAACAACCCAAACATACAAACAAGCAAAAAAATTAAAAAATCCTGCCTTATTTATGAGTAAAATAAATTCAATATCCAACTACGAAGCATTGAATTTTCTGTTTATTACATTTCATTTCTTTGGTTTTTGAACATGTTTATTTTAAATATTTAATGAAGATAGGTATAGTAACATACGACGCAACAATCAGTTGTTACTTTCATAATTTTATTCAACTGATAAATTGTACTATATGACTGTTTACACAATGTGTGTGTGTGTGTGTGTGAAAATCATAATTATGCTATGCTATGAAATAAATATTAAAACTGAAAATAGAATTAAAATATTAAAATTGAATGAACTTGTTAATATTCAAATTAATGCTACAAAAAATTCCAATGTGATTTCTCTTTTGTACTTGTAAAAAATAAAAACAAAAATTGAACAAAAAAAAAACAAAAACAAAAAACAAAAAAACAAAACAAAACGAACAAAAAAAAAACAACCCAAACATACAAACAAGCAAAAAAATTAAAAAATCCTGCCTTATTTATGAGTAAAATAAATTCAATATCCAACTACGAAGCATTGAATTTTCTGTTTATTACATTTCATTTCTTTGGTTTTTGAACATGTTTATTTTAAATATTTAATGAAGATAGGTATAGTAACATACGACGCAACAATCAGTTGTTACTTTCATAATTTTATTCAACTGATAAATTGTACTATATGACTGTTTACACAATGTGTGTGTGTGTGTGTGTGAAAATCATAATTTTGCTATGCTATGAAATAAATATTAAAACTGAAAATAGAATTAAAATATTAAAATTGAATGAACTTGTTAATATTCAAATTAATGCTACAAAAAATTCCAATGTGATTTCTACTTTGTACTTGTAAAAAATAAAAACAAAAATTTAACACAAAAAAAAAAAACAAAAACAAAAACAAAAAACAAAAAAACAAAACAAAACGAACAAAAAAAAACAACCCCCAAACATACAAACAAGCTAAAAAATTAAAAAATCCTGCCTTATTTATGAGTAAAATAAATTCAATATCCAACTACGAAGCATTGAATTTTCTGTTTATTACATTTCATTTCTTTGGTTTTTGAACATGTTTATTTTAAATATTTAATGAAGATAGGTATAGTAACATATGACGCAACAATCAGTTGTTACTTTCATAATTTTATTCAACTGATAAATTGTACTATATGACTGTTTACACAATGTGTGTGTGTGTGTGTGTGTGTGTGTGAAAATCATAATTATGCTATGCTATGAAATAAATATTAAAACTGAAAATAAAATTAAAATATTAAACTTGAATGAACTTGTTAATATTCAAATTAATGCTACAAAAAATTCCAATGTGATTTCTACTTTGTACTTGTAAAAAATAAAAACAAAAATTGAACCAAAAAAAAACAAAAACAAAAAACAAAAAAACAAAACAAAACAAAAAAAAAAAAAAAACCCAAACATACAAACAAGCTAAAAAATTAAAAAATCCTGCCTTATTTATGAGTAAAATAAATTCAATATCCAACTACGAAGCATTGAATTTTCTGTTTATTACATTTCATTTCTTTGGTTTTTGAACATGTTTATTTTAAATATTTAATGAAGATAGGTATAGTAACATATGACGCAACAATCAGTTGTTACTTTCATAATTTTATTCAACTGATAAATTGTACTATATGACTGTTTACACAATGTGTGTGTGTGTGTGTGCGCACACACACACACACACACACACACATATATATATATATATATATATATATATATATATATATATACTACAAATCTTCTTAATACTTGCTCAGTAATTGCTCATAGAAGGAAGGAATTATTAGAGTGGAAGTGAGTTTTGTCCGGAATTTACCGAGCATACCCAAGGCCTATATTATATATACGCCAATGGCCCCTGAAGTCAGATGATAAAGCTGGTCAACAGATTGCAACTTTTGTCAACTTGATTTGCTTTATTACTTCTAAGCCTAAAGATAAAAACGACATCTTGATGACAAGCTTTTCTTCCAATGATTTATCATAACGTTATCTGCAGCATTAACACTTCTCTGAACAAGGTATCCTTGCACTTTTCTCAGTCTTTGTATGTAACCTACCACCTGTGCTGTAGGTACATGCCGTGTCTTGATTGGTATACCACATGACAGGGCAGGCAGGGTGCTGTGTGGTGTCATTCTGATATTTAGGGTGTATTTGATTTCCCGACACTAGAGTCGAGTCATCACACATGCGCACAAGAACCAATTGTATATTCATGTATATTTAATCAAACATCGAGAACTCAATTTTTGTCAACATTAACAAACATGGGTGTCATTAATCCAATTTTGACAAGTTTAGCTTTTGAAAAGGATTACAAAGTATATATATCTCAAGCAGAGCGAGAATATCGCTTAACACGAATATATTCCCCACCTATGTTCCTCCCATTAAAAAGAGTGAAGGGACTGATATTAAATCTAATTTTTTTTTTCATATTGAAAAGGCATTCACAGAAAAATTAACAAGCTGCCTCTCCTCCTTTGTACAATCTGTAATTTTATATACGTGTCATTGTGAAATAGTCATGTTTGACGTTAAGTAAAAAAATAAATAAATGAAAAACACAAATATTTTTTTTTCTCATTGAAGTTGCTTGTTGTAGACTATACAAACCGTTTTACAGTCATGCTTGAAACAAAAACAATGACAATTGTGAGGTTTTTCCATTCAGTGGTGACAGCACTACTTTTATTTGTGATGCACCACAAAAAACGTGCCAGAAAACAGCGTGTTTGGTATTACGATGATGCAGTCCGACCTTTTCTTACCTTAAGAGAGAAATGGAGAGGGAGAGAAAGTTAAACACGATAAAGAAAGAGAGAGAGAAAAAAATGATGAAAGTAAAGACTAAATAATATATTATAAACCTCATCTGAAATTGTGAACGTAGAAGCCCCGTGCGGATCCGGGTTGTGGCCGAGTGGTTAGAGCATCGGGCTTAAAATCACAAAGCCTCTCACCTCTGTCGGCGCGTGTTCGAATCTCGGCCGCGGCGTTATGTGAGCAAGTTTGCCAGTTTACTTGCGGAAGGTCGGTGGTCCCTTCCCAGGTACATTGTATCTGGGTTCTCTCCTCCACCAACAAAAACTGGACGCCACCAGATAACTAAAATATTGTTGAGTGTGGCGGAAAGCAATAAATACTCAATCAATCAATCAATAAATCTGAGCTCTCCGTGATGCGATATCTAATGATAAGAATACACGGCTTATCGATTTTTTTTTACCTCTAATGTGCATAGCATAATCAGTAACCATTCTATGCGAAAGTTTCAGTGTACAGATTCTTACTGATTTTCTTAAATCATATTTTAAAGGGTTTGTACAAATGAACTTCTTAATATCAAAAATTTTATTACAGAGTCTATTTCTAAAGAATGATCTATCTCCTTCTTGGGTCTCATTTTTCCCCAGCAAGCGCATTTGAAGTTTTAACCCAGCCCGCGGCCTGACTAATAAATGAATACATGGATCTACGTGATTTCATAATTAGGCATATTATGTTAATAACAGTTATCGTACAAGCCTTGTACAGGCGTTACTGCAACTGTGTATACGAACACACACACACACACATCCTGTGTACATCACTTTCATTTAGAAATTGCGCCTGGATTGATTTGGGAAGTAATTGACATAAACATGTACATTTCATCTAATCAAAAGTCAGTGGGGAACATTTACTTCTTTCTGACTGGACTTCCTATGCATGTTTGGGGTAAACGACAATTTTAAAACTGCACCTCAATTATCTGCGCGCCAATCTGCCTATAACAGTTTGGACTGATTGTGCATTTAAAAGCGTCTCTGCTTCTCAGACAAATTAACAGGGCAATTCACGAATCTTGGTAAACATCTGCCCATCTATAAAGTTTGCCCTAAATTTATTCATTTGATCGTAATTGAGAGGGAAAAAAATTCCAAACCTATTACTTTCACGGCCTTCCGCCATCTTGTTCTTGTGAAACCCTCTGTGAGAATTGATAACACCAATATGGCGGTCGTCAATATATTTTTTTATGGTCATGTTAATATCAGTAAGGTACAGATATATATGAAAGTGGTTCGGCTAATGTCCGAATATGTCACATCTCCCCTTTTACAGTTCAAGATACATATTGGATAAGAGATTGACCGAGCTGAAATTTAAATAACTGCCTTTTAAAGTAATTACAAAATAATAAAAGTCAAACTGTAACATGTTAATTACATAATCACCAAATGTAATGGAATTCACAATGAAAGTTCAGTGCATGTCATAGTCGCGAAAGCGTGACGGCAATTTCACAAGTCTTCCGGATCGAGATCGAGTTGTACTTGGCTCCTTGTTCAATGGATTTTCCTGCGCGACATCAGCTGCCATCTCTGAATCCTTATGTTGATGCTGTTCGTCAAGTTCAATTTCTGGTCCTATGATTTTTGGTGGTGTTTCCGCCGTTTTCAACAAATGATGTCGATTTCTACGGTAACTTTGGCCGTCTTCTGTCGTTATAATGAATGATCGCAGTGCGCTATGAACTTTGGTCACCAATGCTGGTTCCCATGTATTCTTGTGACGAATTCTTACGGAATCTCCTTCCTGCAAACTCGGTAAGGGTTTCGCATTTACATCGTGATACTTTTTCTGTAGCTGCTGTCGTTTTTTGAGATCATTACGTGCTGTCTTTATAATGGTCGGTTTCAGGGTGTCATCCTTCACTGGTATCTTGGTCCGGAGTTTCCGACTCATTAATAATTGCGCAGGTGAGTTAGACATCCCGGCAATTGGAGAATTTCTGTATTCAAGGAGTGCAAGGTATGGGTCTGTGTTTGCTTCCGTTGCTTTCCGCAGTAACTTTTTTACGGTTTGAATGGTGCGTTCACTCATCCCATTAGATTTTGGATATGTTGGGCTTGATGTTTGCAATTCAATGTCCCAAGATTTTGCAAATTGTCGGAATTCCTTTGATGCAAACGGCATATTGTCGGACATGATGATTTCTGGAATTCCGTGACGTGCCAAGATGGATTTCAAGTTGACAATAACGCTTTTGGCCGTTTTGTCGTTTAGTACACCAAGCTCAGGATACTTGGAGAAATAGTCCACCACTAATAGATAATCTTGTGTACCATATTGGAAAATGTCCATGCCGAGTTTTTGCCATGGTCGTTGGGGAATGTCATGAGGCTTCAGTGGTTCTTTCTGTTGATTTTTCCTGAATTTATTGCATGTTTGGCACTTGGATATGTAGTTTTCGATGTCATTCCCTATTCCTGGCCAGTATAGTGCTTCAGTTGCTCGGATTTTGCATTTTTGAATTCCAAGATGACCTTCGTGCACAGTATTTAGCATTTCTCTTCTCAAGTCCTTTGGTATGAGGAGTCTTGATCCTTGAAATATCAGTCCATCAGCCTCGTATAGGTGATGTCTTATTTTCCAGTATGGACGAATGCTCAAAGGTATCTTTGCTTTTGCCTGTGGCCATCCCTTGGAAATAACTGTCATTAATTCCTGCATTTCTGTGTCCTCTTTTGTTGCCGTTTTTAATATTTGTAATCTCTCTGGACTGACTGACAACTTGGAGGTGTGCGCATGTATCATCATCTCTATTTCTTCTTCCAGAGCTTTGTCCGATTCTGCGTCTTTCAAAAATGCTCGAGAAAGAGTATCTGCGATATGCATTTCTTTTCCAGGCGTGTACGTTATCTTAATCTGATAGTTCTGGAGTTTCAGCAACATCCTTTGTAGCCTTGGTGACGTTTTGTAGAGAGGTTTTCTGATTATTGCCTCCAGTGGGTTGTGATCTGATTGAATCATCACATCCTTTCCATATATATATTGGTGAAATTTCGTACATGCGAACACAATAGCAAGAAGCTCTTTCTCTATTTGAGCGTAGTTGGTCTCTGTTGCGGAAAGGGATCTGGATGCATACGCTATGGGATTGCCATGTTGAAGTAGACAGGCACCAAGACCATGCTGAGATGCATCTGCTTGAATAACAGAATTTTTTGATGGATCAAAAAACTTCAACACAGGTTCCTTGGTTAATATGCTCTTGATGTTTTCCAGTGCTAGTTTGTGTTCCTTGTTCCACTCCCAAACATTGTCCTTTCTTATCAAAGCTCGAAGGGGCGCTGTAATCTCAGCCATGTTTGGAATGAATTTGGATAAGTAGTTTACGAATCCTAGTATTCTCTGCAGGTCCTGTTTGCACTGAGGCTGTGGCATCTTTTTTATGGCTTCTATTTTCTCTTTGTCTGGTCTTAACCCATCAGAAGTTACAAAATGTCCAAGGTATCTCACTTCTCTTACTTTATACTGGATTTTGTCTCTGTTGAATCTGACATTGTTCTTTCGTGCTCTGTCCATGACCTCCGCGAGTATCTTGTCATGTTCCTCTTCAGTTTCTGAAGCAATAATCATGTCATCAACAATGATGAAAACTCCTGGTATATCTCCAAATATTTGTGTATTCTTTTTCTGGAATACTTCACTAGCTGAACTGATGCCAAATGGCATTCTACGGAAACGATATCTCCCGAATGGCGTGTTAAATGTACACAGAAATGAGGATTCTTTATCGAGTTTCACTTGCCAGAATCCATTTGTTTCATCCAATATTGTGAAAATTTTCTTTCCATGTAGTTGGCTGGCTACATCTTCAGCAGTAGGCATCTTATAGTGCTCACGCATAATTGCCGCGTTTAGATCCCTTGGATCCAGACAAAGACGGAGGGAGCCATCCTTTTTCTCAGGCATCACCAGACTGTTTACCCACTCTGTCGGCTCATCAACTGGTGCTATAACTTCCAATTTCTGAAGTTTGTCTAAAGTTTTCTTTAGCATCGGTTGTGTACTGTAAGGAACTTTTCTGGCTGGGTGTACTACTGGTTGCACGCTCTTATCTAATGTGATGTGGTGTTCACCAGGAAAACAGCCTAAGCCTGAAAATAAATCTTCGTTTTCCTTGATGAATTTCCCTTTGGTGACTTGTCTCGTAATGATGTGAGAGTCTATGCGTTGTATCAGCCTTAGTTTTACACATGCATTGAGTCCTAGAATTGGCGAAGAATTTACGTCGGCCACGTAAAATTCTGTGTCTTGATTTTCGCACTTTAGAGTCACTCTGCCTTTCGGTTTCAACCTGTGGTCTCCGTACGTTGACAAGATTGTGTTGGTTTTCTGTAGCATGGGTTTCCGTTCGAATTCTTCATACACATGTAGTGGCAAAACATTGGTTTCTGCTCCTGTGTCCAATTTGAATTTCAAAGTTTTGTCCTCGATCCTGAGAGTTTTGTACCATGCTGATTCTTCTATCTTGTCACACGATCCTATTTGAAGTTCACCCATAAAGAGAAAGTTTTTGCAGTCACTGTCACTATCACTTTTCTCCTGTACGACATGAATGCGTTGCCTGTTTTTCGACTTGGGCTTCGTACACATTTTTGCATAGTGGTTTGCAAGGCCGCAGTTATGACATTTTTCACCATACGCTGGACATGCCTTTTCTCCGTGCGTTGTACCACATTTTTTACAGTTCCATGTTTTCTCCTGTTTTTTTCCTTTATGCGCCGCCGTAGATGCTTGCCGTGAGAATTCTTTCACACGTTTTGTCTTTCCACTCTTTTTCACAAAATTTACTGACATTGTCGGATTTTCTATTTCTTTTAACTGTTGCTTGCTCGCCTCTGCCGCTCGACATAGTTCACTTACCCTGTCAAGAGTTGGGTCTGCGGAGTCTCTCAATAGTCTCTCTTTCAGTCTCGTGTCACTTATGCCAAATATAATTCTATCTCTGATCATATTGTTTTTCTGATCCCCGAACTCACAACTTTTTGCTTTAGTTTTAAGTTCCGTCAGAAATTGGTCGAATGTTTCACCTTCTTTTTGTTTGGTCTCCCAAAACATGTATCTCTCTATGACTGTGTTTTTGAGAGGGTTGCAATATTTACTGAATTTTTCACAGACTGGTCCGAATTTCTTCGCATCTTCGTTCTCAAATGCAAATGTGTTATATATTTCGACACCTTCGTCCCCAATACAATGAAGTAAAATTGCTACCTTTATCTCGTCATCTTTTTTCGCCGACTCCGTAGCAAGCATGTACAGGTCTAATTTTTGTTTCCATCTTCTCCAGTTTTCACTGATATTTCCGTGGAACGACAACGTACCTGGGGGCTTGAATTGGGTCGGATCCATGATTCTGTGTCTGTATTTTGTTGAGATACTTCTGACACCATGTGAGAATTGATAACACCAATACGGTCGTCAATCTTTTTTTATGGTCATCCTAATATCAGTAAGGTACAGATATATATGAAAGTGGTTCGGCTAATGTCCGAATATGTCACACCCTCGTTACGACTCGTGTTCAAATTAAATGTAGCCTCAGATTGATCTCTCTTGCCTTAAAACAATTTCGTTATGTAATCTTTTGTGTTGTACATTATATGGCATAATATGTTCGGATTTTTGAAAACAGTACATTAAGTCACCTGTAACTGTACATCAAGTTGAAAAAAACCTGTCGATTCTTAACGTACTGCTACAGATAACTTAATGTACTGTTATAGGTAACTTAATGTACTGTTATAGGTAACTTAATGTACTGCTACAGGTAACATAATGTTCTGCTACAGGTAACATAATGTACTGCTACAGATAACATAATGTACTGTTACAGGTAACTTAATGTACTGCTATAGGTAACTTAATGTACTGCTACAGGTAACATAATGTACTGTTACAGGTACCTTAATGTACTGTTATAGGTAACTTAATGTACTGCTACAGATAACATAATGTACTGTTACAGGTAACTTAATGTACTGCTACAGGTAACTTAATGTACTGTTACAGGTAACTTAATGAACTGCTACAGACAACTTAATGTACTGTTACAGGTAACTTAATGTACTGTTACAGGTAACTGTGTGACACATCTTGCGCTATTCAAATCAAAAGGTCGCTTCTCCGTCAGGACAGCTAAAATCAACATATCTCCATTACACGCAAACTCTGTTGAATCTGAAGGATTTTGGCCTGAAGGAATTCGATGCCGACTGTGGTATAGTGAACGAAAATATGTGTGAGCAGCGCACGTCGCACGAGGATTGGGAATCCGAGTACTAATATTCGAACCTGCTGGTCACGAAGGTTTTTTTCATTTTCGTTATTTCTCATGTTGTACATGTATATACATACTATTGTGAACCTTATATTTATTTTCATGGAACAATTGAAATTAATGAGTTGGAACGTTAGAAGAGTTATCTCCCCCACGTTATGTCTTACACATTTATTACAATATATGTCTTGCGATGTTGCTATTCTGACAGAACACAAACTTGCCCCTTAATATTCCAATTACTTGAACAGTATAGACCCCAACTATTTTGCATTCAGTAAATGCGAAAGCCAACAGATCAATGAACTACACGGAGAATCTGGTGTTGCCTTGTTGGTTAGGAAATCTTATCTAAAGGAAATAGAAGTTGATTCCTCCAGAATCATAGCTATTGAGTTTAAAAATACCAATATAGGAAAGATATACATTGTAGATGTATATCTCCCTGCCGAAAATTCAATCGATTTTTACAAAGAAGAATTATCAAAACTACTACAAGATATGTACAATTATTATTCCAGGTATGGCCATGTGGTTATAGGAGGTGATTGTAATGCTAGTTGTTTAAAAGGAGATCGTAATTGCAGTAACTTTTACAAATCAAGAGAATTGATAAATTTTGTGAAAAGGAATAATCTATATCACCCATATCTAAATGACCAATCTCCCGCAACAGAATATTCTTTTATCACGAACCAATCAATGTTAGATTACATGTTTACAGACACATATATGAGAATGTTACGATATCCTTGATGAGGGATCTATATCGAGTACCTCTGATCATTTACCTATTACAGCAGTATTTGATGTATATAATAAACAACATATACTCCACAATATCAAAAGCAGTACTCCAGCATGGCATAAAATCATAGATGAAAATGTACGCTCCTATTCATTTCTTGTATCAGAAACATTAAAAACTAGACTACAAGATACTATTTTAAGAACACTTAGTGAAATCAACAATTTCAACAAATGTCTTACAAATTGCTTATTAACGGGTGCTTTAGAATCCATTCCGGTAAAACAGTTCAACCCTCATACGAAACCTTATTGGACTAAACACGTGAAGGAAGCACATGATAAAGAGCGGAAGATGAGAATTACATGGGTAACCAATGGCAGACCACGAGGAATGCACCACGAGTCGTATTTTAATTACAAACGGGCGAAAAGAGATTTTCGCAGATGTCACATTGAAGCTTTTGAAAAATATACATAAGACACTTACTCGGACATAGACCATGCAGCGGGATGCGATATTCGTCGTGGAAACTACTCAGTAGACAACGTCCACGCCGAGACAAAATCTACCCCGAAATAATCTATAAAAGTGTCACTGCGACAGACCAATGTATTTGCTTCATACTACACTGTCATGTACACCCCAGAAAATAAAACGAACTTCAGTGATACACAAAAAATGGAAATTGACTCAACTTACAACAGCATAAAGAAACTTATACAATATGACTTTCACCAAATAGATGAGATAACCCAGTCAGAAATTTCACAAGCTATAACAACCTTGAAACTACGTAAAGCCCTAGGAACTGACAGAATTCAAGCTGAACATTTGAAATATGGAGGGAAGATCGTTGTACATTACACTGGCATCCTATTCAACAGCATACTAAAACTAGGAAGATACCGATTGATTGGGAAAAGGGATTCATCGTACCGATATACAAAGGTGATAACAAACCAAAACATTCCCCTGATAGCTATCGACCGGTAACGTTATTGTCTTGTCTCCTCAAAGTTTTTGAAAAGATTATCCGTAATCGCGTGTCATCAAGTTTGATAGACGAAATACATTATCAAAATCCTCAACAACAGGGATTTCAAAAGGATCTCAGCTGCACCACAGCAGGCTTTTATCTACAAGAAATCGTTCTTCACTATAATGACCGCAGTAGTCCTGTATGTGTGGCATTTTTAGATTGTAAGAAAGCTTACAACACAGTGTGGAGGAATGGACTCCTCGTCAAGCTCTATGATGTAGGGGTGAAAGGGAAAATATGGTCACTTATAGATGATTGTCACACTAATAATGAAAGTTCTGTCATTGTTAATAATCATATTTCTAATTGGTTTCCTATCCAACAAGGCGTCCGACAAGGAGGCCTTCTGTCAGGTTTTCCTTATTGTGTATTTATTAACGAGTTGTTGAGTATTCTAGAATGTACCGAACATAATTTTGGTGTTTTTAATGCAAAATCAACAAATCCAACATTAGCTGGTGATATTACATGTTTAAGTTCAAGTGCTCTGGGTTTACAAAGGCCATTAAATAATACTTATACGTATTCATGTTTATGGCGTTTCCCTTTTAATGCTCAGAAATCTAGTATTGTTATATTTGGTAAAACAAATCATGCATTACAGCAGTCTTGGATATTGGGTAATGATAGTATATCCATAGATGATAGTTACAAACACTTAGGTATTATTCAGCAATCAAAATTTAATGCTACAGAAAGAACTAACAGTAGCTGTAACAAAGGTAGGAGATTATACTTTGCAATCGTAATGAATTATCATACAACACAAACCCAATAACTCTTGTCAGTCTTTATAGAAAAGTACTTCCTCCATCTACTTTAGGGGCCTCCGTGGCCGAGTGGTTAGAGCATCGGGCTCAGAATCACAAAGCCTCTCACCTCTGTCGGCGCGTGTTCGAATATCGGCCGCGGCGTTATGTGAGCAAGTTTACTTGTGGAAGATCGGTGGTCTCTTACCAGGTACATTGTATCTGGGTTCTCTCCTCCACCAACAAAAACTGGACGCCACCAGATAACTGAAAAATTGTTGAGTGTGGCGGAAAGCAATAAATAATCAATCAATCAATAATCCATCTACTTTATATGGATGCGAACTTTGAAATAATCTAACAATGTCAGATATACAGCAATTGACCCGCTTGCAACATTTCGTTTTGAAGGACGTACAAAAGTTTAGAATCAACACCCGTTCAGATATGTGTGAGAGCATGCTTGGCCTATATCCCATTGAAGCAGAAATTGACAAACGAAAACTAATGTTCTTTGGTATATTATGTAACCTTGGACTAGATATGTTATCAAAACACATTTTCTTAACAGGCTACATGAATTTATGGCAAATGAAGGTAAATAAATATCTGCATTTATTCGGGACATTTGGCAAATCATGTTCAAATATAATGTTCTATATTATTTACAGATTTTTTTTTAAATGAAGCAAATGTCCCCGGAAAATCCACCTGGAAAAGAATTGTACGTTTATCAATACATAACTATCAGCTAGAGTCATGGAAAAATAGAACAGAAACAGATAGAGACTTCGTCATGTTCAGGGATTTACATCGCAGCATTACACCAGCCGGAATTTATAAATTTGACTATTCTTTTGATGAAATCAGATTTGGTAAGTTTATTGCAAAACTGTGGACTGTAATACCTTGTGTATCTCACCAAATCTGTACTCTATGTAAAAGAACATATAATGGCCCCTTCCAGCATGCTGCGTTGGTAGATCAACACGTTTTCTTTAATAATAAACAAAACGTTGCATCCTTTTCACACAATTTGTACATGAATGCTCGTCGTGGTAGATCCATCCCACGAATGTTTGAAAATATATCCAACAACATACCCTTGTATTTAAATGGGAACGGCATATTTCCGGATGAAATGTTATTCTCAGTCCTTCGGGCCTCGACCATTTCTTTCTCTCACATAATGGACAGTTTTCGAACTTTCTCCATAACCCAAGACACACAGACCTCAAAATCTCTGTATATATAATGAAATGATACTTGTTTTAGTCCCTTATCGGCTTAGCCGAAGGGACGATTAGATTACCCAAGGTCTGTCTGCTGTATCTGTCTGTGTGTGTGTCTGTCCATCCATCCGTTCGTCTATCTGTCATTTCGCTTAAGGTTTTTCCGGACTTTTACCCGCATTGGAGCACAGGGGCTTGTGTTCTGGATTGTGGAAAATAAAATAAATAAATAAAAATATGAATCCCTTAAAAGACCATTGAAGTCGTTCTGATAACGATGCCGACACGTTATGGTAGTCTATATATCGTTTAAGAACCCTCTGCAGAGTGTATTACATCAGTATTGACGTAATACTATCTGCAAGGGGTGTTTGGGTTTTTTTTAAAACGATATATAAAGTACAAAAACGTGTTAGTATCGTGATCAGAACAATTCGAAAGGAAGTTTTTTTAAGGGATTCATATCTTTAATTATTTATTTTATTTTTCACTATCCGGAAGACAAGCCCCTGTACATTGGATAAAGATATTCAACTGAAATTTCATACTTGGCTTTGTCTTGGATAGTTATTTGATTTTCGTTACGCTTGACTATTTTGACTGAATCACGCCCCTTGATGAATGCTTGAAGTTTTCCGGACTTTTCTCCGCATTCATTCGGAATTTTATGCATGGTTTTGCCTTGCCTTGCAGGTCAAGTTTGAGGTTCGTTACTCTTGACCTATATTTGACTAAATTATCCTATCGGTAGGAGACTTTGTATTGCTTGTACAATACACCCAGGATT
The DNA here is from genome assembly GCA_024699665.1 of Ostrea denselamellosa. Lineage (NCBI taxonomy): Eukaryota > Metazoa > Mollusca > Bivalvia > Ostreida > Ostreidae > Ostrea > Ostrea denselamellosa. Next base: position 1,854,322 of record JAMZEH010000017.1, on the reverse strand, counting down.
TCTTTTTTTTCAATTCCCCTCATGTATAAATTTACTGTTATTACGACATTATGAGATTAAATCAAAACACACACACACCCCAAATTTTTTTTACAATACATTTGAAATATTACGAAAGCCAAGTGAGGTCAAAATGAAAGTGTTAAAAAGTTATTAAAAGTCTTTATTACGAGATAAGATGTAACAACGAGATATTCATTGATTGATTATTTATTGCTTTCCGCCACACTCAACAATTTTTCAGTTATCTGGTGGCGTCCAGTTTTTGTTGGTGGAGGAGAGAACCCAGATACAATGTGCCTGGAAAGAGACAAGAGACCACCGACCTTCCGCAAGTAAACTGGCAAACATGCTCACATAACGCCGCGGCCGAGATTCGAACACGCGCCGACAGAGGTGAGAGGCTTTGTGATTTTGATCCCGATGCTCTAATCACTCGGCCACGGAGGCCCCCTAACAACGAGATAAAAAGGTGGTTACGAGATAAAAAAAAAAAAAAATCGTAATAACAAGATAAAAATTCGTTATTACGACTTTTGAACGTCGTTATTCTGGCTTTTGAAAGATGTTATCACGAGATAGAAGTCGTTATTACGACTTTTGAAAGGTATTATTAGAGACAGAAAATCGCTATTACGACTTCTGATACGACTTACGATATTAAAAAAGTCGCTATTTCGCGATAAAAAGTCATAATTACGAGATTCTGCTATATATATATATATATATTGAACTAAAATGTCTGACAAATGTGTCAGAACGGGAACGAAAGAACTAGTCAAACAATGTTTTAATCTCGATTTATCTATTTCGGAAATTCTTGCTCTTCTTGCTGTAGAGCATTATGTTGTGATTAGCATTTCGACGTTAAAGGTATCCTTCGACGCTTAGATTTGGGAAAGAATAGGTTAGACTATAGTGATTAATCAGATAAACTTTTCTAAGTGTCCCTATAACTATACCTAACGTAGTACTTTTTGCCTTTAAAATAATGTATGTCTGTATTCTCTTCTAGACAATGTGAAGACGTCCTCACTTTACAGGATTGGCCTGAGAGAGAGAGAGAAAGAGAGAGAGAGAGAGAGAGACGATAGTTTTATATAAAAAGTGAAATGATCAAAATGACCACCAGATATGAATTCACACTGTTGAAAAATTAAAACATACATACATACATACATACATACATACATACATACATACGTACGTACATTCATAATATACTGTCATATCATGAAATAGAGATGCTTGTGAAATGGATGGATTTTTTAGTACTGATTCCAGTACTAAACCTATATGTGAATTATTTAAGCAGATTTGAACCTTTTTACGTGTATTTGTTGGGGGCAAACTGCATTAAAACATGAAATATCTAATGAAGTTTGAATTCAGCAACTTTGAAAACGAGGTTGTTGACAGGTGGCGACCGGGGGTTACATTGTTCAAGACATAGGGCTACTTTAACACCCCCACCACCAACCCCAACCTCACATATTAATGCTGAAAATAACCGTTACTGAAAAAAAAACAAATGATAGCTCAGCGGAATCCATTCTTATTTTGATCAACTAAACCTAACCCTTAAATCCTGTATACAGAGTTTTAAAATATTACTAAATTAAACACACACACACACACACACACACACACATACATATATATATATATATATATATATATATATATATATATATATATATATATATACATATATATATACACACAAATGTTTCTGTGACTGTTTTGACCTTCTAAAATAACTGCCATATCATTTGCTAAGATCACAGATTATGAAAATTAAACGAAATGTATATATTTTCTTTTCTTTTTAATTTTTTTTTAATTTTTAATTTATTTATTTATTTATTTATTTATTTTTTTTGCACTTTCATTTGGCATACAATTCCAGATACCTTCCATGATGATCCTATAATTGCCATTAGGAATACCAATTGTTTTATATAATACCGAAAGTCGTAAAAACATTTAACACTTTTAATTTGACCTCACTAGACTTTCGTACACCCAATTTGTTAATAATTAAATTTGAAATGGTCAAGAGGTAACGACCTTGACCCTAAATCTAGAGGTCCCCGGTTCAAATACCATAAACACACAATATATCTTTTTTTAATTTGAAAGCCAGTTTTCTCCCTTTTACACATATATAAATTAAGGTTACAGGTAGTCTTTCTCTCTCTCTCCTCTCTCTCTCTCTCTCTCTCTCCCTCTATATATATATATATATATATATATATATATATATATATATATATATAAATATATATATTTGTTTAAACATAATTTCATATATGTTTACTGTCATTTTATAATTTTAAACATGCTATAATTTCTTACATATATATGTAAAATTAATTAATTTATTTTTAAATTATGTTGATCGTATTCGTATTTTACTGTACAGCGCTTTAGAGTGTTTCTAGTATGATATTTACAAATTTTCGTATAATAATAATGATAGAGATTTAAGATCAACTACAATAATGATGATCACAAGACCCCTTTATCGTTTACTTCCCCCTACATCTATTGTGGTTTACAGGACCCCTTTATCGTCTACTTCCTCTTATGTCTATTGTGGTTTACAGGACCCCTTTATCGTCTACTTCCTGTTATGTCTATTGTGGTTTACAGCATACTTACTGAATATATGGCACATATCTTTAAAAAATTGCAACTGGTTTCTTTTTGGGTATTTTTTTCAGATGTTCATTTCGATTTATCAGATGTCGACTTGTCCGATAGCAATCTTCATTACTATGAACTTGGTATCTTGTTATCAAATTGTGTTAATGTAACTAAGAGAATGGCCATTTTATTTTGAAAGGGGGGGGGGGGGGGGGGGCTGTCAAATGTTTTGAGTCAGATCAGATCCTTCAGATCCAGAATACTAGTTTCAAGGTGAAAATTGCCAAAAATAAAATAATAATAATAAATAAAATAAAATAACCACCTGCGATTCTAAAAGTCTACTGGGTAGGGTTGGGAGGCTGGGGGTTGCGAATCAGCCAGAGGTTGGCTACATCACTCCATTTCGGGAAGGGGGGGGTCCAGTAAAGGTAGATTTTCTTGCTAGAAGACAGGTTATCTATTTAATTTAATAATTTCGAGGGCGGAATATTTATTTTCAAATACCGACAGCCCCCATCCACCCCCCCCCCCAAAAAAACAACAACAACAAAAACACCGTAACAACCCCCACCCCCATTCGAAAATTTTCATGATCCATCTCTCATGGTATCCCGTGAAATTCGAACCATATAACTATTGAATCATTTAACTTATAAATAGAGATCATCGACGGAGCACTGGTGCTTGCCTCCCGTTTCAAAAAAACAAACAAAAAATTACTAGGCCTATATTGCATTGTTTACAGTAATTTTTAATGGGTCCAAGCCCTTGTTATTAGACCACATGTATCTAAATTTTAATCCATTTTTTCTGTTTATATCTATTTATTGATTAAAATTCAGATCATGTGATAAGAGCAAGCTCCTGTTAGTTCAGTATAATTATTCCGTTACACTACAAATCCAATGAGTGCTACTTTGAGTTATTTCCCTTAGCGCGGTAAATGGAAAGTGAAAGTAATGTTAGAGCACGTGCAAGTATCAGCATCAATAATCAAGAACACGAGAAGGTAACCTTGAAATTTTACATCATTAACTCGGCATTCTTGTGATAATCGTTAATATATAAAACTTTACAATTAATTCAATAATTTGTTACATGTTTGTTAGAATTTTGATTTCTAAAACCACTAACTGAAGTACAGTACAGTGGGTGTGTCACGAACTTTTTGCATTAAAATATGACGTGCACTAACACTATTTTCTCTCTCTCTCTCTCTCTCTCTCTCTCTCTCTCTCTCTCTCTCTCTCTCTCTCTCTCTCATGTGGTGGAATAAAGATTCTACAGACTGGAGAGCTACAGTTATGCACTCTGCAGTATATCAAATGTGAAATTTTGATAATCTCAGCGAGATTCGTCGAAATTGGATACTCTTACGATTGATTGGGTGATTGTTTTACATCCCGTCAAGAATTTCATTCATATTGAGACGTCACCAGCAGTAGGTTAAGTATAAAAAATTTAGACCTATGCTTGGTGCTCAGGGTCGTACCAGTGAGGGTTCTTTAATGTACCAACGCCAGACGTGACATGGGACCTCCGTTTTTAAGGTCATATCCAAATGACCCGTAATTCTCACTTCTCAATGCCAAGCATTTGGTGAAGGAGCAATCACTACATGTGTTTATGTCTTACCAGTTAACCTTGGTCATAAGAAATAAAGCTTTATATTTAGTATGTGTATTCCTTGTGGCTAGGCCTTTCAATTGATATCAAAATCTTTGACCAGGTGACCTTTATGCCTTTGAACTACTTTGAGAAATTGCATTTACAAGCCAATCTTTTAAATGATCAAGAGGCACTGCTTTCATATTTAGCATGTGTATTTGTTGTTAAAAGACCTTTTAAACAATACCAGAATTGTTGACCTTGTCTTGACATTGACCTATTGACCTGTTTGGAAATTTTCAACAACAAAAATTGGCTTTGGTCATATCCTTTACACCATAAGCACTAGACTCTTCATATTTGGTATGTACATTCTTTGTTGAAAGATCTTTCCATTGACACCAAAATATTTGACCTGTGACCATTACAATGACCTTTGACTTGCTTTTATAAAATTCGAATATAAGCCATGTCTTTCAAATCATAAGAGAAATTGCTTTTTGATTTAGTGTTTGCATTTCTTGTGAGAGGACATTTCCAATGATACCAGATTTGACCTTTTAATATCAACCTTTGACCCAAACATTGATCTTTGACATTCATATTTGGTATATGTGTATTCCTTTGGCAAGACCTTTCCATTAGAACAAACTCTTAAATCTTTGACCTTTACAAATCTTACGGTTCCACTTTGTCGTAATCTGGGGGTATCAGTGTTTCACAAACACATCTTGGTTTTTCTCTGATTCAGAGTCTCAATTAGACAAATTATATGAGATGTAACGTATAATAATCTAGAGAAGAAGTGCCAAATGATAGAATTCCGGTAACTACAGCTGCAACAAGGAATATTTCCAACATGTAGTTCTATTGTGATGCAATATACACGAACATGATAATGCTTGTATATTACTACATCCTACTGGATGTTGTGTGTAAGGAATTTATGTACAATCAGCAGCAGTAATGATTAAGAGTTCATATTTGCTACTTGAGGAGAGATGACATAAAATCAACACGTGGAAATGCTGCGTCTTATTATAAAATGCCACAGTGATCCACATCAAAGCATATTTTACTCCCCACCAAGAAAATATCAAGGGCACAAAAGCTATATATTGAACACTTAATGAAAAATGTCAATTTAATACAAGAAACTGTGAACAATTAATTTCAGAATTCAGTTTCAGAGACCCCATTTTCAGTGTACTTGTGTGAAGTTATCCCCCTTTGACCTAGTTGAAGAGATTTCTCTTTGATCTGTCTTATAACTGCTTTCTTCTGTCCCACCAATGAAATATTTACACAAGATGACTCAGACAGGACACAAATATTTAAACTTTAAATTCCTCCAGAGCTTTACAACTTAGATTTTGGAAAGTTTGTTTCAGTCTTAGGTTTTTCTAATTTAGCTGAAATGTTAGTTGTATTCTAATTGAACCCGTCAACTGATAAAAGTCGGAAATAATCTGTTTTTGTTTTGCATATTTACAATAACTTTTTCCCTTTGATTATTTTTAGAAACAGCAATGTTTAATAGAATGGAACTACACTTCTAGACTTGTGAGTTTTATTTTACCACATGTTATGCATTAATCTGTAAAATATATATACTATCAACAAAATAAAAAAAATAACTTAAATATCTGGATATTATTAAAAATATTTCATCATGTATAAATTAATAATTTGATATCATATATTTATTTAAAATACAAATATTTGATATATAATATCAGAAGTGAAGTTTGAACTCTCCCTTTCTCTCTCTCTTCATCTTAAATTTTAACTTTCCTTTCTTGTACCAATTATAAAACAAGCTTGAGGTTGATTGCTGCACTGAAATTATATTTATTCAAATATCTCATGTGAAGTAAGATGTGAGGGCAAGTTAATAAGTAACCAGCCTAACTTATTTTTGATTGACTGAGACTGTCACAATTTTCATGCCTTGTGTCTATACATGTTTTATATCTGGGTACAAAAATGCAATCATATAGAGTCATTCTTTAATAAGATATTGAATGTCAGACATGGCTAGTGATGCAAAGGTCTTTTCTTGTAAAGTTGAGTACTGTGCTGTAATTCAGCATTTTAAAGGGAAAACCGGTAAGGAAATATATGGCGAGTTAGCCGTTGTTCATAGGTCTTCTGCACCATCATATTCTCAGGTTAGATTTTGGGTAGGGGAATTCAAACGTGGTAGAATACTGTTGGTCTTAGTGCATCAAACGTCTTTAGAAGATAAAGCAAGTTCTGGATGCCCACTGGATGCCACAGACAAAGAAATGTGTAACAAAGTGCGGGGTCTGGTATACTCTGATAGGTGAATTCAGATGGAAGAAATAGCGCAGGCATTGAGCATTTCACATTGTAGCGTTTCAACAATCTTACATGATCGTTTAGGTATACGGAAGCTAACAGCACGGTGGGACCCCAAATCCCTTAGCGATGAGCAAATGGCAGCCAGAGCATCAGTATGCAGTGCCTGGTTGAAGTGTATTAAGTCAAAAGATGGTTTTCTATTGCATCTGATGACTGTAGATGAGACTTGGGTTCATTATTATGAGCCAGAGAATAAAGCTCAGAGTCATCATTGGGTAGGACCGGCATACCCGAGGCCAAAGAAGTTCAAGATGCAACCATCTGCTGGCAAGGTTATGGCCACAGTATTTTGGGACACAAAAGGCATTATTTTGTTTACTTCTTGCCCAAGAGAAATAAAGTAACTACATTGTACTATGCAAAGTTGTTAGACCGGCTGAGAACTGCCATCAGTGAAAAATACCCAGGTAAGCTCTCTAAAGGTGTTTTGCTGCAACAAGACAATGCGAGAGTCCACACTTGCAAAGTTCCATCGGATGCCATAGAGTGAAATGGTTATGAATGAATACCAGATCCTGCCTATTCACCTGACCTAACTCCTTATTCCTATTTCCAAACTTAAAAAAAAATATCTGTGGATGTTATTTCCGGTTTGACAATGAAGTCGTGACAGCAGTGGAGGAGTGGGTCAATGGAAAGGACCCTGACTTTTTCAGTTCTGGGCTGATGGTACTTGAACACTGTTAGTCTAAGTGTATCACACCAGAGGGTAATTATATCAAAAAAGAGAGGTGGATCTCAACTGAAAATAAGTTATAGCTGATTACTAATTGACTCGCCCTGGTTTCACCATCAAAACTTGAAAGTGTGAATACAAACTTTGAGCTTGAGTATTTTATTTTGAATTTTTTAGTTCACCTGAGGCAAAGGTTCAAGTGATCTTTTCTGATTAAAGCGTTTGATTGTCTGTCGTCGGTGTTGTTGTTGGCATCAGTGGAGACAATTTTTCACATTTTTTTGTCTTCTATTTCAGAAACACTGGGCTAATTTCAATCAAATAGACAAAAAGTATCCTTTGGTGAAGGGGATTCAAGTTTGTTCAAATGAATGAAAACACCCTTCTCCAAGGAGAGATAATAGGAAAATAGTGAAAAATACTGACAAATTTTGAAAACCTTCTCCAGAACCACTTGGTCAATTTCAATCAAACTTGGTACAAATCATCCTTGGATAAAGGTTTATACAAAAGAAGGGCCATGCTCCCTCCAAAGGGGAAATAGTTTTAAAAATAGGGAGGGGTGTTTTAAAAATCTCCTTGCCCCATGGGGATCCAGGCTAGAATAGGTCCTCAGTACCCCTTGCTTGTCATAACAGGCGACCAAATGGGGCTGACCTTCGTTTGAGACAACAAAAACTGAGGTCCCATGTCACAGCAGGTGTAGCACGATAAAGATCCCTCTCTGCTCCAAGGCCCTAGCACTGAGCATAGGCCTAAATTATGCAGCCCTTCACCGGCAATGGTGGTGTCTTCATATGATGAAAAATTCTCAAATGGGACGTAAAACAATATACAAACAAACAAAACAAAAATCTCCTTCTCAAGAACCACCGAGTCAGTAAACTTCAACTTTACATGGAGGCTTTCTGACATAGCACAGATGCAAATTGTTAAAATCATGGCCCTTAGGGTTTTGGTGGGGCCACAATAGGGGATCAAAGTTTTATAATTGAAAATGTAGGACAAAATCTTTAAAAATCTTCTTCTCCAGAACCATAGGGCTAAATTCAATCAAACTTGGTATTAATCGTCCTTGAGTAAAGGGGATTCAAAATTGTTCACGAAGAAGAGCCATGCTCCTTTCAAAGAGGAGATAATCACAAAAATGCAGAAATGGGGAAATTTTAATTTCACTGTGATTTGCTGCATGAATTAAATATGATATCTAATAAAAGAGGCCATAAATCTTCAGCTAAAATATTGGGAAAAAATGAGATATATATATCATATAAGCATTTATTAAAAGGGTATTGAAATGAAACTGCCAAATTTCAGAAATGTTGCAGTTTTTTTTTAACTAAACCCAAAGAAAAAGTAATGATCCCAGTCAAAGTTGATAGGAAATAAAAAAAAAATGTAGATACTGGTAGCTGGTGATTTGTTGCACTTGTCGTCAAGAAATTAGTTTGCTTTATAAATTTATTTAATTTGTAGACAATTTCACAAGAAAATGTTTTTTTTATTATTTAAATGTTTTCTGTTACCACTTTTTATTTCCATACACATTTTTTAAAGCTTCATTTTACACAAGGAAATCAAATTGGGGCTTAATTTTAGAATTTTGCAATTTATAGCCAGTTTAATGATTTTATCCATTGCCTACTGGAATTTCGAAGGAAAGACAACTCCTGTGAGCAAAAATTTGTAACTGATTTTGATTGTATTTTCTGTAACTCAAATCATTTACGACCTGACTGTTGATACTACGACCTGACTGTTGATACTGTTAACTAATTACACGCACTGACAGGTGACCGATAAGGCCTGTGGGCCTCTTGTTTACAGTCCTGTCCATTATTCATGAACAAAACAAGCAACTTAAATTCTTATCAATAGTTCCTGCTGAAAAAATGGATAAACACTGATAATGGAAATAAGAAACAGAGAAAGAAATGGCCATAAAAAGAAATATGACCCAAGTTTTCTTTTTGAAAGCAGTGGGGAAGCAGTTATTCTTGGGTGAATTTTGAAAGAGAATATGTATCATAGCAATAAAGATATTAATGTAATTCAGCAATTTATGTATAAATTGTGTGGGTTCTTGGGGGTGGGGGAAGGGTATTCTGCTGATAATATATGGATCTTGCAATACTTGTCTCCTAGTAAGATTTCAAGAACACGAATACATTTAAGGTTTTTGTGTGTGATACACAGGTGACAGTTATGGCCCACAGTCCTCTTTCTAAAGAAAAGTATAGAGCATCACACATATGCCATTACCTCAGTCAATCACATGCGTAAGTGAGTTGGTACAATTGGTGCTGGGTACTAGTTCCAAGAGGTACCAGACAAACTATCTGCAATCCTGCTAGAAGAAACATCAAATAAAATTGGGTGATTGAGTGGTGGATGTTATAGAGTCAATGTTTAGTCAGGAATTAAAGGATTTATTTTGTCACATAGGGCTCTGCTATGTTTAAATCGAGCAGAAGTTTGGTTGACTGCGAGTTTACTTTTAATCGCCCCAATTTATTTACCATCTTTTGCAGCATATTTGCTTGAGGGTGGATCTTGGTTTTTATGCCAGGTGATTCAAGGGATACTATTTTCTGCTCTGGCTCTTGGGTAATTAACGAACTAGATGTACAAATTATCTGATTTGGCCCTAACTGTAATTTCAACTAATCTAAAACTATGTATGTACATTGATCACACAACTGCTTGCATAAACTTGTTGTTAAATGTGGAAATATACAAAATTAATTAATATAATTTTAACAATGAATTTTGAATTTAAAGGCCTGATCCATGATATTACAAACATAAGTTCCCCCATCATTTTCTTTTCAATGTATATAATTGCAACTTCGGCTTCAGAAAATATGGGCCACATGAAAGCTAGCTGACAACGAGGAGGATTGACAGGTGTGAATATTGGCAAATAAATGTATCTAGCTTTGATTGAGGTAGAAGACTCATTACATCTATTTGGACAATTGACTGAAATGTTGAGAATCTTCAAGGAAAATCTTATTCAAGAAGAGCAATGAGTTTTAATTTGATTTTAAATTTGAACTGTTCATATTTGGATATTGTTTAATTTTAGAGAAATTAAAAAAAAATACCAAAAAACAAAATGCTCGGATTTCTAGGCGAAAAATTACTATTATCTTGTCTATATAGTCAAAAATCAAGAATGCATAATCTAGGACTAATTGGAATAAGTGGTATATATGGGACCCGGTGCTGTGTATCAGATTCTTCCTCCAAATCAATAATGTAAAATGTTCTTCAGATATACAGTCATCTGGATTCTTCTTCAGAAAAGAATCTGTAGGTAAATTTCACACTCGTGAAAAGGGGAGATAACTGAGCTCACTCTAGGATCAAAATCTAATTTAATCTAGGTAGGTGGCTTACAAGATTGACATGCAAACAGTGAATATAGCAATCTTTGTGATAACCTTCAATTTTACCTGCAATATAACTTTTCCCTCCGATATATCTAATGCAAGGATCTAAGGGATTGAGTCATAAACATTAGCTGGATGAATGATGCCATGTACATTTCGTCTTTATTAGAAAATGGAGAGATTTAACCCTATAATGAATAAACTGGGTAACAGTGAGAGCTGTTTCCTTGGTGGTAGCAGAGTCACATATACTGAGTGGGTCGTTTTCCTCCCTGTATAAATTATCTCCCTTTCTCCTATAATTAATTAATGTTTCATTTCCTCCTGCAAGACCCATTACAACAATGAAAATTAAAAGGGGATTTCTTGTAGTGTAGAACAGAAAAACAAGAAGTACAAATGATAAGTGTATGTACAGAATGAAAAGGAAAAAACAAGAAGTTACAAGTAATCTGTGTACAGAATGAAAAGGAAAAGGAAAAACATGTATTTAGTAATAGTGGCAGCTGGTCTTCCTCTAATAGTAACTAAGTCCCAGCTGAGCCAGCATCCTGTTGTGGTGATCTACAAAAGTACAGACAAGCCTGAAGTTCAATGAATGAAACAAGAATGTCTTCTGTATCTTGCAGAGGAGTTCAAGAACCACCATACAGAACCAGGTACAGCTTGTATTTTGTGAACTGACATAGGTCTATGTAAAGACATATAGCATAAATGTTTGTAATGGTATCGCACCACTGATTATGAATGGACCCAGTGGATGAACAGGAAGAGTGGTAGAAAACCTCCAGGAAAGGGACTGCGCATACTAAACAGCTATATAGAGTCAATTACTCATATTTACAGCTATATAGAGTAAATTACTCATATTTACAGCTATATAGAGTAAATTACTTATATTTACAGCTATATAGAGTCAATTGCTCATATTTACAGCTATATAGAGTAAATTACTTATATTTACAGCTATATAGAGTAAATTACTTATATTTACAGCTATATAGAGTAAATTACTTATATTTACAGCTATATAGAGTCAATTGCTCATATTTACAGCTATATAGAGTAAATTACTCATATTTACAGCTGTATAGAGTAAATTACTCATATTTACAGCTAAATAGAGTAAATTACTCATATTTACAGCTATATAGAGTAAATTACTCATATTAAGAGCTATATAGAATAAATTACTCATATTTACAGCTAAATAGAGTAAATTACTCATATTTACAGCTATATAGAGTAAATTACTCATATTTACAGCTGTATAGAGTAAATTACTCATATTTACAGCTGTATAGAGTAAATTACTCATATTTACAGCTGTATAGAGTAAATTACTCATATTTACAGCTAAATAGAGTAAATTACTCATATTTACAGCTATATAGCATAAATTACTCATATTAAGAGCTATATAGCATAAATTACTCATATTTACAGCTAAATAGAGTAAATTACTCATATTTACAGCTATATAGAGTAAATTACTCCTATTTACAGCTATATAGAGTAAATTACTCCTATTTACAGCTATATAGAGTAAATTACTCATATTTACAGCTAAATAGAGTAAATTACTCATATTTACAGCTATATAGAGTAAATTACTCATATTAAGAGCTATATAGAATAAATTACTCATATTTACAGCTATAGAGTCTATTACTCATATTTACAGCTATAGAGTAAATTACTCATATTTACAGCTATATAGAGTAAATTACTCATATTTACAGCTAAATAGAGTCAATTACTCGTATAAAATTTACTTGACTGTTGGCATACACTTTGATATCAATTTTACATACAGCTGCTTGACTGTTAGTTTCAAAATGACTGCAGCCTTTCTGACAATATCTCTCCAAGCATTTATAGAGAGAATATCCACTGTCTTGCCAACTCTGTAAATAGTGTAACAGGTTTTATAGTTGCAGAACTGCTACAGCATATCCAGGATAGCTACAGCATATCCAGGATAGAGCCTGCTTGCTGTTTGGAAATAAGTATAAAAGAAAACAGGTGGGCCAAAAATACTGTTAGATTCCAAGTGACAGTTTGCTTAGACTGGCTTCGTACTGCAGTAATAGGAAGAACACAAAATCTTACAGTGTTGAAACATGGCAAGCTGTTCATAATTCTGTGATGCCAAGTCAGCCCAGAGTTCACACACTCTAGAGCGCTAATGGTAACACAATTCAATCTTAAAAATGGGATACAGTGATTGGATTCAGATTTGGGAACCTAAAACTGACATGCAAAGAACAATTTTTTTCCCCTATTTACAAACTTCACTTTATCTTTTTGGAAAGCTTGCATTTATGGTGTATTATATTTTTCCCCTCTCTCCAGGGGTTAGGCATTGTTGTTTTTGTACTTTATTGTCTGCCCATCTGTCTGTCACAAAATCTTATGATTGCTTATCCTCCTATATGGCTTATTATATGGACTTGAAACTTTGTACAATGCTCCATTGCCATGTGAGGATCCAATATTTTCCTGAAAGTTTAGTGGATCGAAGAGGGGTCAGGGATGTAAAATAGCTTTTGAACTCTTCTCCTATATGGTGTATCCAGTATACTTGAAATTTCGTACAAAACTTTATTGCCATATTTAGATGCACATATTGTTGGGACATGATGATGATGCAAGTATTTTCCTGAAAGTTATAGTGGATCTAAGAGGGGTGGAGGATTTCAAATAGCTTGTGAACACTTCTTCGGTGGCTTATTGAATAGCCTTGAAATTTTGTACAATACTTCAACATCATTTAGTAACTTTCACATTGTTCTGATGCAGGGATCTAATATTTTCCTACAATTGATAGTGGATCAAAGAGGAGTGTTTTATAGCTTTTTTTTTCATGTACAAGGTTATGTTCATTTAAATGCCCTACTGGTACTTCAGCATAACAGACATTATTTTGTATCATATGTACAGCATTACATTGGTCACACTGATGTTGAATCTTTCCGCTGTCTTTTTTTTTTTCCCCCCTCAGTGCACAAAGTGCCATTCACAATGTCATGCATTCTCCTCCATACCATGCAGTACATTTAATGGGAGGGGGTGTAAATTGGAACACTTTCAATTTGGGGAGTTGGGGAGACATTTGTTAAGTTGTGCAGTCTAACAAAAACAATTAATTGCACATTGCATTATTATTGCTTAAGTAATATCTGACCACTGATAAAGTAAAGAGTTCATTTTTTTCTTTTTTTTAAGACCTCTGAATTTAATTTGGTCTGTTGATTATTTTCACTACAATAGGATAGTCAAGAGTTAACATGATTAAGAAAATAGTATTAGTCTGACATGACGCTGCAATAAGCAGCATAAGGGGAATATGAAAATACGTTTTCTATAAATATTTTAGAAATAATAATTGGCAGGAAGTGCGAGACTAGAAGTTAATAGAATTTCAATGTGTGATTCAAGATAATGGACAAATTAAAACTTCAATATTTCCTGACTAATCGTAACAAGAATGTAGCCATTGACTTCTAATTAAACAGGACATTGTGAATTAGGATGATCGTAATCAGAAAGGAGATTGTAATCAGAAGATATAATGAGATCTTTGATCAACCACATCAAAGTCTAAACTAGTTTGTTGTCCAGAAATATGAAGGTAAATTAATTACTTAAGAAGGATTAATTATACAGGTACGTTAATGCAGATGCATGAAGAATGAAAAAAAAGTTTTGTGTCGTCATATTTTCATGATAATTCCATAGCATGTGAAACCCTCTCTCGTTGTTTCCACTTTTCACTGTGGCGTGCAATAATTATAACGTCATACCAAATTACAAGCAATTCTGCCCTTATTCCAGGTTTCCATGGCAATAAGTGGAGACAAGTCACTGATCCAGACTGGATGAGATTGTTGTCCATTACAGGTAACCCTCTGCCAATGACCAGCTGGTTGGGCTGTGACAAAGCAGATTATATATACCTATAGATTCAACATAAAACATAAAGTTCCCATTTCAGGATTTGAACCAGTAACCTCAAGTTGTAGTAGAAGGCCAAACGTCTGACAACTGAGCCATGCTCATTAAAACCAAATTCAGTATATATTGCTATGATATACTGTTGTTCAAAATATTGCGACCATATTTAATTATTAATTTGAAGGGTTCAATGAATAAAATAAAATACTTTAACACAGGACTACTGATTCTGATCGAGATCTGCCGAAACATGCAAGTTTTTATTGCTAGAGAGCTTCTCTTTAATGTAAATTTTGTAGCATTTCTGTATGGTACAGAAATTGACAGGTCCTCTTAATATTTAGCAGTCAAATTGGATGTACCTATCTGTTCAGAACACCTTGGGTCATAAATTTTGATGATGTGTGAAGGTTTCTGTACATATTCAAATGAACCCTATCAGTGCTTAATCTTTCATTCATTGCTTCACAGTGTAAACTGCCAAATTTGGAGGTAGAAAGTTCATGAACTTCAGAGGTGGACAAGAAAGGAACTTCATATGATCTTCTCATTGTAAACTATCAATATCAGATTTCCACTTTCCTAATCTCTTTTAATTGCTTTGACAAGGTTAGATGGTGGGGTATGCTGAGTTTTTGCCATGAAACTGACCAGAGAATGGCAATTTTATTTTCCTGAAGTAAATGAACCTTTGATGTGTGTAGGTGTTACTGAGTTAACAGCACGCTGCTGCTCTGTGGCAATGATATGTGAAGAATTTTAAGGATGTGCCCTGAAATGCCCCAGAAAGGAGAGTCAAATTAAATTAAACTATTGTTTGATGAAATTTAGGTCTTGTTTGTTATGAGGAATTGATTTTTTTTTTTTTTTTTTTTTTTTTAAAGTTATTCCTGCTGGTGTCGATGAACATTGCTTTGCTGGGGTTGATACGATAAATTGATTTGTCAACTTCCTCGAAAGCCAATGATTATGTGTTATAAAGAATATTCATATTAAGGCATATCCATTACAACACACATTTACAGAGGAATGTATTGGGTGTACATGTTATGTACAATCCATGTGTCATAGAAGTGCTGAAATTCACAAAATTAAAAAATATGAAAATATGAATATTACTTCTAGATTGCCTTTAAATGTCATGAGTTCTTCATGATTTCAGTAGTGCCTGCAAATGTGTGTGATGTATGTTATTAATTGTAAGGGAGAGCTGCTGAATTTTCTTTTCCTCTACTTTTTTGTTCGTGATCATTACTGTAGGTTTTGGTCCATCTTATTACTGATGGTCAGTATGCTGTTCTGCTTGCATCCACTAAGCTAACCAGACAGACTGAGAATTTTGAAAACAAATGACATATTTTAAGTTTTTCACTATAGCACACAGCAAAGCTTGTAACCAAACATTATTTCTATTTTAAAATTCCGGTAAGATCAGCCTTTACAGAACCATAAATTTACTTGAGGATATATTGCTTCATATGATTTGTCCATTGATTAGGTTTCGTTATAGGTCTGAATTATTATGAAACTTTATTGGAAATCCATACGACTGGCAGTTATTCTGAAGGACAGACTGCTCATTTTATCCATGATTATCTAAGGTGGTATATGAAGAATAATCTATAAATTACTGCTATCGAGCCTATAATTTCCCAGATATTATGAAATATGAAATGTCACATTGTCTTTCCAATTTTTATCATCTAATAAAAATATTATATAATGCCACTCTGCCACATAAAATTTTCACTGGCAGCTAACATACATACTGATATTTGTAATGTCAATTAATTCAGTGTACCAAAGGCCTAGTGTTACACAATATTTTAAAATGGATTCAGAAATAATATGATTTTCATACACGTCCAAAACAAACCACTGATGTTGATATTTGATACAGATTTACACCATTCAGGCCAACCAAAAATAAAATAATTGGGTGTGACTTAAAAAAAAATATTTTCTTCAATAGTGATTATAAATGTAGTCAATTTTCATTTCTAGCCAATCTGAGCTGTTAGTTCATGTGAGCTTTTCTGATCACTAATATGTCTGTAATCCATCTATCTGTAAACTCAACTTATGTTTGACTTCTTTATAACCATTGGATTAATTTCAATGAAACTTGATACAGAGCATCCTTTGGTAAAGAGGACTCGAAATGTGCATATGATAGATCGTGCTCCCTTGCAAAGGGAAATAATCAGGAATGGATAAAAATAGGGTGAGGTCATTTAAAAACTTCTTTTCAAGAACCACTAGATAAGAAAAAATGGACTTATGAGAAACTTTCCTGGCACAGTGTAAGGTTCTAAGTTGTTTATATCATAGCCTTAGGACCCTAGGGAATAAGTTGGGGGTCACAAAAAGGGATCAAAATTTGATATATGAATACATAGGAAATAATTTTTGATTAATGCCTATTTTAGTGAGTTGCAGAGGGTATAATATTTTTTGACCTATCAGTCTGTTTGCCCATCAGTCTGTCAGTGCATCAGTCCATCTGTCCATCAGTCTGTAAGTTCATTAGTCTATCAGTCCATTAGTCTGTCAGTGCATCAGTCTGTCAGTCCATTAGTCTGTCAGTCCATCTATTTATCAGTCTGTCAGTCCTTTAGTCTGTCAGTCCATCAGTCTGTCAGTCCATCAGTCTGTCAGTCCATTAGTCTATCAGTCTGTCAGTCCATCAGTCTGTCTGTCTATCAGTCTGTAAGTTCATCAGTCCATCAGTCTGTCAGTCCATTAGTCTGTCAGTGCATCAGTCTGTCAGTCCATTAGTCTGTCAGCGGTCTTCACAAAAACTTTTACTGAATACATGCCTGTCTGGCATCTATTTCTATCAATTTCACCTCCCCAAACAAATGTTAAGGTGCCCGAAAAATAAAGTGCATGCTGCAAGCCAACAAAAATGTATTCTTGTTTCCTGTACCCAGTCAGGAATAAAAGGTTTTATGTTCTAACTAACTACAGAAAAAATAGGGTTATGATGTACTAACTACATGGGGGAAAATATTTTTATTACATTTTTTAATGAAAATGTTAAAGTAGGAATATTCAATGGTATGTTAAAATTTATTGAAGTTTTAATAGTTGTATGATGGTTCAGATTAATTTGCCTAAGTACCTTAATGACCCAGCTATTCTTTAAATATGGCAGTACATCACAACACAGTGATTAAACTCCCGGTTATACTATCGAATATGTCAATAGACTTATCCTGGATCTGAATCCAGAAGGGAATTATGTTTACACGAATATTACACTAAATTTTTATCCTTTAAAATTCTTTTGTGAAATAAATTAAAATTAATTCATCTTTAAATATACATGTGTTAATAATAATTATGAAAGTAAACTAAATTTGATATAAATGAAATAATCTATCTTAATGTCTCCTTATACAATGCAGTATACAACATTTCCGTTTCTGGTAATTAGATTCCCCAAATGAAGTGCACACTTCAAAGATTACTTCTACACAAAATACACTAAAGATATGGTTTGTCTGTATGAAATAACTCACTATCCTTACCTAATAACTCTCATGTTGATTGAGGAAGTGGATACAGTAAGTGAATCTACATCACAACATGTATTAATCAAAAAGAAAAATGGAGCAAATTTGGATTTATTGAAAAAGTTCGCAATATTTCAGAGTGTTTTTAAAATGAACTATGATGGTAGTGCTGTTAAATGATTTATATATGGGAAGATATATGAAAATAGGACCATATTATTTGTATTTCAAAGAAAGTAATTTAACATTTTAGTCCAGGTGGAGCAATGTCCGATGTGATTAAACATGCCCGACGGGCTTCTGCTCATGCAATTCCTACATGCCCACTCCCGATTTTACCAGGCCCCGGGCATCGGGCTACTGGTGTATTTCGAAGACTGCTGCCAGTGCATCTGTCCATCTGTCCATTAGTCTGTCAGTGCATCAGTCATGCTGTCCATCAGTCTGTCAATCCATCTGTCTGTCTGACCATCAGTCATGCTGTCCATCAGTCTGTCAATCCATTAGTCTGTCAGTCCATCAGTCTGTCAGTTAATTAGTCTGTCAGACCATCAGTCTGTCAATCCATCAGTCTGTCAGTCCATCTGTTTGTCATTCCATTAGGCTGTCAGTCCATTAGTCTGTCAGTCCATCAGTCTGTCAGTCTGTCTGTCCATCAGTCTGTCAGTCCATCAATTTGTCAGACCTTCAGCCTGTTTGTCCATCTGTCTGTCTATCAGTCCATTAGACTGTCAGTCCATCAGTTTGTCAATCCATTAGTCTGTTAGTCCATCACTCTGTAAGTCTGATTATATTATTATTTATTACCTTTCACCAGGAGGATAATAAGGCTCCAAAGGTATGTGACATAGTATTACGAGGGACACTTTTTAAGTTTGTAGAGTAAGCCTATAACTTTTTAACGCGATTATGAAGTTGCACGATTTTTTACACAGAACTTGCATAATCATTCCACTCTTGAACAGTATCACGGTATGTGGTGCATGAGCTTCATGTGTGCACTGCACTGGGTATTTTCAACACATGGTTTTATACACTATAGTAAAATATAGCGTTCAATATGGATGGAAAAATCTCTGAACAGAGGGTATGTTGTAAAATTCGAGCACACCTCGGGTTTCCGTCAACGGAAATTCATGCTGATTTGCAAAAGATTTATGGGAATGGTGCTTTAAAATATGCTACAGTTTGCAAGTGGGTACTTCGTTTTAATGATGGACGGGAGTCAATTGAATATGACCGTCAAGTGGGTAGGACGGTTTCCGTTTTGACAGAAAAGAACGTTGCTAATGTGAAAACGTTAATTGAGAAAGATGCACGTTATACCATGCAAGAGATAGAAGAATTAAGTGGCATTCATTTGTCAAGTGTTTTGAAGATCTTACGTGAACAACTTGGGCTATGTAAGATCTGCGTGCTGGGTGCCCTATTTGGTCACTGACGAGCAGAAACAAAGTTGGGTTAGACTTGCATCGCAAGTTATAAAAAAAATATGATAAATGTTTGGAAGAGATAGTTACAGATGATGAAACCTGGATCTATCATTTTCAACCCGATTCTAAGGCTAAGAATAAGGTTTGGGTTTCATCTGAGGGCAATAGACCTGTCATTGCGCGCCATTGCAAAACATCAAATCGCATGTTGTATGCGATATTCTTTGATTCAAAAGGTCCAGTCCTTCAAATTCCAGTCCTGAAAGGTAGTTCTGTCACTGGAAAATTTTACAGAGAAAGCGTTCTTACTCAAATTGTTGATTTCTATCAGAAAAGCAGACCGTGCGACGGTGTACGGAGCATCAAATTACTCCATGATAACGCACCGGCCCATAAATCCACTATGGTACAGGAATATCTGAAAGATTCTGGGCTCGATGTCTTAGACCATCCCCCATACAGCCCTGACCGGTTCCCCTGTGACTTTTGGTTGTTCCCAAGACTAAAGGAAATGCTGGCAGGGCACCATTTCAAATCCCGTTGTTTTATAGGCAGTGCGGTCTACCAGTGTCTGCAACATATACCTAAAGAGGAGTACCGGGCGGCATTCCGGAAATGGGTAGATCGGTGTAAAATGTGTGTTGAGGCAGACGGGGCATATTTTGAAGGTCTTAGATAAATAAAATTTTGACATTTCAAGCTGTTTTAAAATGAACTTAAAAAGTGTCCCTCGTATACTTGTGTAGTTTAATTTCAGGATAGGACAGATGAAAATAGGAATGACATCCAAGTGAAATCTTTTATCCATTGAACAAAATCTTCAATACACTGTCTATTGTGCCTACCTTCACACACTGTCTATTGTGTCACTGCTCTTACACTGTCTATTGTGTCACTGCTCTTACACTGTCTATTGTGTCACTGCTCTGACACTGTCTATTGTGTCACTGCTCTGACACTGTCTATTGTGTCCCTGCTTACTCACTATTGTGTTACTAGAGGAAACTACATTAATACAGTATGTGTGTTGAAGGCTGTGTTTAGACTATGATCAGATAATTCTAAGCCATGTTTCTAAGAATCCCCCCCCCCTTATTAATCCCTCACAGTTTATTTTAAGAGGGGATATAGTAGTAGAACTGGTGTGTACAGGCAACATTTTTTGCTCCATTGATATGATGCTTCAAAGTAGTTTTGTTATCAAGAGAGGAAGAACTCTATCGATATTGAACTCAAAAGGTCAAAGTTCAAGGTTACTACAGGACTTCCTCGAAAAGCATGTAGACATTTTACAGGTCACATTTTTGTATAATTGATTTGATACTTCACATGTAGCTTTGTTATCAAAAAAAAGGAACCCTGTTGTGTTAGGATCCAAAAGTCAAGGTCACCATGAGACTTCATAGTATAAGCTTGTAGATGCTCATTGCGAGGGGATATGCCCGCTTTGCAGATCTCTTGTAATCTTTGAAGTCCATGAATACATGATTTCTTCCATCCCTCATCCTGGTTACTCTCCAACAAACTGTATTTAATTGATTTATCTTACTGCAGAAGATGTATTGAGTTCTTGTGGAGGGGGGTACAGTATAAATATCCAAGGCATGAAGTCCGTAGAAACACTGACTCCTAAATCTCTCCTGCAAATATTGACCCACTGTAAAATGCCAGCCCCTGGTTATAAGTTTGATATAACCCAAAAGTCAGGTAAACAGAGCAACAGACCAGAACTATGCAAACAGGTATTGCACAATCTGGACACCCATGCACTATTGATCTCCCAGTAATGAAGTTTTTCTTGCCTATTGACATGGAGGCTTTAGGGTTCTAAGGGCTATTTGAGGTTTTTGTCAACTTGCTAATGGTCTTCCTGTTCAATTTATTTCCACTGATCTCGAAAAATTCTTTCCTTTGTTAAAATTTACCGAAATTCAATTTTCATGTAAAGTGTTTTTTGTTGTGTTTGTAAAGAAATTATGGAATTTTACACTGTTGAAGAAAAAAAAAAAAAACCCACGGAAGCTGCTTATATTTCCTGCTTTGCAGATTTACCTATGTACTGCAGAATAAACTTAGTTTTTATATCAAAGCATGATTTAATATATTCCTAATAATATTTGACATTATATACCTTCTTATCATTCCTCGGGAAATTAAAATTGTTTGCTCCTTAAACTTTCCTGTTGAAATTAACGAGATTACATGCATGCTTACAAACAATGATTACAAATTTAGACTCAATGCAGCAAACTGTTTAGAATTTGGAAAAGGGAATTCTTTAAGGTACTAAAAACGTGTTGAACTAAACAAAAGCTTATCAGGGCGTGAGGGAAAATTTGCCCATCAGAGGCCCATTGTGACAAAGATTATGAGACCAAAATGTGACCCTGGAGTGCTTTATTTCTCATTTTACTATATGAAGGTGAGATTTTTCCGAAACTGTTGCATCTGCAAGCTCATGTTCCTAACAACAGACGCTGGTATCTGATATTAAACAGAAGCCTTAAATTTTTAAAACTTAGTTCAATAACAGTAACTTACTATGTAAGAAATGATAGTACTGCTTGAAAATATAAAGTGTCAAATTCAAAACTTGATACGAATACACTATTGATACGAATACACTATTGGAATACACTATTTTAGAACTTGAGAAAGTTTTTAAGTTGTTTTATCATGTTTTTCGTTTTGACATCTCCAAGAAAAAATTTGAGATTCCATCACCTTGGGTGGAAACTTGAAGAAGAAAGGTGGACAGAGGAATTTCAAGCGATTACACTTCACATTGTTTGTGTATGGAGATAAGACAGAGTAAAAGCAATTTCTTTTTGATTTACAAATAGCCATTTCAATAGGAGAATGTTATTCTGCTTATGACCACTTATTGTACCTCCTGAACTGAAGAGCTTATATTGTGTGACCATGAAGTGGTATTTATCAGGTTAACTGAGCTCATGGTTTGTCCAAACAAAATTACCTCTCTATATTCACTGAAGTCAATTTGATTTTAAATTTAAATTGAAACTGTTTATAATGTAAAAGGGAGAGAGTTTGACTAAGAAAGCTGACAACTGCTAGTAATCCATTAAGTGTTAACTATATTTTCATAACACTATTAACTGTGTCCACAATGTAATCTCACTCCAGCCACGATTGTCTGAACTTGATCGTCTGATTCCTAGCCACCTCAATCGTCTGATTCCAAGCTGCCTTGATCATCTGATTCCTAGCTGCCTCATTCGTCTGATTCTTAGCTGTCTCAATCGTCTGATTCCTAGCTGCCTCAATTTTCTGATTCCTAGCTGCCTCAATCATCTGATTCCTAGCTGCCTCAATCCTAGCTGCCTCGATCATCTGATTCCTAGGTGCCTCAATCATCTGATTCCTAGCTGCCTCAATCGTCTGATTCCTAGCTGCCTCAATCGTCTGATTCCTAGCTGCCTTAATTGTCTGATTCCTAGCTGCCTCAATCATCTGATTCCTAGCTGCCTCAATCCTAGCTGCCTCAATCCTAGCTGCCTCAATCATCTGATTCCTAGCTGCCTCAATCATCTGATTCCTAGCTGCCTCAATCCTAGCTGCCTCAATCATCTGATTCCTAGCTGCCTCAATCGTCTGATTCCTAGCTGCCTCAATCGTCTGATTCCTAGCTGACTTGGTTTTCTGAATCCTAGCTGCCTAAGTCTTCTGATTTCTGCATTCATCTTTAGATTAGAGGCTATACTGTTAATTATAGTCCTTGTAATGACTAAGTTTGAAATCAAGAGTATTAAACTTTATGACTGAGGACATAATTGTTTTTTGTTGCCACCAACTCATAAATCTATATTTTTTTGCATCAACTAATTTAGGAGTTGGGGTTCTATATATAGTTTTATTTCATGTATCAAAAGCTCACAAATTAATCATTACTTTGTTGCTAATTGTCATTGTTAGGAAATTTCTAAAAATTTTCTAAGGACCAGATTTTCAGCTGTGATTCAGACATACCTGTGTACTAGAATATGCACATGTACAAGGTGATTAATTCACACAGTGTTAGGTTCACTTACCTTACATTCTGGTACACCTAAGTATGTAAGCTGGTGAAATATCTTGTCAGAATATCTTGATTAGCTAATTGAAACAAGTGATCATGCATAATATTCCTTGATTAGTCATGTAAAGTCGTCAGATGTCATCAACCTTTAATTCAAACATTACACCTGAGGAAATCAAGAGAAACAACAGGATAATACGATATCATATTGACTTCCACCTGTAGTTGATGGTCCTTTTTAATGGTGTCGTTTGTCCTAGCATTATATTAATTAACAATGTATTGACTGGAGGAACGATCTCTACTGGTCGATATAGCTCTTCTACAAATATTTGACCGAGAGTCATTTGCCATCTGTATTTAGTCCCTGGTTTTATTGAGGAGGGGAGCTTTTAAGAAATTGGCCGAATGTAGTGTGCTGTAGGAATTTATCAGTGTACAGAATTAGTGACTCGATCAGATTCCGTAAGCCGGAGATGATTCATATCTTCAGTATACAAAAGGTGTCTTGTCAACAAAGGTGACTCAGGTGAAGTGTTTGGACACTCTGCATTACCTGTGTTATGTAGTGACATTATCCTTTGGGGGGAGCATTATATTGGTACATTCTGACAGCTGACTATATATCAGGTATGTAGATGTGTCGTGTGTGTAGCAATAACAAACTTAAATGTAGATTTTAATGTAGTCCTTCAGTGCACTAAATTTTATTTTCATCATAGAATGGTGTCTGGGCATATTTAAATGTCATATCTGAAATTTGTGAGTCTGAGTTGATCGTGCTCTTTGCTGATGAATTATAAAAGCTGTGCAAGAGTCTGAAGTTCTACAATTTCATTTTCTTCTTTGTTATCTGTGCAGACTGTGTCCTTGAAATATATTATGAATGTCACCTTTATATTCAATCTATGTTAAATAGACAGAAGAAAATAATGTCAGCTAGCTGTTCACTCGTCTATCTGGTAGATGCTAATTAAGAAAAAAATTAGTGTGAAAGTGCATGTTATTGCAGATTTTTTGTTGGTAAGAACATTGCCCACATTGGTTATAAAGGATACCCTAACCAGAAAAACACGTTTATTTATTTATTTATTTCTCATGTGACACAGGTAGCAAGTACTGGGTGTAACCAAGAATTTGTCAGGTAATATGCGAATTGTTTGCAGCCATCAGAGGCTGGCCATATACACATAATGACATTCTGTGGTCAGTCATGTCTGGTTTTGTGGTCCAGTAAGTCTCGTGGACCACTTGTTTGCAGGTCATAAAAAAGATTCTCCTCAGGTGAAGTGATTTAACGAGCTTGTCAAGCCGCAAATTATCCATGTGTATTAAAGGTGAAATTGATCTTGCAGCATTTTACATTTGTCCTTTCAATTACTCTATGTACGGTTGAATCCATTTAATCAGTTTCTTCTGTGTATGAAATTGCTCACGTGTGAAATATTCCAGCTGGAACTGCTTGGTCACCTGCATCCCATACAACCATTGGGATGAATTTCATGGATGAGTGATTTCATAAGGTCCATAGGCTCTGTGAAGTCAGAGTTACTATGTAATACTAGTATTGTTTAGTACTGACTGAGCTTCACTAGGGGATATTTATCTAGGGGACAACATGGGAGATAATTATTTTATTACAAACACGTTTTAGTCCGAAATTTTCATGACTTTTATCCCATTCCGCATAATATCTGTGGTCATAAAAGCAACAGGTCATAATGTCTTTACCTGTAAATTTAATTTAGTAGGTGATCAGCTGATACATGTCTGGACTATGTCCGTTTAAGGTGATAAGCAATTCTGTACTCCATCAGCATGAAATATAATTATCACTTAGTATTCTGTAACAGTTCTGTGAAATCATTAATGTTCGTGGGGGCCAATGTTCATGGGTAGCCAAATATTTACTAGTTCATGGGGATGGAATTTCGAGGATTAACATCATTTTGAAATATGCTACTTTATACTAAGAATAACTGGTTTTTGTGGATGTAAATATGTTGATATCCATGAAATCCATGAACATTGAGCTCCTACGAACAATAATGATTCCACAGAAATAGTCTCACTGGATAAATCATGCAATTTTCTAAAATGCTTACAAACAATTGTATGTGATATTTCAAATTCCTTCTGATAATATTCAATTTTGGAAAGATAATTGTTCAAAATATACTTGATACAATGTATACGGTATACCATTTATAAATGATTGTTGATTGATTGTTTTCCACTACACTCAACAATTTCTTAGTTATCTGGTGGCGACCAGTTTTTACTGGTGGAGGAGAGAACCCAGATACAAAGTACCTGGGAAGAGACCACCGACCTTCCGAAAGTAAACTGGCAAACTTTCTCACATATATTGGTGTGAGCGAGAATTGAACTTGCGCCGAATAGATGGATTGGTTGATTGTATATTATTTAACGTCCCTCTCGAGAATATTTCACTCAAATGGAGACGTCGCCATTGCCAGTGAAGGGCTGCAAAATTTAGACCTATGCTCGGTGCTTATGGCCTTTGAGGAGGGAGGGATCTTTATCGTGCCACACCTGCTGTGACACAGGTTCTCTGCTTTTGCAGTCTCATCCAAAGGACCACCCCATTTAGTCACCTCTTACGACAAGCAAGGGGTATTGAGGATCTATTCTAACCCAGATCCCCACGGGGTGCACCGACTAGAGGTGAGAGGCCATGTGACTTTGAGCATTATGCTCTAACCACTCGACCACAAAGGCCCTATAATGTTCATCTCTTCTTTTTTGCAGTGCTTGAATGTTTACATAATTGAAGTACAGGTACTTTAATTAATTTGAGTAAATCTTTCATTTTGCAACAATTTTTGGGGATTATTTTTTCTCTGCCAAGTTGGAAATAAATTCATATGATCAGTTATGAGCAATCTTCAATGTGGAACAGAGTATTGATCTGAAAATCTCCAAGAATGAATCATGAAGATTGTCCAAACAGTGGTCAGACATCTGGCCTGTCCACATGCAGTCTCTGTAATCTATTGGAAAGGTCAATAATACTGACCATTTAGGCTTTGTTAATGGTAGTACATGTTCAATAGGTGTCTAGTTATAGTCATTTACATGATTTCTCTGAATGACGAAACAATGCAGATTTACCAGAAGTTATAGGCAATAAGAGACAAGTATTTGTATGCTGAAAATAAAATGAATAAATGAAAATCAAGGTGCAGATATGACAGGAATTTAAGTTACAGATAGGTAAGCTTTGACAATTAATTAGGGAACATGAATATGATGAAGAAAATTAATTCTTCTGTGTCTCAATTTATAAATTTTCATGTTGCTCAACAGAGGAAACTGTGTTATTTTATGAGGCACTAGCTATCAGTTATCTGTCTGTAATGTAATTGGTAGCTCGATAATTTGAATCTTGTGTACCTTGTTTATCTTTGGTACATCCCATGAAAGTTTTAAATCACAATCATATCTTGTAGTACAAATAAAATTCTTTCTTTCTTCTGAACCAAGTTGTGTAAATAAATCCCCTCCCTATCAAAGATTAAAAATTATTCAGCCTTTTATGGAGGCATTTAAATAAGGTCAATAGGTCATTTGGCAGGCTTCCTGTTCTATAGATGGCGCTGCAATCAATGTCTCATTGAAAGACATTTGTACAGTGTGTGAAACACATGGCATTGCTACATCAATAGTGCATTAGGCATTGTTGTGATTATAGAGAGGGATTTTTTTTTTTATTTTTCTTACCGTGGAGGATTCAGTAGAGGGATAGTCAAAGGTAAATTTTTGTTTCTGTTGCATATTTGATGACCTGTGTTTCACAGGTGTTATGTGTGCATTTAAGCACAGGTGTATACATTCAAGGTATGTGCCTTCACTCGGCTAAAGCATATAAGTATAGACACGTAAGTAAAAGCCAGCAGATATGTGAACTTTTGGTCACTAAGTTCAGAAAGGTGTTTAGTTATATACATGCGGAGTCATTTAAATGGTCAAATGAAATTTTATCAATTGCATTTGACAGAAATGTTATCATGCAATCAAAATCACAATATAACAAAGGTTTGTAATGTTATGACACACAGGGAGTTTCATTGTGTTTATTGGTTCATGGAGAGTGTTCCAGGAAGCAAACTGAGATATTGTGTGGGTCAGTCCTGACATCTTTGTGTCTGGACATCCACAGAAGATATAAACTTTTTGATATAATTAATGACTTTGTTTTTTTTCCTAATCAAAAATCTTACAATTTTATACAAATAAGAGCATGTAATCTGAATTTGAAACACATGATATGAAGAACTTCTTTGTCATTGTGGAAGTATTTAGTGAATCATGATATCGTCTTATGTTTGCCACAGGAGGAGTAAGAGACATTGGAGGTGAAATCAGGTGTTATCTTAAAATGTCTCAAATAGTCTGTATTTGCATAACAAAGGCTCTCTGTTAAGTATCACAGGCTAATTAAGGTTTCACTTTGGAAAGAAGAGACTTTAAGCAGATGTCGGTTTCATGACTCATAAGAAAAGAGAATTCGAGTTAGTATCAGATAGATGAGAGAAGAGAAAACAAAGAATTTTTGGATTGATAATGCAGACTACTATGGTCAGTAACTCTAAATGTTATCTAGTTAAAAACTTGTATTAGTTACATTTTAACGAGGTCAATGCAAACTCAGGTATTCACCATATCCAATGAATCAAAATTTACTGTCACTTTGAAATTCAACAAACAAACCCTGTATTCTTCCTATCCACAGAATCCATATTATAATACATACCATGAGATGACCGCTGCAATTCAGGAAGATGACTTTTATTGGAGAATTTATGACAGTTCATCGATGATGACCATCTGGCCACTGTGTATTGATGTTTCTCAATGCTCAGAAGACATTCATTGGCAAATCAGTGCATGTAGGGCTCTTCTGTTGAATTGTAGGGTCAGAACCAAGGTCACATACTTGCACACCATCTGGACCGTTTTTTCCGTTCATTTGCATAAATGTCATCTCTTTTAGCAAAGCCGTTGAGATCAGGGATTTTTATGTTTGGACATTGTTGATAGACTGCTTGGTTTATTGCCCTCTGTTTCCGAGTTCCTCTTGATGCTACTGTCCTGTCTACATATATAAATGTGCTCACATTTCTCATTCTTGGGTATGCCTTTGGAAGTCCAGACATTTTAAAGAAGTGTTTAACTCACTACAATTTTACATCAGATTTAAATGTTTGATTAATTGCCTGCATTCAAGCTGAATGTGATGCTCATGATAGGTACTACATATCGAGATGGTTCGTGTAAAAAGTGTTTAGTACCAGACAGAGTATGTGCGTAATCACATCTAATGTTGAACTTTTTCCAGTTCATGAGTCAGTCACTGTACTCCTTCAATAGAAAGTGCAACTTAAATCCTTCAATATCAGCTGTTTTCTACTGATAATAACTATGTTTTCATTCTTGATATCTACGTTTTGAAAGACCTACCTGGTCTGATTGAATATTTTCACTTGTATGTGCTAATAAGATATTCTTTTGCCAGAGGACAATTTGTTAAAAAATAAGATTTATATCTGCCTGGCTCCAGTAATTCAACACTTGATAAAAGCAGCAGTTTATTTGGCAAGTATCACAGGTGTCTATAGAGAGCAAACAAATTTCCTTGTGGGAGTTACCTTCCTTTTTCAAAATACACCAAGGTGTGTAGATTATATAAGCAGTGCAGAATTTCCTCTGTGATTGTACAGCAACTCCACTTAATGTAGCATTAATTTCCCAAATGGTCTATCTGATCATGCTACTGGTTTGTATCCACTGGGTTAAGGGTCTGAGGGTAGAGTTCCATGGCCAGGTTACTGAACTAGAACTGACAGAGCAGTTGTTATCAATGTACATGCAGGTCTGCAGTTGGCTATGAAGGAAGCTGCTTAGAGGAGGGGGGGGGGACTCTGATTTATATTGATTATTGCTAAGGGAAGCACCTCAGAGTAAGTTATAATTCTCTATTACCATGTATAATCTTGTAATGCACACTTATTTGGGAAAATTTATTAAATTTATTTTATCTGTTTATTGATTTATAAGTTGATGCTGTCAGCTTTTTGCCTGAGACCAGTCATGACAGAACAGTCCACTTTTTCTCTCTCCTTCACTCCTGATTTCCACCCTCCCTTTTCACCCATTGTTCACTTTCTCTTTTTTCTTCTTTCCCCCTCTCTCCTTTAGCTCTTCAGACTCCCCACCTTGCTCTCTGTCTCTCTCTCTCTCTCTCTGGTCTCTCTCTCTCTCAATCTCTCTCGATCTCTCTCTCCCTCGATATGTGAAGAGGTGATCTGATAGAAAATGCATATTTGTTACAAAAAAGAGAGCACCTGACAGAAAATGTGTATTTGTTACTAACAAGAGGGGTCTTACAGAAGAAGCATATTTGTTAAACAGAAGAAGTGATCTGACAGAAGCTGTGTATTCCTTACACAGAAGAGGTGGCCTGACAGAAGATGTGTAATTAATTTGTTACACAGAAGAGAAAGTCCCACAGAACCAGCTATACAGCAATATACTGAATGAATAATTCATCCATGTGGAACTTTATCTGCTGTATTCGTGATTAGAAACAATTATCTCTCTAAAGTTACCCACACTTACAAAGGGGATCTTCATAAACTTGGTTAAATGTATACACCAGTTTAATGATTACAATAATCCAATGATTTTTCAATTTTTGGGTTCAATAGTTCGATTATTTATTTGTTCAAATCATCCAGCATATCATTGTCGGAGATTTAATTGCCCTTGTTTGTTGCATACTTTAAAATCAGTTTAAATAATGATAATGAAAGATTAGAATTAGTTGTAAAGATCCCACAAATGTTTTAATGATGCAGAAAACTGTATAAAAGAGAGCAGCTTGAGGAGGACTGTTTTTACCTCCCACGAAAAAGAATTGATGTTTATCTGGGTGTTTACATGCTGTAGATCCCTAAATATATGTGAGGATTTTACTATTGTGTAATTTATCATGAAGCAGCACTCACAAAATAGAATTAATCACTGTATTTTCTTTTTTTATTATGTCACCTCTGTAAACTTAGGTGACCTATCGCAATTGGTCTGCATCCTTCATCATGCATTAACAATTTAACATTCTTAACTTCTTGATAACTTCCATTCCTGGACCAATTGTTTCAGAATTTGGTAAGAAGCATCTATGGGACAAGGCTGACATAAATTGTAAATTTTAAGTCTCCTGTACCCCTGGAGCCTTAGGGGCAGGGCAAAAACTGCCAAAAAATGAACAATTTTCAAAATCTTCTCTAGAACTGCACATTTGTACTAGCTATGTAGATTGATTGTTTGTTGTTTTCAGCCATACTCAACAATTTTGCAGGTGTCTGGTGGCATCCACTTGTAGGTGGAGGTGATAACCCAGATACAGTGTACCCGGGAAGAGACCACCGCCTTTCCGAAAGTAAACTGGCAAACTTTCTCACACATATCAGCATAATTGAACCCGTGCCGACTAGAGGTGAGAGGCCTTGTGATTTTGAGCGCAATGCTCTAGCCACTCGGCCATGGAGGCCCCCCCTTGTGATGTAGATCATGGAGGCCTCTATCAAAATTGTATATTTTACAATCCACAGGTAGAGGTTCTGACTCCAGGGTCAAACTTGGTATACATAGTGTATATACATGTGTAAAACATTTGAATAATGGCATCCCTAATGTTATTGATACTAAATTGAAACTAAGTAATAAGCAGTCTTTTACTAAAATCGTAAATTTCATGATTTTAGGGGGTAAGGGTTTGGTTCCAGGGTGGAGCCAATAATATTACAGTGATTATTGTCATTATCATTTGAAAGACTTCTTGAAGTTTGCTGATAGGATGTAAATTTAGGAAAAGCAGAGAAGAATGTTCCAAAATTTTGAATTTCGCAATTTAAGGGTTTTGACTCCAGGACAGGTTAAAATCAGTCACTTTTCATTAATGTTACATATATTTTTATTTTTATTCTTGTTCAACATTCCATTCATGAGTTCAAGTTCTCGTAATTTGACATCTACGAGTCATAATATTAAGTACATTCGCATAAAATAAGGAATCTACAGTATTTTGTATATAATGAAAATAGGGGGGGGGGGGGGGGGGGGGGGGAAATAGGTAGGATTTTTAGATGACATTGGAAGTGGACATTTTTTTGTTCCTCCCCCAAGATTATAAGAAGCGGCAGCTTTTTGTGTTTATTTTGTGTGTCTGTGTATCCGAAATTTAAAAAAACCTTAGATGTTCAGGTTGAAACTTTTGAACTAAAGTACACAGCAAAAGAAAACTAATTCAAACTTGGTAAACTGATAAAACAAGGTAAGAGTTGTTATTTGGGACGGATGAATGTCAAAGTCAGTGTTGTATGTGTGACTGATAAATTGTTTTATATACATGTATATAAAACAACTATATTCAGGTTTATATGTCAAGGTCAAAATATAAGATTTGCTGCAATAGGAACTGGCCAAAATATGGAGTATCATATTTCACAAAACATGCTTTTTGGGAAAAAAATATTGTTTACATTTTCCTTCTGAGATATATCCATTGTGACCCAGTGGCAGAATAAAGGTCTATCTCTTATTTGTGTGTGTATGGAGTGCTTGAAGTGGTAAATCATTTTGAACTCTCAACAAATAGCACTTGAATACATTGTCAGCACTGCTTGAAAATTTGGAAGAGATCAGTATACACTTATGTTTTATCTACATAAGTAAACAATAATAAAACTCGGAGGTCTTGGATTGCAATTTCATGGAGTTTAGAGAGTTGACACATATTTGAGTGGTTCCGAGTAGACATTTCAGGTAGGCCAATATATTTTACCTGGGTCAGCTTTGAAATGGAACTCTCATGTAAGTCAATAGTAGTACAGAATCTGTTTCAGGGGTTAATGTGCTTTGTTGAAATTTGTGAAATGTAATTCAAGAGCCAATTTTACAACTTTTTTGTCCAGCAGTGTGTGGTATATTGTATCTGGTCTCGGTGTGTACCTGTAATGCTGTGTGTGGTATATTGTATCTGGTCTCTGCGTGTACCTGTAATGCTGTGTGTGGTATATTGTATCTGGTCTCGGTGTGTACCTGTAATGCTGTGTGTGGTATATTGTATCTGGTCTCGGTGTGTACCTGTAATGCTGTGTGTGGTATATTGTATCTGGTCTCGGTGTGTACCTGTAATTCTGTGTGTGGTATATTGTATCTGGTCTCGGTGTGTACCTGTAATGCTGTGTGTGGTATATTGTATCTGGTCTCGGTGTGTACCTGTAATGCTGTGTGTGGTATATTGTATCTGGTCTCGGTGTGTACCTGTAATGCTGTGTGTGGTATATTGTATCTGGTCTCGGTGTGTACCTGTGATGCTGTGTGTGGTATATTGTATCTGGTCTCGGTGTGTACCTGTAATTCTGTGTGTGGTATATTGTATCTGGTCTCGGTGTGTACCTGTAATGCTGTGTGTGGTATATTGTATCTGGTCTCGGTGTGTACCTGTAATGCTGTGTGTGGTATATTGTATCTGGTCTCGGTGTGTACCTGTAATTCTGTGTGTGGTATATTGTATCTGGTCTCGGTGTGTACCTGTAATGCTGTGTGTGGTATATTGTATCTGGTCTCGGTGTGTACCTGTAATGCTGTGTGTGGTATATTGTATCTGGTCTCGGTGTGTACCTGTAATGCTGTGTGTGGTATATTGTATCTGGTCTCGGTGTGTACCTGTACTGCTGTGTGTGGTATATTGTATCTGGTCTCGGTGTGTACCTGTAATGCTGTGTGTGGTATATTGTATCTGGTCTCGGTGTGTACCTGTGATGCTGTGTGTGGTATATTGTATCTGGTCTCAGTGTGTACCTGTAATGCTGTGTGTGGTATATTGTATCTGGTCTCGGTGTGTACCTGTAATGCTGTGTGTGGTATATTGTATCTGGTCTCGGTGTGTACCTGTAATGCTGTGTGTGGTATATTGTATCTGGTCTCGGTGTGTACCTGTAATGCTGTGTGTGGTATATTGTATCTGGTCTCGGTGTGTACCTGTAATGCTGTGTGTGGTATATTGTATCTGGTCTCGGTGTGTACCTGTAATTCTGTGTGTGGTATATTGTATCTGGTCTCGGTGTGTACCTGTAATGCTGTGTGTGGTATATTGTATCTGGTCTCGGCGTGTACCTGTAATGCTGTGTGTGGTATATTGTATCTGGTCTCGGTGTGTACCTGTAATGCTGTGTGTGGTATATTGTATCTGGTCTCGGTGTGTACCTGTAATGCTGTGTGTGGTATATTGTATCTGGTCTCGGTGTGTACCTGTAATGCTGTGTGTGGTATATTGTATCTGTTATGCAATAGCATTTCCTTTCAATTACTATGGAGACAAACACTCAGGATCTTTTTGTATTGGTCATGGAGATTTTTTCAGCAAATTTTGACAGAAATTTTATCAGAACTTTGTGGTCTCAATCAATACTAAGTTCTTCCACTGCATGTCTATTAGAGAATTTACAAGGACTTGCCAACATCTGTCAGGGTATTGGAAAACAGTGTAATTCAGTCCTGGTTTGTGTTTGTGCTTTTTATACAGTCAAGTGGATCCCCCCCCCCCCAAAAAAAAACTTTAAGGGGGAAGATGTATGTTAATGAATGTGCAAATGCATGACACAGATATGTCATTAATATAACTGTGAAGAATTTCACAATGGGATATGTTACACTTTTTGATGCGCATGTTTTATATTGGTTTTCTCCAAGACTTCAGACTTCAATTCTAAAGTTGGTAAAAGAGCAGCTAAGATGTCTGGAACCTCTGTGACGTATTCTGACAACTCTTGTTACACTCATGCTGAACTTTGTTAGGAGATGAAATGTTGGTAGACAGCACTGGTTTATTGACAA
Organism: Ostrea denselamellosa; assembly: GCA_024699665.1. Classification (NCBI taxonomy): domain Eukaryota; kingdom Metazoa; phylum Mollusca; class Bivalvia; order Ostreida; family Ostreidae; genus Ostrea; species Ostrea denselamellosa. The sequence goes on along the minus strand of JAMZEH010000017.1, from coordinate 1,819,733 downwards.
AAAAGGTTACTCTCCAAGATATAAATAACTTTGCCTTTTGGAGAGCCTGTTTGCCCTTCATCTTTTCAGATTAGTAGATGCTATGAAAATGTATTTAGAGCACCATATCGTAAATTATGCCTGATCTTTGTCCCATTCATACGCATTTTTCAACACTGATAAAAATCTCAGGGTCTCATATGAAAATTTAAAAATCAAATTGTGTCGCTGAAAGTTGTATTGTGGGATTTATTTAAGGTAGTAATGCTATTGTGAGTGCTTAATTCTCCCAGGTGTAAAATGTGTCTATTCTGTTTGTTACAAGAATGACTGGCGTGCAAGATTTTAATCGGCTTTTATTGAATATAAACATTATGTTCATTCATATAATATTAAAGGGTGCAGTTTTATACCAGTCTGCAAGGGGACGTGCTTGTAGGAGTTGGTTTAATCATTTTGCACCAGATTTTGGCAAGGTATAGAAATTGAAGCTTCATTGTGGTTGAAAGAAAGAAAAGAAAGAATAATAGTAAAATGTGTTTTTGTGTATTATGATTTGGTACAAATGCCCTGTGGGGGCTGTAATGACAGGAATAGTCCATCTGGTCCACAGTCAGAAAAAACTTTCTCTGGCATTTATAATCTGCATAAGAATGTTATTTTTGTCAGGTTTTTTTAACTAGTGGCTTAAACTAGGATCCAGTGGGATGAGGAGTGTATAAGAACACAATGATGTGTCACTGTGTCTGCCAGCAGGATTTAGTAAGTTGACCCAATGCTGATTTCTGGCTGTTATACGTGAAGGTAAATGTATTGGTGATGTACTGCCACTGGGTTTGCATATTGAACCCTTAAAAGGTGTGTATTTGCATTTCAAGATGATGAATAGAAATTAATTTTAAAAGATATGCATTTTCCAAGAAATGAAATAAGTTTTAGAAAACTTTTGAGTTTGACCTTGTTGTTTGCTTGCATCCAGTGGTTCTCAGTTGCGTTCTTGTAAGTACAAATGGAAAGTAGATTGTGTTTTTAAATGTGTGAAATTTTTCTAATTTATCAGATATATAGATTCATATGTCAGGTGGTCCTATGTCCAAACAGAGAGTCATCAAAATTCTCAATTTCTTTTTCTCTTTGAAATTAAAAGAGAATATTACAAGGGCTTGTAACCTTAAAACTGAAAAAAAGAGCTGGCTTTGAGTTGCAGATAAACTGTTTTCTTTGAATAAAATTTGATTTACAAATTAGGGTTTTCTAGTAGATAGCTTAGTGAAATATTAGTGCTTAAGGGTAAATTTTATGCGAAGTGTACAATCTGAGGAAAAGATGTAGACACAACTATTGACTTCAACTGTACATATATGTACTATTGATTACACTATCCATTGAACCTGAGAAATGTATGATTGCCAAATCCTTATTTTATACAACATTTATTTTTGGTAGCTTTTCTTTGTATCTGTATAGTTTTGGGAGGAAAGTGAAAGGTTATTTTTCTTAATAAACAGTGATCTGTAACAAACCTGATGAAATGGGCCATACATGGCAGGTAATCTGACTCTGTCCAACCCGCATTGTCAATTATTTATTTGGGTGGATGAAAAATATCTATGCCCTGCTGACATTTCACAACTTGACTGAAATTACAAACATATGAGGGCTTTTTCATTTGTCTTCATTTGGAGGCAGCGAACCTTTTGCAGACTGTTCTAGTATCTGGATTAGAAACCCCTTGAATGTTTGACCTGCCTGTAATTTACATGTTTTGCCTCATTTGGAGGAGAGTGAAGGTCAAAGGCGAGATATGCTGAACTCCCCTACTCTAACAGCATATTAAGGTTCAACATAGACGTAGGTAATGGAATAGCCCATCAAAGCTTGCCTAGCACAATTAACATGAAAACAGGAGCATTTGATGAACATCCCATGAGCATTAGAAATATATTGTACTTTGGAAAGGATCCTTTTTAAATTGATTATTTAATCTAATTAGACTGTCATGTAATAATTTGTACAGTGTTCCAATAAGAGTTGCAGTTCTGTAGCTCACTGTTGAGATTTGGATAGCTGAGTGGATATATATTTACATTCCAATGTTTTTACTTTTGATATTTTTTATTTCCCCATGAATGTGAATGATGTGCTGTGAATCTTGTTAAATATAGTATGACTATTTCAGTCACTGGACATATTCTGAAAGGAATGAATATAAAATGTACATACAAAAAATCTCATGTTTGCAAATACATGAGGTATAAATAGCAATGCTTCATGCCAGCATACTTTTCATGAAGCATGTTAGCACTTCATGAAGTAATGCTTCCATTAAGCATTGCAGTTCATGCCCTCATGTATTTTCACAATCTTAAATGTGAGCCCTAGGGATCATTGTCAGCAACAGAAGTCCCATGTAGATCAGGGACTGGTAACTAAACGCAGCAGTGTTTCAGATTCAACTCTATTCTCCTTCATTCAGTTCATCGTTTTTGCATCTGAATTAGCATGATCACATGCAAAACACATTTTCAGGAGGAAGACAGAATACCATATGTTATTTTACTTTCTGTCCTAGTTTCTAAATTCAGGGAAATGTTATGGAGATTCCACACTTCTGCTGAAGAAACTGAGTATCTATTATCTCAGCAAGTTGAAAGAAACAGTGGAAGAGACAGAACAGTAGCCCTATTTACTGTTGAGACATGGTGATAGATACTACCAATGTCTGCTATTCTACAGCCTGGGGCAATTTCCTGCACCATTGACCAAATAGTGCAATTAGAGCTAAGAGCCTTTCTTCATCTTTTCTTTTCTTCCAAGACAAATAGTAATATGTGTTTAAGTAGGGTCCATCACTTTCATTAACATTGTCATTATATTGTACTAGGCTGTTTGATGTTGGTCCTGTCAAGACATCATTAGTCTGCTCCCTACTGGGATTTTCAGGCTACAGAAGAGATGGAGGAAAATTTGAGAGGGATCTTTGATTGTTGTTAAGGTTGGTCTGCCATGGAAATCACCCGTAACCCTAATAAATCAACACCTTTCTAATTGGAAGAATTCATCCTTGTTTTTATAAGGTTGAGATGACAAGTTTTGTCTCCTAGGATATTCAGCCAGTTCAAAGTTTGCACTGTAATCTTTCCTATCTCTTGATCTGAACACCCCGGGGGGGGGGGGGGGGGGGGGGGGGGGGGGCTCCAGGTGATGGTGGCCCAAGTGTGAAGTAACAGAAGGTGATGATTTACAGAGCAATGTCCAGTTAGTTTATTGTTTCTAGACTACTTAAAATCTTGACCTGCTCAGCAAGGGCAGAACTTTGTACTGTATTGCAAGTGACTCTACCTGATAAAATAACGATCTCCCATGGAGTGCAGTGTGTATTTGTTTTGGAGTATTGTTTCTAGATCAGTAAGTAATAAAAAGCAACATTTAGCTCCGTTTCTGTCAATAAGAGATGTTGCAAAAATACCATTAATTGTGGGACATAAATCTAGGAGGATGATATATATCAGGGAAAAAAATGACTAGATAGCTATTAATTCAGAAATAGGGTTGAATATTGACAGTGTCCGTACAGAGATGGTGCTTAAACATTGGCATCTAATAATGGAGAACCACTTGTAGGTCTCAGGTGCTAGCAGAAAGTCTTATCTTCATCACCCCCAAAAAATTCTACACCCTGTTGTTTTGCAATAAACTGCAACAAATGTTTAAAGACAAAATAATGAGCGGAGATTACGTAATTGGCAAGCCTGACTCAAGAAGACATGAAGGAGTTTGAAGTGGTGATACCTCTCCCCAAAATGTGTTTACACCATACTGAAAGATGTTTAACCTTAGATACATTTAGAAGTCTGTGAAACCTTCAGAACAATTAGCATTTTTATGTGGATAAGTAGATGTAAAACCAACTGACATGGCCAAGATAGATCCAGCATGCATGTTGCAAAGTGTCCCTTTTCCTTTCATTCTTTTTTCATCTTTCAGTTCAGAATCTGTAGAGTGCTAATTTGGGATGAATTTGTACAGTAGGCATACTTTTCCATTTCATGACACACTGACTTTATTAGAGTGTGTGTGTGTGTGTGTTTCTATTTGTACAAGCGTTTGTACCTGAAAGAGAATTTTTTTGATATTTCGATATCTATGGTGTTTTAATGTTACAGTATCTATCCTCTGTTGTACCTACTTTCACTTATTTTCAGTATTGTAGTTTAGTGTCTCTTCTTAATAAAGAATTATTTTTTTTAATTTTTAATATAAATGCACCAAAAATCAATCTCCCACTTGTGAATTTACAACTTCATAGTACATGGATGTACTACACAAGGGGAGTAACTTAGTGACTTGTTATAATCTGCTGTGAAATATGCCGTGGCACAACTTGTTTGAAGTGTGAATTAAGGTATGAACTGAAGGTGTTTGATAAGAAATTCTTGCTATCAGCAACAACTGATAGGCATAATCGTCTACAAAGCACAACCCCAGATAAACGTGTCTGATGTGGTAAGAAAATTACACATCACAAATTAACAACTTGTGTGTTAATGATGTTACTATGTCAGTTGCAACATAAAAATAACAAGAGAAAAACATCCCGCCTACAAGTTTTGGTAACGAGAAATATATTCCTATTACAGCCAGTCCAGCCAACCAGGGTTATAGTGATTTTTTTTTTAGCATACTTTGATAACAAATATCACCTTAGGGTACCTTGAACCTTATCAAACATTGCATCATTTGACAATATTTATCTAGGACTGACCATATTTGTCTTCCTCTTTCACAAGGGTGTTTAGTTTGTGAAACATTAGTACACACTAGGTACCTTAAAATTGACTTCGTAAGACTTTTGTTGGCGGAGACTTCTCCCAGTGTAAAATCCTATTTGGGTTAACAAAGCCCCCCCCCATCAGAAACTTGATTGTAGTCTCCTCGCAGACAATGGACTAATTTTGTGTCTTCTCTGACCTATTGATCAGGCTATGGGAGTTTTTCTCATAAAGGTCAAAGTCATTGCAACTATTTTCCCAAGCATTCTTTTCATGAATGGACTTTACATTAAGGTTGTGTCCCACACATTGTGACTGCATATGGTTTTCTTGGAATTATATTTAGGGTAAGTATAATTAATATTTGGTCATTACTGCAATGAAGGGGTGAAAATGAGTTAAAAATTTTGAATCAATCAACTTTATGATGCAGTTCTGATTTGATAAAGAGGGCAAGTTTGTACTTCATATTATGGAATTTATGGATTCTCTTTTCTTTTTTTTTTTTTCAAAGGAAATGCACAAATCTGTTTTTCTTTGAAGGCCTTTTAAAGAAAAGAAAAAAAAATTAGTGATTTTTTTTTTTAACCATCACTGAAGTATTGTTAGTTAAATGTGTTTTATTTCTGAGCACATTTCTGGAGTGTTGCAAGATAAATACACACCATTGTTGTTATCATTAATTTATAAGTACCATCAGCTAATCTGTTGGTTGGATAATATCTCTCTCTCTCTCTCTCTCTCTCTCTCTCTCTCTCTCTCTCTCTCTCTCTCTCTCTGAGAGTATGAAATTATGGTGTTAGAAATTTCTCTTTCTTTCCCCTGTTCAAATATTGTAGTTGTTGATGTAAGATATATTCAATCCTATATTTTTATATACATTTTTATACTGAACTGACTGCAGGATTCCAAACCTGCTGTACTCACTTCGTATGAAGGTGGGGTTTTTTTGTTGCTTTTTTTTTAAAGTCTTTTTTTTATGTAAAGGAATTTTTTGCTGTAAATTTGATGCATTCCACATTTGATTTATAAATGTAAAATCTTAAATCTTTTTGAAGACACAGTGCTGGGATATGAATTGAAATGATTAAACATTCCACATCCTGTAGAGATTATACATGATTCACCATTCTGTATATTCTCACACGGATAGAACTATTAACATTTGTTTTGTCAGAAAAAAAATGTCTTAAATAATTATGCAGTTTGTGTGGAAACAAAATATTTTTGTGTGTTAAAATGTAAAAAGAAATTTACAACAAGAGCCAAACTTTTTACATTTGTCATACTGAGAATGTGTGGAGAGGAGGGGAAAATATCATTTATCATGAAATTTCCAAAAGTGCAAAGTTGACATTCAAAATAATGGTTCTTAAAATACTATTATGCTTGTTGTTAAGTTGGATAGTGAAGGCATTAAAGGCTATTTACTATATATGATTGATGTCAGTCATTTCATTCCAGACTACATTGGAATCACTGCGAAGACTAATGACAAAATACGGTGATTTCTCCGGGTTTCTACACGTGGTTTCAGAGTCCCTAAGGATATATTTTTATCTCTGCACACATACAGAAATATTGATTTTGGTTTATGGACTACCGAAGAGACTTCAGTTCCAATGAAATCAGATCTCTTTCCTTCATGCACTTAGTTCCTGCAGACATATTTTGTTAATTACTTTATATTCTAATCTGTATTTTCATTGTTAAACAGAAAGCAAAACATAAGTCTTTTGAACACACATCTAACATTTACTGGTTCAAATTCCTTTTAAATGGATTTAAAACCAGTTATATCAGCTTAACAAAACATTGACCACCAGCAATGAAAAAAGAGCATACATCTTTGTTATGATGCACATTTTTTTTCATTTTCAGTGTACATCTTCCAAACAGACACAATGAAATTGTATATTCTTAGGTAATGGTCATATTTTGGTGAAAGAAAAAACAGATATATAGGTTCATCAGGTGAAAAGTGAAAGGTCATTGAAATTATTTACACCTGTGTAATTGGCTGGTATTCAACAGGTTGAAGACCACTGTGTAATGGCTGTGTTTAAGACTGGTCTAGACCATGTAATGTCACACCTCACAGTGGACAGTAAATGAAATCTAAGCAGTCCTCCATAAATGTCAGCTACAAATCAGTAAAGCAGTAATGGAATCATGTAGTTTTTTTTTTTTTATTCTCTCATTGAATATGAAACTAATCAGTTTTCTCTGAGAGAGGACAATAGTGACATTTACATAAATCTTTAGTGTGGATAAAGAAAATGAAGAAAGATGACTTTAATTTCCCACAGTACTGATTTAAAGAAGTCAATATCGGTAATGTAAGGGGTAAAGTTTTATTTATTTATTCCTGAAGATTTACGGTATGTTTGATTGAATAAAGTAAAGATGCCTGAAGATGGAGTAGATTTATGTTATTTTGATAGATCAGCAGAGAATGCAGTATTATTATGCTGCAATATTAATAAAGTAATTAGAACATGGCAATTCGTAATTTTTATAAAATAGCTGGCATTGTCCAAATATAGAACTGAAATGTCAAACTCCATCTTTATCATCGTGTGCAAAAACATAATTCGGATGTATTTTATTACCATCTTTCTGTGAAGATTGTAATGATTGTATCAAAAATTCATTTAACATTACTTAACAACGGTTCTCCACCTTTTGGAATCAGGTGAAATTTACAATAGGGGCTTGTGTGAAAGAATTTGAATATATACCATATAAGCAGAATTTTTAGTAAAGCCAGGATTTAATTTTGGCATTATTAGCAAAGTGATGCGATCGATAATACTGAATATTGCTTATAATTTATACTATAGTGGAGTAATAAATTATCTTTTCTTGAACATTATAAATTCACTAAGATTAGCTCTCGCTAAATATATGTGCCCATTTTTCATGGGAAAATCGCAAAATTTGTCTTGTTAAAAATTCCTTTAATATTGTAGTACAGTTAGATTATGAAATTGCTGATACAGGAATAGCCTACGAATATTGATTTGCCCTAGTAATAGTTTTGTTTCATGCAAGTCCATTTTATGATGATTATGTGTGCTAAAATTTTAAATGGGAGGGGGGTGGGAACTATAGGTTGAATGTAGAATCTCCAGTTATGAATTTGCAAAGGAGGGTACTGTGATTTATTGCATGTTATGATTTAATGGGATGTAACTCTGTCTGACATTGTCACATGATGATGGATGGTCTAGATATATATCAATATTGTGTAATGAAGTGGTCATTCAGACAGCTGGACAAAACTTACAGGTGTCAATTAGAGGATGATGAATCACCAAAGAGGGGTCAGGGCCAGATTGATATGTAGAAAAGATAGGAAGTCCTTGGAAAGGATCCATGTGTACAAATTTATTATTTTCAAAAAATTCAGATCTTAAAGGTTCGATTATATTAATATTAGTACTGGAAATATCGATTAGTGTATTTCATTATGATATTATCTCTAGTTATGTATGAGAGTGATTGATAGATGAGATATACACTCAGCATCTTGTACAGTTCACAGAGGGAAGAAATAAAAATGACTGATACAGACAGGATAGTATAGGAACAGCCATACATGTTTCAGTATATGTGTGTTACTGGTCAGGGATTTGCTGGCCCACTTCTTGCCCAGCATGTTCTGAGAGCTTTGGTCAGATACCAATGATTAAGGACAAGTTAAACCTCAATTTTCACAGCAGGAAATGTGCTTCTTTGGATTTTTGACAATCATTGCCATCTTGTCCTGACAAAGTTACCAAGGTATGAGCTCCAATAGAGGATTGTGGGGAAGCAGGTGTTTTAGGGTCAAGCTCAATACCAGGTTGATTTGAGGCCAAATAGGAATGAGGTGTTATAATGGAACGTTCAGAATGCCACTTATTGAACACATCTGCCAAAATAAAGAGATATATTGCTAGAGTATATTAGATAGATACTCTCTGGGCACAAGGTTTTATGTGAGGGTTCCCATCATTAACAATACAAAAACCATAAGTCTTCTCAGTCTGCCTGTAAACAATTCAACAGGGGAGGTGAAATCATCATTGCTTGATGAGCCATACACAATTGTTTGTTTGCAAAATTTGAAATGTTGAAGTCTGTAATAGTTGATATTGTCCGGCTGTTATTGTTGTTACAGTACATAATACTTAACTGTTTGTTTCCAGTACTGAAATTAGCATATTTACCTACTAATGACCCTAGCTGACACTGTGAAATGGAGAACTCTCCAGAGTAGTTACTACTATAAATAGCCTATAATCTCACCTTAATGTTGTTTACTCAACCTCTAAACAAGCAATTATCAACCAATCATCAGCAGCTAATTTTGTTAATTACAGAGTAATTAGCATCACCATAGCCCGGAAGGATACTGGTCTAATGTTGGAGCCAGTTTGTCACCCTGTCCTCAGGTGTAGAGACTACTTTAATTAGATTCAGTCAGGTGTTAAAGACTACTGTAACACCATATAAAGACAGGTATCCTAATGTGTCTGACCATTCCCCAGTTTGTTGGAAGACTTGCTCAATGAAAGAAATTCTTAGCTCAGCATTCCCATTTCAGGAATTTACATAACAGATATACAAAAGTGAATAAAAGAAGGTAAAATATGTTTCATTCCCAAAATCAAATTCTAGAATAGAATCACCCATTTTTTAAATTTAATTTATAAACTGATACATTTGTTAAAAACCATATCTTTAAATATTTGCATTAATGTAGTATCTTCAGAATCTTTAGCACCTGTAATTTGGGAGTTTAAGAAAAAACTGCATGATTTTTTTAAAGTGATGAAAAGGCCTTTTGAACTTTATATTGAATCTGACACCCTGAGAACCTTCTCATATTTTTACATAACCTTTGACTGAATTCTGATTCATTAAATTAAATTTATTATATAGGTAGTATATTGACACAAAAACCTACTAGAATAGGCTTTATAGCTTAAGTTAGTTCTCAGGATGCGGGTCGATGCTACGCTTTGTGTAACGGTTGTACGCTTCTCTTTCTATTCACAATCACCAATATGTTCTCTGAGGTGTGATAATCACACTACCTATCTGTTAATGAAATATTATTCATCTCTACATGGGGGCTTGGAAAAGTGAAATCAGCTTGTACATTTAATATATATTTGTCCAGACGTCAACCTGTTAACCCCACCCCAGGGGGTGAGTTTCAATCAGGGGGTAGTGTAACTATCGGAGAAAGCAGAGCTTCTAATAGGTAATGGCAGATTGCAGTTTTTCATTCAACTTTTTCACTGATAGTGTAGCTATTGGAGAAGATAGTCAAATATATCTTACATGACTGGCTGGAATTCAGTGAATCCCTTTAATTCATCTGCAGATCTGACAATACAACATTGTTATCTGATAGATTAAATTTGGTGTGCTGCAGCTTCTGATAAAGTCTGTCATCATTATCAAGGGTGGTATAACTCACAAGGATAGTAATTTGACTCTGCTTAATAAATAGGGGATGTGGAATGTTAATTTTGCTGAAAAATCACAGAATTCTCGTCCCAGTTAGAGGTACCACATTGTTCAGCACAAGCTGGATGACGCAGATGGCATTTTTCTGGAAAGATTCAGTCTGGTAGACTCGTTCGATGAAAAGTAATATTTTTTTATGATCATTAGGTCTACATAATTATTTGGAATTATTCTTAGAGTTAGATGTTGATTAGTCAATATTTTGTCATCACCAGCAATTGGATGAAATAGGGTGGAGGGTTTGTTTTTTTTTGCATATTTTCTCTTGTCTTTTCCATTGGATTGGTTGATTTGCTAACAGATGAACAGATGGTAAATGAAAAATGTGAGCAGAAATCCAGTGTATTGTCTTCTGCACTCTACACTCTGCCTGTGATTTCTCTTTTTCCTTCGATTAGTGTATCAGTGCACATCAGAATTTCTCTGGTACATGCAGTATGCATCACATGCAATCAGCATTCATTGTCTGAATGGAGTGTTCCTGTTGGCTGTTTCAGACTTGGAACACACTCAAAATGTCTCTGCCACAGGGCGATGAATACTATCCATCCCGGATTTTATGTGTAAGCAGTGAAGTCAGTTGTGCTCACCCTTTAGTAGAATATAATTCACAGAGTCACAGACTTTTGTATCTTGCATGGATGATGGATTCCCATGCAGACCTTATCAGTTATTGTGGGGTTATTGGGAACAGTTAATTTTTCCTTGTGGCTTATGCCTCAATAGTTGATGGATTTATGACATTAAAACCATGCAGTACTTTTGTCTGTGGATTTCGGTAGATTAATTTTTTCCTAAATGACAGAACAGTTTTTCTTTTAGACTCTGTGACTCCCATGAGTAATAAGAGAAATGTCATTTGTTTTGATCACAGGCATTTTAAGTACAGTGCACCAGTTTATTGGTTGACATTTTTGATCTGATGTTTTCTCAAATGTCTATATTTAAATAGGTGGTAATTAAACAACAGGACCTATTTCAAAAGGTGTATTAATATTTTAAGAACAACACTCTGTTATTGAAGTGAATTTGATATTAATATAATTACTATGTTATAAAGAGAAAAAGGAGAGAAAAAAAAATTAATTGAATGACACTTTATTGCTTTAGTTGACTGGTTCTCTTAAGCTGATTAGATGCCCCCATTTTTAGCAGGAATTTTTCTCTGGCATAAACAGCTGGGGTCTTTTTCTGTAATCTTTTTGTGTGTGTTACAACATAATCAGCTCTCTGTGAATTGCTTTTCACTTAATCGTTTTATCTTGTTTGCAGGTATATTGTAAGAGGTACTAGATGACATATTGGAGGCTTTAGGACCCTATCATACAACACCACGTACACCAGGACACAGGACCAGCACACTCCAGGGCAGGGGCCCATTCGCCTTTTTTGCACCATCGTCCGATAGCAGCACCAGGTTTTAAAGTGCATTTTCAGTTCTATCACTGTTGAGGCGTGGATAGATTTTTTTGCAGACGATCGGAACTCCTGCCGTGATTTGCACATTCCACAGGACCACTGTTGTATGTGTAAATTTTTACATGCAGTCTCTTAATACCTGATGTGATGGAAAATTTCACAGGGGTTGATCATTTAGATGCACCGGAATCTGTAATTCCTGACACAGATTGTGCAAGTTGTCGTAGAAAAAATTCAGTTTCCAAATTCAGAATGATCTCAGTGAGGAGTTACAAGATGGTAGTTCTGTTATTTGTGACATCATTTATGAGTGTGTGTTCAGCACAAAATATGAAGGTTGACATTGGAGATACTCTACGTCAACAGGACCTAAATAAAGGAACTGTAGAATTTCAGGACCCTGTGGCACTTCAGTGGGGAATAGCTGACACCTCAACCAATGTAGGAAAAATGTTCAACTTTGCCATTCCCAGCGATGCTTTCAGAGGAAATATTGAAACAATTAAGGTGAGTAAAGGCAGCAATGACACGCAAGAAAATTTGACCAGAACTCGTAGCAGTTATGATTTATACAATACTACCAGAATGGTATTCTAATTACACCCTAGTCATTCAAAACTACAATGACCATGATCAATCTTTTAACTGGGAGATGTGATTTTGTAAAGACTTGTATACCTGAGTAATTTTTGTACTATTGTGAAGGGGAAGTGCTAACCTGGTGATTGACAGGAAATTCGGTGCATTTTTCCAAACTTTTCATGATTTGAACAAAAGTTTAAAAAGTTACTGAAACACAGAACCAATGCGTTTTGGGTTTAAATAAGAAATAGAACTGAATTGAATAAACTTATCAACGAAGTGTCAAACTGATCACTGCAAGATTATAACCTCAGTTACATTGAATTTCAAGCACTGTGAAAGTTTGCAGCATTAACTGGAAATGATTCACCCTGCTGATGAAATGCCTTGTTTGTGATCAGGTTAAACAAATGGAGCAGTATTAGCAAACCATGAGGCATTTAATTTGGGTAATCGAGGGTCTTGTGCTCTGTTTTTCTTACACCAATATATTTCCTCCCATGTTTTCACCTTTTATCATTGCTTGTCAAAATAGTGATAGGAGCATGGTTTCATCTGTCTGCAGCTGATAAAGAGGTCCTTATAAATTTATGATTTATGATGTAAAATCCATTATTGTTATGGTGCATCTCATTGCTGCACCATTCATTCCCCCCACCCCACCCCACCCCCCACCCACCCCCTCCCGGAGGGCTCTTGTACGAGAATCAGATATATGAATGAATCAGATAGGCCTATATGAATGGAATGCCATGCATTTAGTTCCCTCCATACTAAGCAGATTACAATATAGTACATGTAATCAAATATTTGCATGGCTTTGAAATGATGTAATTTTGACAAATGATACTTTGTGTCTGGTGACAGATAAAAACCAGATGCTAATATATTTGAAATTTTCCCACCAAACATGAGGCAGAACCTGTGTTGTGAATACAGTGTCCTCAATCAAATGGCTGCCCCAAGTGACCTTGACTTGTCATCCAGCTGTCCTTAGTCATCATATCAACATCCAAAGGGTGTAGATTTTTTCTGCATGAAATTGTCAGAAACTTGGCAGACTGATGCTTATCTTGTCTGAGGTACTGTGTTCTAGACACAAAATGGTGGTTCCTTTATCTCCAATTGTTGTCATCTGACAAGCTCTCTTCTACTCAAGAAAGGGGTTTTTCTGATAGTCCCTTAGGAACAGATATTGGACATTAAGCATGTATTCATCTGAGATGGCAGAATGAGAAGAGACAGAGGAATGCTTTATTCGTTAAGTGATTTAGTTCCCACCCTACTGTTAATTATTCCACATAAAACATTTTTGTTAGATACTCACATGGTTTTAATCATGGATTTAGTTTTTGAACTTAATCAACATTTATCTCTGTACTTTTATCTTCTAAATTGTATTGACATAGAAACTATGTGCATATCTGCAGGCTCCCATTTTACACTTAATTTCACAACAAAAACAATTTATTGTCTCATGCACAGCAGTGTGTGTTACGTAATGCTAACTTCATGAAATTCAGTAATCACCCAAAGCTTTTCCAACCTCACCAAGATTGCCTTTCTCAGCGAAGTACCGATCAGTGGGCCCCACCACATATCACTGAATGACCAATGGATTCTAAACTAGCTATTCTGTTATAACTGTCTTAAATTGTCAGTGAGGCTGTGTTTAGAATTTAAAAAAAGAAATTTAAAAAAAAAAAGGGGAATTTTTTTTTTTTTTTTAAATTATGCCAAAATTCCTGGTTTCCCTCACAATGTAGCAAACTGCTTCAGCTTATCTCACCGTGAAGCAAATTGCTGTCTTTTCAATCTTTCTTCTATTTACATTGTCTTTTTGCTTTATTTCTCAAAAGCTGTTGTTTAAGACTATGTTAAAAGAAAAATAGATTGTTTGAAATTTGGGAATTTATCCAATTTGGAAAAAAAGGTGCAGAATTATTCGCTGGATTTGCCAGATGTCTTTGTGGGTGGGCAGGTATTTGTTGTTCTTTTGTATCTTCTGGGTCAAAGAATCTCCAATTAAGTGGAAAAATGTAATCTATTTGTAAAGTCATAAACCTCAGAGATTCCTATACATTTCAGTTGTAAAAATCAGATGAGTTTGAAAATTTTTGCTAACAAGTTCACAGACTTCTGTGGAGCAATGTTGCACAAAGTTTTAAGATTTTATCATCTTTTCCTTAATTAAAGATCTTTTGTAATAGACTTGTTACCAAAAGTTATGTTGGTGTCAAGTTGGGTTTTGATACATTCCATGATAACACGATTTGAAATTAACAGCATCGAGTTTGAGAGCATTAAATGTCTGTCTCCTGGAGTTCTTCCTTTTTTCATAAAGATTAATGCTACATTGCATAAAAATGTAACATGATTCAACAAACTCCTCACAGCATGTAGACATTTTTTCGCCCCAAGTTTCTCTACAGAATGTTAAGGGTGCATAATATTTAAAAAAAATCACTGTTTGAAAACCCAAAGATAAAAAAAAAGTACCTCACAATTTTTCCTCAGTTAGGGGGTTGTTGTTTTGAATTTGATTTACAAGATGGCTTTTTTTTTTTTTTTTATCATTTTGCATCAATACAGACATAAATTTACCCATATCTATGAATACAACTGATATACGTAATTGCCTTATAAAAATTATCTAAATCATAGCACAAGATCCTCACAGGTGCCATGCATTTGTAATTGTTTTATACACCTGTGCAGTAGATTACATGAAATTGCAATTATGATTAACTTTGATCCTTATTTTGTAGGTTACAGAGGCTGGAAAGTCATCTCTACCCAGCTGGCTGTTCTTTGATGAGAAATCGCGACAACTGCGAGGAATCCCGACTCCCTCAGACATTGGAGACAACTATGTGGAAGTGGTGACCACAGGACCACAAAATTCTAAAGCCAAAGATGTGTTCTCCATCAAAGTTGTTACAGAAACCCCACCTACACATGTCACAGCCACTTCAAAGTCATCTGACGGAAAACCACAGACCGTAAGGTGTAAACGGGAACAGCCAGAAACTGCAGCCACCATTGTAGTGGATGCAGACATGATGACCATGAGCCCCTTAGACAGGGTGAATCTGCTTAACATGATGACAGAACATCTTAACTTGGCTCCAGACATGATGAAGATGCTGCCTCTTGGAGAAAAGGAAGTTTTTGATAAGTCAGCTCTGGTTGCTGGTCAGGGAGACTCTAAAGATCTATCAATGCCTGGCATGATGGTGTCCTGGCTTGTTGGGTGTGGAAGTGTTCAAAAAGATCATATGAAAGTCCTACAGAAAGTGGAAGTCTCAGCTGCAAATGGTAGAATGAAACGTAGTGTAAAACACAACATCATTGGCTGGCATGTCATCAACACAGCCATTCAGGAGAAGCCAAAACGTCGACGGAGGGCCATCATGGCTACCGCAACATATACTGATACTCCTAGTCCCCCTACAAAAATACCAGACTCCATTGTTACTGACCTAAAGCCGTCAGTGACCACTGAACAGCTAACTAGGACTGTCCCAGTTATGGAAACTTCATATTCTAAGGTAGAGCCTACGAAAACTATGATTATGCCATCTGCAAGTCCTACCATTGAAATCAAACCAACAGATGTGATGACCAAGACCACAACATCAACTCCCAAACCTGCAGTGGTCACTTCCGCACCTATCACGCCTTCTCCTACACCCAGTCCTCCTGTGGACAAGTCGGAGATCATGCCTTCAAAGACAATCTCGGTCACTGATGCTCCTACCAAGGTCACACCTCAACCAGAGCCAGAAGACCCCAACTGTCCAAATGACGGCAAGTCTCGTCCACCAATCGTAACAGGAGAAATGGGAGTAATGGTCTTCCAGGTAGGCCAAGAGAGACAGTATCCGCTACCTGAAAATCTTTTCTATGACTGCATTGATGGAGATACCAGGGATCTGTCCATCAATATATTCGGTAATGATACTGATGTTCTTCCAAAGAACCATTGGATTGAATTGAAAGGAAGGAAAACTGGCAATTACAAAATTGTAGGTTTCCCAATGGACAAACACAAAGGGAAGCACACATATTCACTAAAAGCTCAGAACAGCTTTGGTCTGTTAGCAACATATGTTGTGAAAACAACTGTCGAATCTGATGATAGATTGAGTGGAAAGCCCTCTCACAAAATCAGTATGGCATTTGATGCGGACTATGATAAATTCACCAACACTAAATTGAAAGAGCTAACTAAGAGTCTGGCTCAGTTCATGTTTGGCTCAAATGATCCAGAGGCCATCACAGTGCTGGATATACAGCCTGGTTCTGTTATATACTCCTGGACGAACAATCAACTTCCAACTGATTCTTGCCCAGCCAAGGAGGTGTCTGAGATGATGGGCAAGTTCATCAAGGAGGATGGAACAATCGATGATAAAGCTAACGAAGAACTTCCTTACCCTCTCATTGGTGTACAAGCTATCCCTATGGGATCCTGTATTGGAAATCAAGACTTCCCTACACCAGGTAAAGTTTCAGAACCAGTTACTCTTAAACCAGTTGAACCAGTGACAGAGAAACCAACTGCAGAGCCAACGGATCCAGGAAGGAAGGGGTATAAAGAAAGCGAAGAGAATGAGATCTGGTTGACAACAGTTGTTCCAGCTGTTGTTATTGTTGTTTTACTTTTCATTTTCCTGATCATTGCCTGTATCCTTTATCGCAAGAAGAGGAAAGGAAAGATGTCTCTGGAAGACAAGAATAATTTTGTCAACAAAGGAGCTCCTGTCATCTTCCCTGATGAGTATGAAGAAAAACCAACTGATGCATCTAAGCCACTGATTATGGACGAAGAAAAGCCGCCAATGCCTCCTCCCCAATACACCCGAGGTTCAAGTGAGAATTCCAAATCTTCACAAGAAAACCATCAAGGGGAGGAGTATGAAATGGATACAGACATTACGTCCCCACTGTATCAGCCCCCGCCCCCCGTCCCTTCATCAGGTTCTAATAAACAGCCACGTCCACACATGCAGCCAGCACATAGAAATCCTGCACCTTATGTGCCACCATAATGATAATGTAGAGATGGTAGGGATTTGCTGATTGGTGGATGTGTGGTTGTATGGATGGATATGATTGATTAAGAATAGTGTGTGAAAATGTTAGAAAATGCCAATGTTGACAAAATAAATACCATGTTTTTCATTTTGTTTCAAAACATATTGCAAATCATGCTACAAATGTTAAAAAAGTCTGGGAGATGAATGGATTATTTTTTTTTGGTCTTAAAATGTATTTTTAATTATTTTGAGTAAGTGCTTTTATTCTTAAAAGTTATATATGTTTCTATAAGATGTGAAGATTTTATGTTAGTATATTGTGGTTTTTGTTTTTGATTTTTTTTTCAACTGTGAACAGTGTTAGTTGTATGTAAGAGTGAGTCTATGCAAGAAACCTTTAAACACTTGACATGCAGTTACTGCTCTGAATTATCAGGTACAATTTTTGTACCATAACTAATTTTCTATCCTTCCAAACTGCTGGGTGGTATAATAAATATTTATGTTATAATCATGGTTAAAAGAAGAAGAAAAAAAAGCAGTTATGAAGTACAAAAACTGTTTTGCAGTAGAAGTATTGTAGCTTGTCATGCTAGATTAATATAATCATAAAAATGTTTAATCTTAAAGATGTTTATAATCACAAACATTTAATCATTGTAAATGTCAGACACTTACTAGTCCAATGTTTTACATGCATGATACCTGGAGAGTTGATTAAAGATATTATTATTGTGTTAAATGTACATGTTTTGTAGTGATTTGTGATTTTCCTAATGTACTGTAAACCTTTCCAAAGGTAGATTGTATAATTTCAAATACTCAGCATTTGATTTATTTTTTATCACTTAAATTGCAAATTGATATTATTAAGTTTTTGTCAGTATACCAGGTATTGCATAATCAGTCACCTGAAGGTTGGTTTTTTTTCCATACCAAAAACACCTTATTTAGTCATAGGAATATGTAAACATACACAAATTATAACAGACGGCCATGATTATAAACGCTCCCCTAAATGTAGGGGGAGAGAACTCATAAGGAGACCAATGCTGTTAACTAGATAATCAATGCAATTAGTGATGTAGCTTAATTTTTGATAATCATTCCATGCAAGGTTCATTTTTATATATCAGGTGCAGTTGATAACGAGGATATGCTTCACATTCAGGTTAAACAACACGGTGTATTGTGCATATCGATTACAATGTTCTCAGTCTTACAAATTTGCTAGTTGCTAGCCTTAGGTCTGCTCCCATGGATGTTTATACGCTGTATCGTTTGAGACATGAGTGGACCTACATGATATAAAATCAGTTGGTATACTTTTCAGTCCTCTAGACAACATGGAATTATGCTTTCAGCAATATTAGAAATAGCTGTAGATCTCTGAGAAAATATTGGGACAGATCAGGTCTCTGTCTGGCACAGTATTTTCCCAGAGAGTTACAGATCTACAGCTATACTAAAAATATATATATATATATTCATAAAATATGCAACATTTAAAATGAAATTCTGTGACTTTTCAACCCTCCTCTTTATGTTTATTTATATTTGCATGATTTAACTTTTCTTTTTTTTTTTGTTTTTGTTTAGGTAGTGTATTTATGTTATCGATTCACAAAAAATATTGTCTGTGTAATTAATTTTAGATTTAGTTGATTAACAGAAAGTTTAAGGAATTGTTTTATCGGTTTTCTACATAATACAGTTTTGTCTGGGGGGGAAAAATTCAGATAATTATGATTTGCTTAAATTTGTTTCAATTTGATGTTCAGAGATACTGACTACAGAGTGTTCCGTGTTCGTTTCAGTGTTGCCTTGAAATCGGAGCCAATGATTAAACATGTCATGATGTCTTCGGATTTTTATGTAAGAATTGATCTGAAATTTGAGTAGTCGTTGAAATGCTACTGTCAGAAAACGACTTCAGTTTTTGTTATGTGGATTTTGTATGTTACACATGTATATGTGTATGTTCCATTGTATGGACTAAAGGAGGAAAATAAATAAAACTATATGTACCAGTGCATCCTTTTTGTTTTCCTGTTGAAAGTTGTGACACCTTCAAAACAGAGCATTGTTTCGCTAACAGGACATAGTGTTTGACAGGAACTGAGAGAGGCCCCAAGACTACCCTCCACATTGCGAGGGGATATATTACATTAATTGGTCTAATCAGTGTTCAAGTTAACACGTGTAGGAACTATTAATGAAAATTTTCATTTTGATTGAAGTTCCAAATTTATGGTGCTATGTGATATATGTATAAAGACAGCATTATTGTCTTCAATTAGAAACGAGTATTTGGTCCTCTGCAGTTTTGATCACTTGAGGGACCTATTGCTATTCATTTTTCTCCATCTTCTCATGAATGGCTGAACCAATTCTATCCAATTGTAGTATAGTATCGGTTCGATTCTCGCTCGCGCAGATATATGTGAGAAAGTTTACCAGCTTTCAGATGGTCGGTGATCTCTTCCCGGGTTCAATGTATCTGGCTTCTCTCCTTCACCAATAAAAATCTGGACGCCACCAAATAACTGAAAAAATGTTGAGTGTAGCGGACAACAACGATCGGTCAAACAGACAAACTGTATAATTACAATGAGCAATGTGTTTGTGGTCCGTGGGTTCAGATCCAAGGATGGGAAATACTTGAATGCAATATAATATTTTTTAGAAAATCCTTATTCATGGACATCAAGTAGGCAAACCGTTTGCAAGGTCTTCCATAAAAAGCAATGAGTCCTTTTTAAAACGTAAAAAATAATTTGCCCGTTTAGAACTCGCAATGGAAAATCACACTCGCTGTCATGTGATAAATCTTGCTCGCCTGTAAAAGAATTATAAATTGTGTATGAAAGCTGTACCAATATCGGTATCGTCTAGAAGAAAGTATAAAAATGGAGAAGTATTAAAACCACACAGGTAACAACAATTTTTAAAGATCAAAAAATGAGCACACTCAGGTGAACTTTAATGCCCCTAGGCCTCTTGTTTCATTACTTAATATGCTTGATGGGAATGTTGAAATGGTCATTCCGTGTTGAGATTAAAATCGCTTGACACATTAAGTGTCTCGGGTGTTCGATAAAGTAATGTTTCTTGAGGGCTGCCACATGGAATTCAGAACTGGTCTACCCTGTTTTATTAGTGAAGCCGCTAAATGCAAACCAAACTGTTTCTCCAATATTAAATCTTAGCCGTATGTATTTTATGGAAAACCTTAGAAATTTCAAATTACACTTGCATATGCAAAAATATATTGTGAATAGGGTATAGACAGAAGCGCTGAAAGATTTTTATTTTACCCTCCCCCCTCCCCCGAAATATGACGAACAAGGTGTGAATGCAGCGTGGAAAGGAAGGAGCATTAATAGATTGAAATTTGTTAAGTGTGAAGAACTACATCGAGACACAGGCACCAGACGTTAGAACTAGCACTCCCTTTGATCCACCTCTATTTGCAAAACATAAATAAAAGTGAGATATTTGCTGTAAATTCTTGGATTCTATATTTATTGTATCGATTTTTAATCATTTTGTGCTCTTATCAAACTTTTTCAAGTCACACGGTTTACAGGATTGAACATATATAAAGGATGAAAAACCGGAGGGCCCGCGCTGTGATATACATGTAAATGTAGAATTTATCAGTGTTGATTTACACAAAAAAGAAGGCGGATCAAAGTGAGTATGGGTCCGAACTCAAGGTGTCCGAATCTGTAATAATTCAGCAGTTGGATAGGTCTCTTGCAGTATTTTTTTATCCAGAGAACTACAGATCTATAGCTGCGGTTTGGATACATGCATTTCCTGCACACAGGCAGATTAAATACTTGTATATTCGTCCCACATTATATGTGATGTTTCCTCCTACTTTCTCTTTGATACATGGCGCGCCAAATTAACATAAACTCAAGTAACTGGAGATACCTATAATTATTTGAAGATATCATCAATTCAATTATTGCACGCAATAATTAAATTGATGCGCGCATCAAAATCAATTATTGCTCTTATGCGTTCAATAATTAAATTAATGCGCGCATCAATTTAATAGATGAGGGTAATAATTGATTCGATGCTTGCATTAATGTGGTGGAATTATTGCTCGCAAAAATTAATTTGGGGCTCGGTAAAAATAATTTGATGATCTTTTTAATTCAATTGAAAATATCGTTAATTATTTACAATGCTTTTTATAAGGAAATAATGCACTCATATATTCCTTTAACGAGAGCAACAATTAAATAGATCATTAATTCAGCTCTGGAGGTATCTCCAATTATATAGTTGCTCTTTCTAAAAGAATTTTTGCACGCATCAATTGAATTAATTATATCATTAATTTCATTGAAAAGAACATTAATTCAGTAAGTGCGCGCATTAATTGAATTGATGCGCGCTACAATTCGATTGAAGAGAGCAGAGATTGAATTATTGCTCCCATTAGTTGAATTGACGCGCGCATCAACTCAATTATTACTTCAATATGAGTGTAAAATTCTCGACGGGACATAAAACAAACGAACAAATCAATTATCACTCTCTTCCACTGAATTGTTGCACGCATCAATTCAATTATTGATATGATCAATTTATTTGAAGAGAGCAGCGATTCAATTATACGATTCATCAATTCAGCAGATAATTAATGCTATCAACAATTCAAGCAATGCGCGCAAAAATTCAGATTTGAAAATAAATTAAATATTTGAAGAGATCTTCAATTGAATTGTTGAGCGCACCAAATAACTTTATTATATTTTCAAATAAATAAAGATATCTTCAATTATTTCAGTTTATATTAATTTGACTTTCCATATTTATAGTGTTTGAAAACACTCGGTAGTTTCGGCACTACTCATTTATTTTCATTTTGGGAGTTTACATCCAATTCAGAATTAAATTTCATAATCACTCTGGGATACTGTGGGCATGTTCACGAAGCTATCTTAAAAATAGTCTTAAGACACGTCTTAAGATATATCTTAAGACATATCTTATGACCACTCTGAGATATATCTTAGGATGTAAACCGAAGCTATCTTAGTCATATCTTAAGTTATGATGTCTTAAGTTAGTGATATGCAAGTAAGTCCATGTCGAAAAATATCATTTGTATGAATAATAATATTTTTTTAAAAAAACCACACACACACACACAATTTCACATTATTTTTTATATAGAAATGACAAAAAATATATTGAATTTAAACAAGATGTTTGTACTATCGATCAAAAATTTATATTTTAAAACAACGTGTCTACTGATTGTGTTTATGCAGTAATTTGTCCTTCAAGTGGTATACATGTATACGTATTCGCACCAATTTAGAATCGTCCGTGCGTTCAAACCTATTGTATAGATCTATAGCCACAATCATGGAATCACTGAGAAGAAAGCGAAGTCCAAATTTTTCGGAAAGTGAACTGCAAACGTTATTGAAAGAAGTGGAGAAAAATAAAAGTATTCTCTTTTCTAAACTTTCATCTGTGACCACGTCTCCTCAAGAAACGGTGGTAAACAACCGCCATATTTCTTCTCGAGTCAAGATAAGACAGCTTTTAGGATGTCTTAAGTTTATGACAAATTTTAAGATGCATCCTAATTTAGGATAGCTTCAAGAAACTGTCTTAAGACTAAGATGCGTCCTAAGAGTAGTCTGAGACATATCTTAGTCTTAAGATAGCTTCGTGAACATGCCCACTGGGCGATTAATACGCTTACCACCATCAACAATTTACTGGTATTATTACACTGTCCATTTGAATGTAGACAGTTGGAGACATTGTTTAGAATTTTTGGTCTGAATTTGTAAGTGACTAGTGTTCGTGAGAAGGATGCGGAACTACGATACCTACATGTGAGTACATGTGGGCCTTGCTCCAAAATGGTTGAACCAAGTACACTATACGCTGAAGTATTTCAAAGTTCGAAGACATGCGGTTTACTTTCATACTAACTGGCTTATTCTGAATATTATCATATCATGACAAGAGCTTGTAAGCCTGCTAAGAATATAATGTAGTACCATCCTAATACTTGACCTTGATGCATTTGGTGCAGACATGTATGAACCGTCCTTGATTTTTGGGTGTGTTCGATCTGTAATCATATTAATTAGTTCCACAACCTCGTGTATGTAGGTTCCTTTTCTAGATCAATCCATATGATTTCCCCTGTCTTCATTATCTATTGTTTGTGTTAATTTGCCCTCGCAGTTTGACCCTATACACTTACAGTGTATACATGTATTATTATTTTTTTTATGTATATCGCCTTCTCCCATCGCAGGAATGCTGGGCTTTGACAGGAGAAATCGTGTTCACTTTGGCTAACTCCGTAAGATCGATCGGCCATTGATATTGTTTTTGTCAGCTCTGAAGCACGCCCGAGGTGTAAAATGTTTCTCGATCGGTATTTGCAAGTCAGAAAATGTGTTTTTCTTATCGTTTGCTTTATATCTTTATTTTCCTCTGTCCCACGAGATGAAATAACACAGTATATTTCGTAATTTTGTACTACAAACATGATGCGGGGGCGAAAAGTTCCGTTGAATTTCGAAGTATTTAGTTCAAATAAAGACCTTATTTGTAGAGTCACACTTCAGCGTCCTCTTCATGCAAAGACCTAGTACCGTATTATCCAAAATTTCGAAAGTCGGTAATCATTTTAGAAGCAATTTACGTATGTTGAAATTCCAAGATATTTAAGCATTTGAAGATTTCATTAAGTATAACCGTGTCTTTTTTGTCTTGGCCAGCGCATATACAAATAAGTGATAAATTTGTTGATTTCTGTAACAATTTTTAATATAGCTCATAATGATATTTAGACATTGTAACGATTAAAGTTGTCATTCTAAAGTTACAGTTGGGAATACATATGCCCTTACCAAATTACATTTTATACTCGGCTAACATTCCAATATTCCAATATTGTTCGTGAAATCCTTTTTATAAGTATAGGCGAATTCAATTTTTTAAAACACGCTGAGACAACGGGATTGTTAGATTAAAATTTCTGACAGAAGACGAGATTATTTGTAATTGTATCATCATTTAGTGAATTAGATTTGACTCAGATTTTGGACAATGATCTCTTGAACAAAACAGATGATAATAATGAACTATTTGTAACTTTTTAATTGTTACAGAAATAAAGAACCCCTTACTTAATCTGTGTACACGGGACCAAATCCTTCGAGGGATTCATTATTATACTTACTAGTTTTCTTATTTTTGGTATTGAAAAGGCCTGGAACGGGCAGATCACTCACTAGTTACGAAAAGGCCTGGAACGGGCAGATCACTCACTAGTTACGAAAATAGTAAGTGATTCATGTTCAACGAAATTGTGTACGTTGTAAATAGTTTCGGTGTTGCATATAATATACGTGTAAGAACACAGACAATATTCATTTGTATTTATAAAAACCTCATTTAAGAAAAAAGCAAATCATGGTTCCATTATGACTTGATTTTATTTGTGGTAATATTAAGCAGTATCACAGATAGCTTGTCAAAACACACAATGAGAAATAACTTAAACATCAGAATAAACTGGAATGGATTATGTGCCCTTGATTTACACTAAACGTTTGAAAGGGGACAAACAAGCAAATATTTTCGAATACGAACACAGTAAATATAATATTATGCTTTAGGTTGATGTTAAATTTGTGGAATTTAAAGAAATAAAAATGCAAGATTTAAGGAAATATGTATTTTATGTTTAGTACTGATTTTAGAATAGCTTCACAAAATGTATATCAATACTATATGTAGTAACCACAGTTAATAGTACCTCTCCAAACGTAAATCAAAATAAGACTAATGTTGACAACTGACTCTTTGAGTAACATACAAATTATTAACCTCATTGTCTCATATGAATAACTATAGCTGCAGACGATGAGAACAAAAATAAATATAAAACTGAATGTTGTGATCATAAAAAAATAATAATAATAATTTAAAGGATGGAAAAGTTCACATCCTTTCATTTTCTTCACAAGTAATTATGACAGATACCGGAAGTCACTGAGATACAATAACACATATTGCACTCTCCTTGGAATATGTTCATTCCATATATACATCATTCCATGAATCTATAATTACATACACATCAATAAAGAAAACTTATAATAAAATGAGACAGTCTGGGTTTTTACACCTATAAATAACAAGAAGCCCATGGACCACAATGCTAACCTGAACCATCTTGTTTAAACAGAGATCTTGTTGGTGCACCTGTCTATAGATGCTCGGCAATAAGGCAAGTTCTACTGAACTATTACATGTATATACAGTACTGCGTGTCTCAGACCCGCATGATGCCTGTATATCATATTTTAATCATCACTAAACTATTGGAAAGATTGCACAGTAATCTTGTCATCTTTGCTATTAATCAAACTCGTTGTTCAGGATATCATAATTCACTTTAACAAATATTACTTTTACATTATACTAAGTCATGTACTTCAAACCACTACTCTGGACCAGTTCTGGCTCCAGGGTCATTGAATGAAGAATACTGATTCTACACTACATGAGAACACTTCTAGATTAATAACAACTAACAGTGTTTTTGTTTTTGAAATAAAGATATAGAGAAAATCCATATACATGTATGTAAAATATTAAACTTCCATCATGAACTCCCCCACCATCAGTTGCCCCGTGGGGATCTGGGTTGTTAGAATAGATCCTCTGTACCCCTTGCTTGTCATAAGAGGCAACTAAATAAGGAAGTCCTTCCGATGAGACCGCAAAAACCGAGGCCCTGTGTCACAGAAGGTGTGGCATGATAAAGATCCCTCCCTGTTCAAAGGCCAAAAACACTGAGCATAGGCCTAAATTTTGCAGCCCTTCACTGGTAATGGTGATGTCTCTATGTGAGTGAAAAATTCTCGAGCAGGATATTAAACAATATATAATCAATCCCATCATGTCCCTCTGTTTTCATATTAAATTATCAAATTGTATTTATTAAAATTTCTAAAGAAAGGAAGAATGCATGACCTTCATTTAACCCTGAACCTTCTTTACTCATGGATGCTTTATGGCGAGTTTAATTGCGAATAATTGGTGGTTCAGGAGAAGTCAAAATGTGAAAAGCTTACGCAACTGCTGACCACAGAAAACTTTTGATCAGAAAAGATTAACTAAGCCTTTAGTTCAGGTTAGCTTATATGATTAAGCACAACCAATACAAATTAAACCCTCGACCAACAAAACTCCTGGAATAAATTGTACAATGATATGCCCAGTACCAAGGGAATTTCCTTCCCTTAGGGAATCTGAAGTCATGATTTCCCTCTTCCATGTTCACCTCCTGTTCCTTTGTTCCTGTTGTAATCTTTCAATAACCATACTTGTCTCTTTTGCCCCCTTATGATCACCACTTCGTTCCTGGGCATTCCTTAGATTTGCCCAAAATGGCAACAAATCTGGTTTCACTTCTGTTCCCTGTACAAAAAAAAAAACCCCTGTATGTATGAATTTTAAACAAAGTTAAATATAAAATATTGAACTATATATAAATATCACATCATATTTTGTGTGGTTTGTTCAGATAAAAATTAATATGTATAGAAACACAAACTGTTTGAAATATTAATCTTTGCATGCAAATAGACAGCACATTGGTGCCTTGTCCAGGATCTCTAAGCCAAACTGTACTCTTCATACCTTTCTGTACATCTGTGCTGCCTCTTTGAATCTCTGTGTATTCATTAAGAAGTCCCCATACGTAGCATGGATATCCCATAGTTTTGGATTCATCTCCAAAACAAACTTCAGAATTTCCTCTGCCTTTTCATTATCATTTTTCTGACAAAATACAGTTTAAATATCCTACATTTGCAATTTAGAAAGATAGTTTCTAAAATAAAATAAAAAAATTGTTATAAAGCATGGAATGAAAGGTGTCATTAATTAAATCATTTTATAAAATAAGCATGTTTATCAATAACTTGAGTCTTGAATTGTATTAAACTTTTTCTTATTACAAATTTTTTTCTCAATGCAAAATGATAGATGCTGAGGAAAGCACATGTAGCAAACTGAAATGATATATTGAAATATGTAAATTTACTTTTCAAAACATAGATTAATATTAGTGTACTAGAGAGTATATAGGGAACTCCTTATACTGCCTCGCCAGTGCATTTCTAGTGATGTAATGGAGTTTATCTCTTGATCTTTAAAGTTAAGCAAAAGACTGCATTTTCAGTACTTAGATATGCAACTGCTGCATTTGGCATTGAAATAATCTATTGATTTTGGTTTTTTTTACTTTTATCTCTGGTAATGTGTGGGGTCGAATTGATATGGAAGCTGATAGGTGCCAGGGCAGAGAATTAATAATTAATTCAACTGGTGACCATCACTTAATTTAACTGGTGGCTGACAGTTATGCATTTTTTCCAAAATGGAAGGGATGCAACTCCTATAACCACTCTCTCCAATACATGTGTAATGGGATTTTACATTTCATCCATGATTTTATAATCAGCACTTCTTGATTATAATTCTTAGATTTTAAGTATTGAGTGTTATCGTTTGTCTTTTGCTTGCAGTCGATTTATAAAGTCATAAATGGTCATGAAATCAAATGATACTCCTTTACATGTATTTTAATATGTAAAATTACTAGTATGATGTGTGCATAAGAAAATATATCAGCATAATAATCATATCTTTTCATAAAAAAATAATACTCAGCAGTACCAAGTAAACTGTGATTTCTTGAATTAGTGGCTATCAGATAAATTATGTGGTGGCTGCCATATAAATTAAGTGGCAACCACCATGTAGATTAAATTGCAGTCACCAGATAACTGATGCCAACTGCCAGATAATAAGTGGTGACTGCCAGATAAATTCAGTAGCAACCACTACATAAATTAAGTGGTGGTTGCCAAATAAATTCAGAGGCAGTTGCCAGATATAATTAGTGGCAGTTGCCAGACAATAAGTGGCAGTCACCAGAGAAATTAAGTGGTGGTCAGATGAATTAAGCGGCAACTTAAAAAAATAAATTTCCTTGATTGTAATATCATTCCGTGACTAACCTTAATGTACACCTTGGCTTTGTTCAGGTGAGCGATCAGGAAGTGGGGATCTTTATCTATGGCCTGCTGTGTAAATTTCAATCCATCATCAGTCCTACCAGTGTCAGAGAGAGCCTGACCTAATTTCATCATGATTTCTGTACTTCCTACAAATACAGTGAAAATCGTCCAATCCAATACCTGTGTTATCCAGTATGCCGATTTTGAGATGAAAGTTTTTCTGTATAGGAGGTGCATTTAGTGAAACTGTGAATGCCTACGTGGGACCTAGTGGACATGCAGTCAATGAGAAGATGATAAAAAATGTATTGAAACGGCTTCTCTTTGAATACATAAAGTGTGGAAAATACAAAATACTATCGAAATAAATATTTTACTAAAGTGGAAATATTAAAACAATGTCATATTTGCAAGTAATATCCTGGATATGATACTTATGAGTAATGAAATAACTTGATATAATAAGAATTTAATGTATTTAATTACTCTCTGAATACTTATCATTTATCTAGTTTGTGTATCAGTCAAACTCGGGTGATGAAACTGCGTATGAGAAACTTACTGAGCACATTCACTTATACATTGATGAATATTTGCCGAACTCTCGCAAGTAAACAAAATGTTTCGAACCTTACTATGTACAAGAGTTCTCCAAAGGGAAACAACTTGGACGCATCTCAAAACTGGTGTATTCCATTGAATATTTCAACCTCAACCTTTCTTCTCAACCTTCTCTTCAATTTCTTTAAACTGTGTATTATACTGACATCCTGTACAACTTAACATAAAACCTGTCTCCTAGAACTTGTCATGTTATACAGAGTTTTTAGGAATGTGTTTTCTTTTTATTTGATTGTTGTATTATATCTCGTTTAAGATAAATAGTTTGTTGTGTTATGTCCCATTTGAGAAATTTTAATTCACTCACGAAGAGACATCACCAGCTTTATACGAAGTGCCACAAATTTTGACCAGTGCATGCCCCTCGGAGCCATATAGTGAGAGTTAGGGGTATTTTGCTATTGTGTCTATGCCTACTGTGACATGGAATGTCAATCTTTAAGGTCATATTCAAAAGACCTGTGATTAATCTTCCTTCGCCTGGTAAATAAACAATTGGTAGGTATGTTCAACATTAGCATTTGATGTGGTGCTGGAATTGAGATTTGAACCCTGGTTTCCCGATGTGAAGTGAGTTTAACTGCTAGCAGCTACCACGATTTTTTTAAAAGGAGCGATAAACATACATTATTTATAAATCAAAATCACTCAAAATTGTTAAAAATTCACATTTTACCCCATATTGTTTCTTGTAATGAGAATGAATATCAATTCAATAATTAACATTTGATACAAGAACGTTAAACTTCAAAATCAAAAGTAACAAAAATAAATAGGTCATTCAATAGATACACAGTTCTCAAATGGTAACTTCAAGGCACTAAATCATCTAGAAAGAGCAGATGTTTGTCCACACTGATATAAGGTCATAGATACTGTAAATTGAATTATTTATGTATTTTTCATCATTTTCTTTCTGACACCCTACCTTCTTGGATTTTCAGCAAGACATTTTGATTTATAAATGCATTGATGTTCGCATTAAATGAAATATTGCTCTCTTCAATTGAATTACAGTACCCATCAATTTGAAGAGAGCAACAACTTGATTATAGTGCGCATCAATTCAGCAGAATAATTAATGCTTCAGTTATTTGAGTTTATGTTAATTTGGCCTCCATACTCCATGTAATGAATTGTTTCATTTCCTTATTGATGGAAATCATACAGATATGATATGTAAAACATTACAGAGCAAAAGTAGTCTCACATCTATAAAGGTTGTTCAAATATCATTTCATTTCTTTGAAATTTGAGTTGTTTTAATTCGGAAAAAGTACAATGTGGGAGTGGTTTATTTCTTGTGAAAATGATGATCATGTTAAAGTTGGAAATTCTTTTAAGCACTCCATAAAAATGATCAGATTACACGTCTGTTAACTTTTCAGGCAGTCTATGCTGCCTTGCATCTGCCAAAATAAATTTCTTGTATTTACAAATTGAAATACACATTAAATATTACCACATTTCAATTTCATCATGGGTGATGCATGAACCCTAAACTGTCTGTTTAAAAGTTTGTGAATGACTTTCATTTAAATAGGAAACTTTGGGCCATTGAAAGAAAACGGATTGATAGCACCCATTTGCAAATTCATGATTCACCACTAAGAGCATTTCTAATTTTGTATGTTTTACTTATTTAATAGCAAATTTAATATACTGACACCTATGTGATTTAATGTATGCTGTTGAATATCACTTTAAAAAAATTATGACCAAATTACACTATTTAGTACACCTGGTTCTGTAAATTCCCTGTACTGTTGCAAATGGATGTGGGGTATAATCAACTGTGATTGAATCCATACAAATAGAAATTTCTTACCTGGTAAAAGTTTATGCAGCTTCTGAAAAATCTGGATCCTCTCCTGCAGAAGTCTGTCTCTGGTAGCACCAGGGGTCATTTGTTCTAAGTTCAGCTCTGAATAGAAAAATATATGGAAATTCTCAAAATTCATCGGCTGTATTCACGTTCCTTTGTTGCTTATGTTCTCAAGATTGAGGTACCATTTCCTCAGGAATGCCACCCCAAATATAAAGATCACATAATAAAAATTTAATTTTCAAGGTTAAATGTGAGGTTAAGGTCACAGGATGGAAAAAAATCTGAAATCCCATACACATATATAGCAAAGAGACCACTAACTCTCTGTGACAGGAAAATATGTTCCTAGTTTAGCAGTGTCAAGATGTATAGAAAGCTATCTACAATGGAAACGTTTGGTAATATACGAGGGTTGTTCAATATGTAATGTGTATTGCACGATATCTCAAAAGCATTTGACTGCAATAGTGAAATGAACATTACATCCCTTTAAAGAATTCTCCACAGTTTGAAATATCTGAATCCATTTCTGAAATGTGTCAATGTACGGTGATTTAGTTTGACCTCTGAGACACTGACTGATGGCTGAGCCAAGGGCTTGTCGGGACTTGTAATGATGACCAGATAAGAACTTTTTAAGTTTTGAAAAAAGGAAAAAGTTGCATGGGGCTAGATCTGGAGAGTATGGTGGGTGTGGCTAGACGGTAACCTTCTCTGACTTCAAAAATTACTTCACAAGCTCACATGTATGTGATGGAGCATTATCAGGAATTAGACAAACATGCCTAAATCCTGACACAGGACGTCGTTTATGATAATATTTCTTTAGCTTAATTTAGTATGACACCTGTAACACTTCTGCCTTCGGCGCCAGAATTTGTACAGCTATACCAATACATGAGAAGAATATGCAATAAGAACCTTCTTTGTGCTTATGTTTCTTTTGGCACCTACAGTCTTTCTACCATGTTTAGTTCGTCATATTTTGTTTCCAATTTTTCTTACTGATTTGAAATAGTGAACCCATGTTTTGTCACCAGTGACAATGTTTGCATATTGTCTTTGACTGAATTTGGGAAACATTTTGAGCAATTACTTAGTGGTTTGTACTTGTACCTGTTTTTGGTCATCTGTCAAGATATGCGGTATCCATCTGGAAGAAATCTTTTGTACTTTCAAAATATGCTTCAGAATGAAATGCACCCATGATAGTGATATGCCATCAGCTTTGGCAATATCACGTATGGTTTACCTGCCAGCACTTTCAATTATTTCCCTGACTTTTGAGACATTTGCCTTGCCTGTTACAGTCACAGGTCGACCAGATTTTGCTGCATCTTTGACGGACTCTGTGTCAGTCAGAAATTGCTTTCTCCTTCTACAAACTGTCTCATAAGATACCTTATCAGACCCGTAAACTTCCCCCAATTCAGTAAAAATCTGTATTACCGAATGACCGAGTTTTGTGCGAACTTTTATACAAGCTCTAATTTCTTCAATATTCTCAACCCATTTCCCAACCATTTTTACAACGGTGGTCAACGACTGGCTCTATTGAAATGACTATAAGTTTAACACTATGTGGAGCTGAAGGCTTGTGTTTATACCATTGGAAAGGTATTGATTAGAGCTATTCAAGAATATCATCATCCACAAAATTGTGCAAAGCGTTATCATGCTGTGGTACAATACACATTACATGACAAGCAGCCCTCGTATGTTTGCATAGTGGTTGTTATTGTTGTAATGTCCAGTAAACTTTCAAAAACAATTTGATAAGGTGTTTATGATATTCAATAAATGTAAGACATGTCAGACTGAAGAAAATACCATTGATGGATTGTAAACAAAACATACAGCTGACCTTGATTGTATATATCTCAAACAGTGGTAACCTTAAATATACCAGGTGTGCAGGTGTAATTAAGGTATAAGAGTAGGTCATTAAAAACTGTAATGTTAAAAATTCTACAATTGTTTGGTTACATTTTCATGTCATGAAAGCCTGAAGTTTTTAAACCAATATTAGAAACATACAGACATAATAGTAACGGATAAGGTACAAAAGGGGAGGAGAGTTATAGACGAGGCCTTGCATATTTTCTATTAATTTATTGAAATGTTTAATATGGTTGAAGAAACTAGGCATGATTTACGAAACGATATATATTAAATGTAATTTTTTTTGGTTTTTTAACAAGCTAAAATGTGTCACAATGTAAAGTGCATGCAGAAACCTATAGTTGGAGCCTACTTTTGAAGCTTTAGTCTCCTCAAGCCTAATACATATATAGTTGAAGCCTAATTTTGAAGCTTTAGTCTCCTCAAGCCTGATACATACATTGTATATAGTTGAAGGCTAATGATGAAGCTTTACAATTCTGCAGACAAATTTCTTGAACTCATTCATGCATGAACTCTGAAGTTGACATTTTGCTGACCTTTGTAGAAGAGTTTCTCTGTCTCTATGGTTGCATGTTTCTTCTGAATGCCAATAGCCACTGTATCTCCGAGATTAATTGTACCATGATAAGTCCCTTCTGGCTGAAACACACAAATATATTAGTGTACATCGACAATGGTATCTGTATTTTAACATATTTGATGCAGTACATGGGTATTAATTCATAATTTGTGTTGTAGGAAATATTCATAGATATAAGTGTAACACAATACTTTTATGCTAATTCAAAATTATGTCAAATTGTTTGTCACTAAATTCTAAAAATAGTGGTAAAAATACACACATTCAACAGTCTAATTTGTAAAAATTTTATCTTGTTGAGAAACTTATTTCTCTGGTAAAAGCTTGATTTGAAGGAAGTCTTGATATGAATACTCTGACTGATTTGCCAAAACATGATTACCAACTGAATTCTTCTCTGTAAATGAAGATTAGCAAGTACAAATACATGTATATTTCTTACTAGGTACAGGATTTCCCCAGCCTCCTGGACACATTCCATTGGGACATCCTCCCCTGACAGGGTGGGGTAAATCTTTTCATACCACTCTATCTGGGTAAATCCAGGGTACACCCCTGAAATCAGTGACCATAGCAGGCTAATTATATTTCAAAAAATAATCTGCAATCTAAAGCATTTCCTTTGATAAATTACTCTTTAAATATTCTATTATATAGACCATATGCTTATAGGTTTCATGTTAAACAAATACCTGATAATATGCTACCTTTAAGTACAATTACTTGTGCAGTGATGTTAATTTATCATCTAGACATAATTCAGAAAATTTGTGAATTTTCAAATTCCATCCTTGTATATCACAGTTTTTGGAATTAGATGGGTTGCCTCCCTTTGCATACCTCCTGGTGGAGTGTGAGTAGAGGGATAGAGGAACCAGCGTTTCTGTCCGTAAATGACCCCATTCCATGCATCCGCATGTTTATGAAAAGATACGCCACTGCCTGATGCTCCCAGGAAAAATATACTGTCATCAACTCCATCCTGACAGGTAATAACAGTTGCATTAATTAACATTGCACTGATTTAGAACTTTTCCAACAGGGTATAATGCAATTAATACACCATAAAAGTAAGATTTTTGTTTACCATCTTTTGATCTGTGTTAAATGAATAAATCGTAGCTTTTGTACATCTTCTAGGCGGGTTGAAGCTGATGTTGTAATTTACATGTGGAAGAGGGATCCACAACTCTCAGTCATCTCTCTCTCTCTCTCTCTCTCTCTCTCTCTCTCTCTCTCTCTCTTTTGCATGCTCTTATTGAAGAAGGATAACTCTTTCTCTTTTTTTTTCTTCCCTCTCTCTCTTGCACACATATTTCATACCTTAAATCACCCCCAACAACTTTCTAGTTACCAGTAAGTACACAGTTTCTTACGTTCGACTTACTGGTATGATGTTGGTTAAAAGACCTTTCCACCTGCAATGTGTTTTCAATTACATGTCAAATGTTTCCCAAAATACTTTATAAGGTTAAATGACTAATGATGTGTTTAATTTGTGGATTCCCTCCCCCCCCTTGGCAATCATAATAGCACTGCTTCTTTTATGAAAACGATAATGGAATGGCATTGATTGATTATGGCATGGGGGATAATCAATTTCACACCAGATCTGTAAACTGACACATGAAAGCAGTCAGCTTTATTCCCAAAGTAACCCTATTGTTAACCATTTATGGGCAAAGAATCCTGGAGTCTGACATATTATACATATATATCAAAGTAAAGACAGAATATATTTAGCAGCATTATTTGAGAAATTTTCTCCCAGTTTAAAGGAATTTATTTTTTTAATGCTGAAATAATACGTTCCAAGTACAAGACAAGTTTAAATCATGTACATGCTATGGTGATAAGATGGCAATGATAGAAAATTACACTGACTCGGGAGAGACATGGGTTTTTCAATGAAGACTCTGAGTAAAGATTGTTTTATGGACAAATTTAAACCTCAGTGAATTCAGTTTGTAATGACTAAGAGTCAGAAAAACCATGATATACAGTATTTCATTATGCAGTGTTGAATTAGCATTGAAAATCTACTTACTTTGATTTCAAAGTACTTTGGTGGTTTGAGAGTTCTTGGAAGACTGGAATCATTATAGAACATTCTGTCAAAAATATAGCTGAAAAGAATAGAGTGCAGACATGTACTGGCTGATTAACAATGTGTAAACGATTCCTGAAATACAAACATATGAATTAAATAATTGAGATATACGTACAATGGCTCTCCAATTTCATCCTTGTCCTGCATTAAAGAATCCACAAATTCTGAGAAAGAGGACTGAACATCTCCATTTCCACCCTTGCGTACAATTTCCCGGGAATTCCCCGACAGGACATACCACTGTCCATACTCTTGTTTTAGACTTGAGAGGGACCATTTCTGAGGAACAGTCCAACCCTTTGCCCCTAGGGAAAACGTAACAATCACTGGTTTCTTAAATCTATATTTATCCTCAAATTCTTTTACAGTGAAGCCATTGGCATCTCTTCTCTCGATGGTACACTTTGTCGAACCGTATAACCCCCAAGCTTCTTTTGTGGCTGGCCGCCAATTGTTTGAGGACTCTGGCTGCCCAGAACTCTGGGATTTTGTGTTTTTGGAAGACTTGGATGGACTAGATGGTTGCACTGAAGATTTGTTAGATGAAAAGTCAATCCTGTACATGATGATAAAGGCAATGATTATGACAATGAAAGCACTGATTTGCACAGTCCTTGTGACAGTTGTGGAGTGGTCAATTTTCCTTTTTCTCTCACTCATTCCATTGGATACTTTCTTTCCATTTTGTATCACAGTTCCATTGGACTTCATTGCTTTCTTCTTGGATCCCATTGTAACAGAAACCCTTCAAAATAAAAACACTATTTCTTATTTATGCTCAGAGATGTATTGAAGTCCATTGCAGTTAAGAATTGCTCTTCATTACAGTTAATTGAAATTTGTTTTACATAATTATAGTAATCTAATGAAGTTTACTGAAAATAAGTAT
Organism: Ostrea denselamellosa; assembly: GCA_024699665.1. NCBI lineage: Eukaryota > Metazoa > Mollusca > Bivalvia > Ostreida > Ostreidae > Ostrea > Ostrea denselamellosa. The sequence continues at coordinate 1,783,387 of JAMZEH010000017.1, read as the reverse complement.
TGAAGTTTACTACAAAATAAGAACTAAACAGTCCTAGTAGTGCAGTTTACTGAATGTAACAGAGCCAAGCTTAAGTATTTTGTCCCTGCTTAGGATTGAACCTGGGACCTCTGGCATGACAGTCCAGTGTTTTACCAATCAATCTTAAGGGTTAACTCAGCTAGTAGGAAGGCCATGTGTCTAACACTACCAGATGAGCACAATAATACAAGATTTATATTTTGTTATCTGAAACATAACTTTAACAATCCTTGAAAATTATACTGTTTTCTGCTGAAACATGAAAGCAGAGTTTAGTTTTAATACTAGTGAAATTATCACGGGTATTTCAGCTGGGAATTGTAGAATTAGCGAAACTCCCAAAAATTTAAAGGTCACGAATTTAAGAATATGTTTTTTTTAATTTTATTTTCGTTACATGGTTCACGGTAAGTATAACTTGTTATGTGTACATATTATTTACCAAAGAAAATCTAAAAAATTCAAGAAATGCAGCATTACCTTTCATAAACTTAAATCCCTTGAAATACACCAAAATCTTTCATTCACGAAGACACTGTCACATCTGTCCAACTGACAACAATACTAGGCTTAAGAAACCTTGATTGATTTTGAAGTGCTAGAACCAAGGACCACCTATCTCCTACACCTGGTCACAAAACTTCATCCTCACATTTTGTGTTCTGTCTTTTGTGGCAACAAATAGTCTCAAGAAACTGATGGTGATGACATGCAACTTTCCTGGGAGTTTTTTATCTTTTAATTGAAGGAAACCAATTTCTTAATCCAAATATCCAAAACAAAGCTAGGAGTTACACAGCATAAAGGCTTTTAATTCTCTGACCCTAGAGATATGTATGTATTAAGGCATTCTCTGAATCTTTTTTGTTTGGAGGTATAAATGCAATAAAATTAGAGATGACTGAGTGCCTCCCTAATATGATACTCAGGGATATTTCATTGCTGGACATGTTTGAAAGGATGTCTCCCGGATGTCTTAATCTGTGTCAAGTGGTCAGTCAGTGACACATAGTGTGAAGAAGAATGAAATGTCCAGTCTGATTATCATCTTGTTAGTATGGAGATACCTCCAGCATATTCATCACAGTCTCTGCCATGTTGTTTTAAAGAACAAGTAACATGTGTACAGTTATGTTATACACTCGTAATTTTAATCCATGATAGTATCAAATTATATATTAACTCTGGTAAAAAAAATCTGCAACAGATGTTCAATTTGCTTCCATATTTTAACAAAATGATATTCTTAAAAAAAAAAGAAAAAAAAAAAAAAAAAAGAAGAAATATTTAATTGATATTTTCATCATTAAAAGATTAACAGATAAAGGCAGCCGTGAGGCCATGGTAAATGGAAGGGCCCAAAAGAACGGGAATTTAACAAAAAGAAGAGATTTTTTTTCATAGTTTGAATTGATTTAAACATCTATTCACCAGGTCCATCTGCCACAACTTCACACAACTTCATAGTTTGATAAAAGTTAGTTTTCATAACCCCCCCCCCCCCCCCCCAACAACTATAGGAAATACCATGAAAAGCTTGTACACAAGATCAAATAATTCAACATTTTCAATAATTTTCATAAAGCAAAACCTTATAAGATGTTATTTAATTTGCTTAGCAGTTTTCTAGTTAATCAGTTAAATACATTGTAAATGTACAAGGAATTTTGCTGCATGAAACCCGAGATCTCTAATACAGCATGCATTAAATGAAGTTTTAAACAATTTCATTGGTTTATAACAATCTCATAAATAAATGACATTTCATGTAAAATCATAATTATTTTTCTGAAATATATTTGTAATTCCTTGTTTCAACTATTTCTTTTTTTATCAAAATTATTTTCAAATTTAGATATGTTCATGCTAAATTTCACACCCCAGGCTGACCAAGGTAAGAGAAATTATTGGAACCTGCTATTAGGAGGTCTGCTTCCTGTATATTTCTTTCAATGACAAACTTCAAAGAAAATGATGGATTGATAACTAAAAGGAGCTTACTCAATTGTAGTGGATTTTCTTAGATGTCCCTGAAATAAAATGGCTCATGTTTGTATGCTTTACTCCTTAAATGATTCTATATAAACACTACAGTCTGTGTGGATTAGTCCATGGGTAAAGTAATAAATGACACATGGTTAGAAGTCATGACTGGACAACTTTAAATGTCCACTTAACCTGGTCATTTTTGACATATTAGATGACCCTAGTAATTGAGTTTATAGCTTGTTTTAGACCAAGTGGACCCAACATAATGTATGTGTGCATTTATAGTAATTAATGCATTTTCTTCATGTTGCCTGCAACATAGTAGTTTTTTTTTTTTTAAAAAGTCTGGTACCTGCGAATGTGATGTGTAAATGTTCATGTATATTACATCTACATTCAGTTGTCAGTGAAAATTCAGATACATGTTATACATTTGCTTTTGATAGGAAAATTTGTTTACTAAATACACTGTTTTATTGCAAATAAGTTATGACTAATATTTAGTATCAACACAGTCATATTTTTTTTCTTTAGAAGGAGAAAAACTATTCTATTTTATGACATTCCATTATATTTTTTTTTCATGTATGAAACATTTTGCATGCCACTGTTCCAACAGTAACATTTTGCTTGCCACTGGTACACCTGTAACACTTTGCTTGCCACTGGTGCACCTGTAACACTTTGCTTGACACTGGTGCACCTGTAACACTATGCTTGCCACTGGTGCACCTGTGACACTATGCTTGCCACTGGTGCACCTGCAACACTATGCGTGCCAATGGAGCACCTGTAACACTTTGCTTGACACTGGAGCACCTGTAACACTTTGCTTGACACTGGAGCACCTGTAACACTTTGCTTGACACTGGAGCACCTGTAACACTTTGCTTGATACTGGTGCACCTGTAACACTTTGCTTGATACTGGTGCACCTGTAACACTTTGCTTGACACTGGAGCATCTGTAACACTTTGCTTGACACTAGAGCACCTGTAACACTTTGCTTGATACTGGTGCACCTGTAACACTTTGCTTGATACTGGTGCACCTGTAACACTTTGCTTGACACTGGAGCATCTGTAACACTTTGCTTGACACTAGAGCACCTGTAACACTTTGCTTGATACTGGTGCACCTGTAACACTTTGCTTGCCATTGGAGCACCTGTGACACTTTGCTTACTGCTGTTGCACCTGTAACACTTTGCTTGCCACTGTTGCAACTGTATCACTGTGTGCTTCAATATCAAATTAATTTATTTAATTTTATACATATGATATTAATAACCTAGCATCTCTTGACAGATTATCAGCTGTAAATCTGAAATATTGCCATTGTTTAATAAAGACTTCAAGCAAGAATTCACCAAAACACTATAATGAAGGTAAAATCCACAATTTGACACCTTACCTTAATACACATAGAAGCAAATATGAAATCACACACGTCCAAATCTCAATGTTTGCATACACAGGACACCTAGAATTCCTCCTTATCTCAGAGCGTGTGATCAAATCATTGATTTTTTTTTAATGTCTGCTTTAAAGGGAAACAAAACACCCGAAAATGCAGACAGTTAACCCGTCAAAAGGAACCTTTAGTTCACGTGAAACATCTTGCTATATAAATAAGTCCACTGCAGGCTTTATGATCTAGAAATAATGTTAATCCCGTCACTGGTATACGAAAGTTGTGGTGCCAGTGAAAATAAAGTCCAAGAGATTAAGCTGACAAAATATAAATTAAATTGGCCCTAATACATATTGTATGTTTATCATTTATACCATACCACAGAAGCATAAGGGTTAAAGGTCCCGTACTGTAATCCTCAATCATGCACTGACTGGCTGGAAGTGGTGGAAGTGGTGGAAGTGGTGCATATGAATAATTAATGGGAATTAACAAACCTATCAACACATTTTAATCCTTACCTGTGTCACCTCACAAACAAGTGAATCATTGGCCTCACAACCTTTCAATGAATTCCCATAAAGTGATCATTCTCTGTGAAATTATCAAACAAAAACCACCAATCAATTCCAAAGCGATACATTTATCATGAAAAGCAAAAAAAACATCCTTCTGTCACGCTTGTGTAACTTGACCGGTTTCATATTTTACAAAGTGGATTATTCTCGTACACACAAATAAAGTTTTCATTGATAGCTCTCAAACATGCAATTTTAAAAGTCCAACAGCATACCAAAGTCGCTTATGGAAGATTCAACTGCCGAAAAACGGGGAGATTTTCCTCTTTTTTCTTACAATTTGTTGAATTCTAAAGATGTGCTTATTCACATTTATGCAGTCTTGCATTTTCAAGGAGGGTTAAATTTCAACAATTTTATCTGTAAATTCATCAGTTTAAGGTATCTTATTCTTATAAGATGGGTGTATATGTTGAGAGACAGTTCTCCCTCTCTTTCTCACTTTCTTTTTTAATTTCAAATCAAACATCATAATTTTGTAAGACTTAATGTTTTAATCTGTTTAGAAAATATTTCTTTATTACTCTACATTACTATGAACATGCACATAAATGTATACATGTATATATGAATAATATGCTAAATTCTAGATATATGATATTACAATTTCATTCACATACAAAGACACATTAAATTCTAGTTTTACAAACTTTTAAAGACAGCAGAAAACAGATTTTGAGCTTGATAAATCTTATTATACATGTAAATAGATTCCAAATTTGTATTACAATAAATAGTCAATTTAAGATGAATTTACATAAGATTTCCTCTTTAAGGAGAAAAGTTCCAGGCAAATTTTATCACTCTTTAAACAGAGTTTCAACAAAAATGAGGGTCATGCATGCTTAAACTTTATTTGGCCATTGTTAATGTCTATTTGGTATAAAAAATATAAACAACTTTGGGGAGGAACATTTTATTACTTAATGATGAACATAAAGGGTGGCATTTGATAAGCAACATTTGAAGTGTCTGCATTCATTTCATGTTCTTTTAATGGTTTTATGGGATTTCAAACACAAAATTTAACCTGTTATGCTAAAAGTTGGTTAGAAAATGGGGGTTGGATGTAATAAAAAAAATCTAAACTATGTAAATTAGAAAACTAGTTGTAGTTTGCTGAATTAAAGGAACTCTTTAAAGTGTTTACTTTTAGTTAAGAAGCTACTTTAGATTTGTTGGTTATTGGATATAGCTCAGCTATTGTGTTCACAGTTAAATTGATAGAACATTTTTACACAGGAGGGGGGGGATGTCTGTTTGTAACCACTGAGATGACTGCAGATTTGATTACAGCTGTATGGTCTGGAAGTTTGCAGGTATATTCTTTAGAAACATAAAAACTTCACATGTTTACATTGTGTACCAAACAGTACTGTCATATTATTTTTACAAAGTAAAGTGTTAAACTAGTGTTTGGACTGTTATGTCACACAGACAATTAAACATGTGTGTGGTTTTGAGATATATACTACATCAATTTGTTTGAGATTGAACCATCATGGCTCTAGCTATAGAAAAACAGTTTTAAGCCATTCTTATTAAATTGCTCTTCTACATTTTTATCTGCGTCACCAACGGTGACATTAGGTCTAGTAGCTACTTCATTCCATCCATCCAGTCATTCGTCCATCATGCTTATGGGTGCATATTTTTTATAATCTGTAACTCAACAAGATGAGTTTGTGAAATACAAATGCCCTTGATAATGGCAAATATTAATGATGGCCATACCAATGTTCAAGTTTTTAGAAAGTAGGTCAAATCCAAAGATCAAGGTCACAAGGTCAAAAATCTTGGTACCAGTTAAAAGGTCTTGTCACAAGAAATACTCATGGAAATATGAAAACACTAGTATTCATCAGTTAGAAGTTATGTCCAATGTCAAAAGTTTTAAAAAGTAGGTCAAATACCAAGATCAAATGGTCAAAACATTTGGTACTGATACTAATGTCTAGTCAAAGTAAACATTCATATGAAATGTGAAAGCCTTAGTGCTTATCATTAAAATTTTAGGACCAATATAAAAGTTTTTGAAAGGTTGGTCATTCCAAAGATCAAGGTCATAAGGTAAAACATTTGTATACATAGAAAAGTTTGGTTACAAGGAATACTCAGGTAAAATATGAAAACCTTATTTCTTACCATTTAAAAGTCATGGCAACATTACAATATTTGAAGTCAAATGCTAAGGTGAAGGTCACAAGGTCAAAATATTGGTACAAACAGAAAGGTCTTGTCACAAGGATTCACTCATGGGAAATATCAAAGCCCAAGTACCTACCATTTAAAAGTTATGGCCAAGGTTAATTTTTTTTAAAAGTAGGTCAAACATCAAGGTCAAGATTACAAGGTCAAAAATTTTGACACCAATGGAAAGGTCTTGTCACAAGGAATTCTTATATGTAATATCAAAGTGCTCTCATTTACTGTTCAAAAGTCATTAGGAAGATTAAAGTTTCAGACAGAATGGCAGAATTACAAAGACAGGACAATATAGTTTCAGAATTACATGGACAGGACAAAAACAATATCCCCCCTCCCCAGACCTTCGATCACAGGGGCATAAAAAAGTTAATTCAACCAATATTATTCAAACTTCGCACTATGTTTGTATACATATTTGTCAAATTTTTACTGTGATTTTTACGATGTTCGATTTGGCCTTCGTTTTGCAATTTATGCTATTGATTGTGCATATTTTGTGTACTCTATAACTCAAAAAGTTTCCCATCAATGTTTTTTAAACTTTGCACATTGTTTATATATATATATATATAAAAAGATGTGCACTGTTTATTATGATGAAATTTGACAAATTCTAATGGTGATTTTTAGCATGTTCGACTTCACTATTTTTTTTCACAATATATGCAATTGAGGTGCATATTTTGTGTATTCTGTAACTCAAAAATACAAGACTACTCATAAAGTATTCACCCAATAGTATTCAAACTCTGCACAGTGTTTATATATACTTGTCACAATTTTTAACGCCCCACTTTTATTTGTTGAAAATTGAAGAAACCGTTATGTTAATATTAATGTCCTTAAAAACATCGTCTGCTGTACATACCCTTTCATATCTGCGATTGAAAAAAATCGAGTTCAATGAGAAATTATTCGGCCGTGACCGCTTTTGTTGAAAAGCGTGAAGTACGAGTTCGACATGGTTTACGGGTGTGTTTTTCAAAATGGTTTTTTCCACGTGTTCTCTGTCTCAAGATCATCTTAAAAAACAGATAAAGTTTGGGAGAAAATGCGGCGCATGTCTACATAAAATCATACTAAGGCTCGTCCGGAAATTTAATCGAATCGGAAGTACAGATGACCTACCCCGAAGACCGAAACGTCGAGTGACGACACGCCAACAGGACAACTACATTAGGGTCTCGGTTGAAACTTCTAGCAACCTGAAAAAGTTTTAATAAATTTATTTAGCTTTTTCATTAATTTTTAAATGTTGGAAGAAAACAAAATGAACAAAGCAAAAAGAAACACACCTCCCGTGAACTGCGCCCGGCTTGGACCATGCCAACTGCTCTTGCGCGTTCTTGTGTAGACATGCGCTGCATTTTCTCCCAAACTTTATCTGTTTTTTAAGATGATCTTGAGACAGAGAACACGTGGAAAAAACCGTTTTGAAAAACACACCCGTAAACCATGTCGAACTCGTACTTCACGCTTTTCAACAAAAGCGGTCACGGCCGAATAATTTCTCATTGAACTCGATTTTTTTCAATCGCAGATATGAAAGGGTATGTACAGCAGACGATGTTTTTAAGGACATTAATATTAACATAACGGTTTCTTCAATTTTCAACAAATAAAAGTGGGGCGTTAGAAATTTTGACAAGTATACATATTAAAGACACACACTGTTTATTATGGTGAGAGTTAACAAACTTTTTCTGTGATTTTAAGCATGTTCAACTTAAGCAAATTTTTGGCAATATATGTTATTAAAATGTTTCTTTGGCATATTCAACTTTTTATGAAATGTGGAATTTAGAGTGGATATACCTTGTGTATACTCTGAGATGTCTACATCTGAAGAGATATAGTTTGATTTTTATCTGAGATGTCTACATCTGAAGAGATATAGTTTGATTTTTATCTGAGATGTCTACATCTGAAGAGATATAGTTTGATTTTTATCTGAGATGTCTACATCTGAAGAGATATAGTTTGATTTTTATCTGAGATGTCTACATCTGAAGAGATATAGTTTGATTTTATCTGAGATGTCTACATCTGAAGAGATATAGTTTGATTTTTATCTGAGATGTCTACATCTGAAGAGATATAGTTTGATTTTTATCTGAGATGTCTACATCTGAAGAGATATAGTTTGATTTTTATCTGAGATGTCTACATCTGAAGAGATATAGTTTGATTTTTATCTGAGATGTCTACATCTGAAGAGATATAGTTTGATTTTTATCTGAGATGTCTACATCTGAAGAGATATAGTTTGATTTTTATCTGAGATGTCTACATCTGAAGAGATATAGTTTGATTTTTATCTGAGATGTCTACATCTGAAGAGATATAGTTTGATTTTTATCTGAGATGTCTACATCTGAAGAGATATAGTTTGATTTTTATCTGAGATGTCTACATCTGAAGAGATATAGTTTGATTTTTATCTGAGATGTCTACATCTGAAGAGATATAGTTTGATTTTTATCTGAGATGTCTACATCTGAAGAGATATAGTTTGATTTTTATCTGAGATGTCTACATCTGAAGAGATATAGTTTGATTTTTATCTGAGATGTCTACATCTGAAGAGATACAGTTTGATTTTATGTGAAATAATGTTGAACAATAGGTAGTGTTAACAAATTTATGACAGTGATGCAGGTCTAGACACATTATCAGTTTTGTTTCTTTTTCCATCGTATGGATCTGGTGCAATAACTGGGTACAAAAAATCTATTTCCATGATTATATTATAAATTTCATTTCATAAGGTAGAATATTATCATTATCATATACAATGAAAAATGCTAATTAATAAAAAGAAAAAAAACACCCAGAAATATTTCCTTTAAACAAACACCACAGGGGGACAGACTTTCTGTCAACGACACATGCCCGTTGATGACACTTGTAAATGAAGTACACAATACATATAATAGGTGTGTCAGCATGTTGTAAGATAATCAAAATAGACTCAGAATCCAGATTAAAGACACAAGAGTCTAAGCTAAGTGTGCTTTTTCTTGCTCATCTTTGATCATGCACGTTTACATAGGTGTGTTTTTGCATTTATGTACATCTTGCATACCCGCACGTTCTGTCTCTCGGTACTACATTCTCTACAATGAAAATATCTTCAAGTTTGCTATTATAAGAATTAGTTCAAACTTTTTAAAACAATCATTTGCATGAAACTTGTCTTAAAATTTATCAGAGAAAAAAAAATTAATCATACAGTTTTAATATACTGGTATTCATTTGAATGTACCATGCACTAAGCAACTGAGGTAAACTTTCATCTTTTCTTTGTGCAGCAATTTCAATACCAGGCATGGATTCAAGAGGGGGCAGATTCTGTAGAAGGAAGGGGGAAGAGAAAGGCTTGGAGGGAGAGAGGGGGGAGGGAAAAGAGAAAGGCTTAGGGGAGAGAGGGGGAAGGGGAAAAAAGGCTTGGAAGGAGAGAGGGGGAGGGAGAAGAGAAAGGCTTGGGGGAGAGAGGAGGAAGGGAAAATAGAAAGGCTTGGAGAGAGAGGGAGGGGGAAGGGAGATAGGAAGGAAGATGAGAGAGATGGAGAAAAAAGAAGGGAGGGAGAGAAAGGTATGGAAAGAGCTATGAAGTAGAGCAAAAGAAGAGGGACCCTATTTCTACACTACCCCCACACCCTCCCACCCCCCACCCCGAGTCCCCATTGATATATGTCCCAATCACTTTTAAAGTATTGAATGCCATAATTTGACCAATTTATTTAATTCACCAATGATATATTTGATTTATAACAAATCCTTTTCTTTCATTAGAAAATATTGGCAATTATTTTATTTTCAAATAATAATCATTCATTCAGTATATTTTAATTAGATTAATTATACAGAAAATTCACATCATTTTGCTTGATGACTTTTCTTTTCAAGTGAAATAATGTAAGAAGCAGAGATACATTAATCAATGTTGAAATTATGCAGCACTAATTAAAAGGTATCTTGTTTGACATGATACCTAAATCCATGGACCAACCGTCAATTACATGGCTATATATACACACTTTTCCATCATAAAATTCAAACAAGTAACTTGAGTTAAGATCATAAGACATGATACCACTAAGGTAAGAATCCCTTTCTCTAATGATATTTGGTTTTAAAAATAAATCTTTTAAACATCTGTAAGTGGTTTTTCAATAGCCCCGTTAAGCCAGAGTCAGTCAAAATATTCTGATAAACTTGATTGAGAGGTAAAAACTCCTGTTTCCCTATTATGTTGTCCATAAAGGTCCACTTGTCAAAATTGGGTAGAAAAGGTGAAAAATTCACTTTGTTAAAGTCCTACCAGGTTTCAATTCATAAGCACAGGAATAAACTGCAGCCCTGTCCTCCACAATTCACTGGGGACAAAGAGTTAATTAAAGTAGAGCCCTAGCAAGCAAGCAGATGACAAAAACTTAATTCTGGGACTGAGGAGGAGGCGTGTCGCTGAAATGAACAGTTTACAATGTGCAACTTGCTCTGCAATATTTTGTTCCGGCATATCACATGCTTTTTACGTGCAATAACAATAATCGATTTTTCTTATGAAATTGCTTCAGAGAAAATGAATGTAACCTCTAAGAATATTTCTTTTTCAGTACACGTATAGGTAGAAAAAAAAAATATAATTGAGAAAAATCATCCTGCAACTCTGTTTCTCTCTTAGAACAGGAATTAAGAAATGCTTTTAGAGTCTAATGCAAATCCTCTTTACTACATATAATCTGTATTTTTCTACTAATTTTCTTCTCCATGCATTGTGTAACATTATCTTGTTCTAGAAAAACATTAACATGGAGAGGGCATTTTCTTTGATGCTCTGAAACATCATTTGTTTAATTCAGGCACCTGCTAACTTTCCCTGTAGTAGATTAATTAACACACAATGCAGTGAAATTATTTTAACCATGTCTGCTCCCACTTTAATGTTTAAGAATTTACCACTATTTTCAGTTTAACGATACTGGCTTTTGATCAAACATTTGCTCATATCTCAAATTTTTGTGAGGAGTTGTCCCCCTTGACACTCCAGCACATGTGATAAACTTCAAGCAACAAAACAAATGTCTCTCGGAGACCAGTTTTATAAAATGAGAGAGAGAGAAAAAATGAGGAAAGAAAGAGTAATAGTACTTACTGCTCCCCAGTAGAGAAAACTGTGTCACTAGATTTCCTAACTGTGGATGGAAATGTAAATTGCTGCCCAGTGGTAGAACTGGCAATAGGACTAGATCCAAGTCTGCTCCGAGCAGATGTCCGAGAGCCTGTAGACCGAAGTTTCAAAGTTGGAGCAAATGGCATTCTTGTCAATATCCTTGGATACCTAATCTAATGCCATATGGACTGCAAAATAGGAGAAAAATAACTCTCTGATTACTTGGTATAATGCCTGTTGATTACATGGAAGTGGTAAATAATGCAGACAAATTGGTACGGAAAATATTCTGCTGTTATCCCATCATGTGTCAGGTCCACTCTCTGTATTGATTCTAAAATCTGATAATTTCGCACCGGCAGTTATCTTGCCATTGTTTACAGGAGTTTTATTGTCTTATTTCATTAGCTGCATGGCATGGAATTCTTCATACACAGTCCTAAAAATGTCAAATTCTGGATAATTTAACTGGATAATTAACAGTTCAGGCTCTGAAAGTATGCACAACTCCTTTGGGTAGGCAAACCCCATTCTGTCAAAAGTCTTGGATTTGAAAACGGGTTCTAAGCCTGAATGGCCTTGTTTGCACTTTATCCAATTGCTTATTCTATTTGAATCATGGTTACATAATGTGTACCAAGTTCATACATATTTCAAAGAATGAATTAAATGTCAGACACATAAATCTTTATAACATTATCTGAGCAAATGACCTTTGAACAACCAGGTAGTTATCAGAATTAAATTCTAAGAAAATTAAACACAGTGACCTTCCTGTACTACAAGATGTATTTTTCATATTATATATACACAAATCTAAAAGCCATGAGACGTAATACCAGAATTAAACATAATGAAAAGAAAAACTAATTAGTATTTATTTACCTGAGATCCTTTCTATTTTAAACTTCAAAGACGGAACTTGTAATTACGTGTCGGAGGAGGCACTGTCTTCTGAACATCTACAACTAGAATAGAAAACAGCAGTAAGACAAACAAGAACAAAACCTGTAAGGTAAAGAAAGATACCTTATTGATAACAGTACAAATTAGCAAATACTCACCTGTAATACCTGAAGATATGATAATAAATGCCACATACAGAGCAGTACCTATGTATACTTAGAGCCTCTAAGTCAAAGTTTCATGTTTAACAAATCAATATATTCTCTTCATTCAGTATGTTCATTCTACAACAGGTCTGTTATTATAGTAATAAAATCACCCTTTAACTTTCAGCTGATCTGATGTTCTTACGATCTGCAACTAATGGGCCATCAATTTCAAATAAATGAATGGTTGAATACTTCACTTCTTTCAATTACCATATAGCGTTATTTAAAGATATTTTGACAATTTGTAGTCGGAGCGTTTATAAAATTGTCATGATATTGAGATTCAACATGTCATAAATGTTGCAAAAAAATTGCATTTGAATTTTCTAGCTTCATTTGAGTTAAAGGATGGATGGGAATTTAATATTAAATCAGATAACGGTGTAATTTTGACACTATTTCATAGGTACGCTCAATTGTACGGAACCGAAAGCACATTTTCTACCTTTGTATTGGCTATTTCATTTTATAGAGTGAATTTAAAAAGTAGTAATTCTAAACTATTACATTTCATGTTTTTGTTTGCTTTCTCTGCCCCTTTAATTATATATTATTTTTAGAATACATATTACAGGGTGTCCCAACAGTGCACTTCCTTGGAAGTGAAAGTCACGAGTCTATCAAATATAACCTTGTCACGATAGATTTTGGCACTTTACCTAAACCTGGCGACATCTCTACATAAATGAAAAATTCTTGAATAGAAAACAAAAAAAAAAAAAAATCGAACAAATAAACAAAAAGAACAAACAAAACAAAACAAATCTCACCTCTATTACCCTGAGGTTCCATCCTTGTTATTGTCAGTGTTAAATCACTGTCATAAACTCCGACACATGATTTTACTCCGAACACTGGTCAGTTTTTTCCCTTACTAACAGGTCCCTCTGAAAATAACATCTGTGGAACAGGTAAGGACCTCCACTGGAAATTAACTGTCAAGATTTCATGGGTTATTCTGGTGTCAACCATCTTAGCCAAATAAAAATTTTATAAAAAAGAAATTAATGTCTAGATTGTTAATATTATGAAGGTATATAAACAAATTGTTAGCATGAAGTCATTTCTATAATGGCAAAATTCGATTATGCAGATACTGTCTCCTATTCTCTCTGATTATGCATTTCCTGTTATATATATTCCTTCTGATATTTATGTTTATTTGTAGCATAAAGGATTTTATGTCAGATTGATAAGTCAGTGCTTTTATACCTTGAAACAGCATTAGGCTTATCACTATTAAAACAGTATCTTTTATCTTTTAACTGTAAGTAGTGTTTGGGACATGCATAGCAATGTAGTTAATCCACAAAAAAAAATCTGGGAAAACCTAGTTCTTTTATGTGCCATGGGAGAACCAGTCATTATCTGGAGATCAAACCCTCATGACCTTAAAGATTTCCAGGGTGTGTATTCCTACACCTCTAGAGGAAAATGAAAACTCCTCCTAAAACTTCTAACTTCTGGATGGTCAAACTGGTCTCCCGCTGGAGACCACAAATAACCATAAGCTTCTTACTAAGTGACTTATGATTCACTACCACTGATGCAAGTACTGTTACAGAGCCTAATGCAGTAAAGGCAGCAGGTGTGATGCATTGCAGTTCATACCCTCATATACTTTCAAAACCGAAATTTATTTCTTATATTTACATTCTATTTTCATTTCTGTCTGAATTGACAGCAGTTAAAATAATACACACTATACCTGTCATATAGTTCTGTGTTCATACACACATTGTGGACATAAGGAAATGGCTATCGTTGGAATTGGTAAAAATATTGAAGGTAAAAACATGGAAAATGTAACTGTTAGCTTGTAACAGTGAATAAAATTGTGCACTATTTTCCATGCGTCATCTATAACATGAGGAGGGTAAATCAACAATTTGACATCACATTTAATCCCTGTAAATCTACAGACTCTAAAAATAGTACAACTGTTGAACAGAAGGTTACCTGGTAAAACACATCTGTATCCTGAAGGGTCAAATTCCTGATTTAAAGTTTCTTATTCAGGTTTAACCCCAAATTTGTAACTCCCCTTTTCCCCCATCCACTGGAAAAACTCCAATTATTTTCAATTTCTAAAGTTATTCTCCACAGCAAAAAGTTGGGTGTTTACAAAATCAAACATTGCCAACTTTTCTTTGGCAACAACATGCATGTTACCAAGCTATAAGTGTACATTCTCAAAACTCTGAAGATAGTGTGAAAGTAATGTTATACCTTACACTAATATTGTCATCAACAGTTTAAAGGGTTCACGTTTCTTGAAATTTTTTTATATTTTTGATGCTAAATATTAAAAATATAACTCGTTTAATGTTGATAACCAAAATGTGGACCTTCTGAATGCAAGGATATGAGCAATATTTTAATCTTAACTCTGTGTTATGTAAACAAAGATTCAAGTCTTTTTATGTTTACAAACAAATCAGTGAAATGTTAATTTTGTAATTTAAAGCATCTTATTTGTTAGTCACAAATTTTAACTTTTACCTAAAGAATACTTGAAATGTGATATATATATATATATATATATATATATAAAACAAACTTAGATTGATATCTGTTTATTTTGAAAACTTCGTACAGAATAACATACCTCTACTTTTGTTTACAAAACAAATAAACTCTCTCAAATGAGCTTTTGTCATAATATATAACCTTGATTTTTTTGTGAAATCTTTTAAACACATTACACAGGAAATTTTGATCATTAAATATGAAAAAACAAAATTTGGGGCAAAATTGCGAATCAGTCCCTTTAAAGACATTATTCATTATGGAGTTAGTATGCATAAGAAATCTGTGTAAAACAAGAAAAAAAAGAGCATAAAAATAATGAAAAATCTTGCACATTCATATCATATGGTTTATTCATGATTTCAAGGCATATAACTACAAATATAAACATTTAAATAATAACAATCAACAGATAATAAATATTCCATACCAAAAATAGTCAAATAACAATGACCACCGGTTTTCAAAATAAATATTTAATTATTAAAAATCTCCCGATAAAAAATGTTGGCCTGGTCAATCTAGCAAAATATTAGTAGTGATCTTGAATTTCTTGCAAAAGAAAGTATTCTTGTGCAATTTCTCTGAAAACATTTAATGAAGTAATATAAAGTCACCATCTTATGATGCAGTTGAATAACTATCAAAAAGGGAGGTAACTGTGAATCCATGCTGAAAATTTGCACAGCAATAACGATTGTACATTTAATATTGAATCCAAATCAATGCATTTAATTACATTAATACATAGTACACTACCAGGCTAGCTATAGCTTCATTTAAAAATAAAGGAAGTCATATCCTATCAACCCTCTCCTTTTCTAATGCATAGGAAAGAAATTAAGGTACATTTTAAAACACCCATATGTACAGATCTGATGGATTCTGTAAACAAAGTTCTCTATGTATATATAAACTATATCTGACTGATGCATAGTAATACAACAATATGTATAACATGAATACATGGACAAAACATACACAAATGCCATTTAAACATATCTACAACAAAAATCAAAAATAAATTTATGAAATTAATACATCAACATTTAATTAATGTTTGTGGTGATGAAATCCTAACAATTTGAGCATAAGACATTTAAAGTTGGAAGAATATGTATATAATGTACATGAAATATATACTGAGAAAAAAATCCACACAATGAAACCCTGGGGTGGGACTCTGTCACACTATGAAATTTAACTTCAAAATTCATAATCATCTGACAAAATCTTAAAACAGCAAATACAAAACACCACACATCTATATTTTTTTTTTCATATAAAAAAATCTGACACCAACAGCAAGTCATTTTATAGTGCTTATAAACCATAATTCAGTTATTTAATGCAGACCGTATATTCTGGGTTCTGACTTATTTCTATGTTCCATTTCTGCAGGTTTGGTGAACATGGATTTATGGTTTTTGAATCATTTATGGCACTCAAAAATTAAAATCCGACCACAACAGTGATAAATTAGTTAACATACATTAGTATGATATAGCGTAATGATGTCAAAATTATACATGTATTAATATCTTAGTGTTTGAAAAGTATCCTTGTAAATCTAGACTTTGAACAACTTTCTACCCATTTAACAGTTATGAAAAAGCCATTACTTGGATATTATTGGTTAGATTTGCATTGTGACTTCAAAATGATTGGTTGCTTTGCATATTGGTGTAACATTGATGATGGTTTTATGAAACAGCACATTGTGAATATAACATTCAGATTTTCAAAATAAACAGGTTGGAATGTAAATATATACATGTACACACAAGTAAAATTGTAAGATATTTTTGAAATCTTTGATATGCTATGTACATTTGTATACATTTACATCTAAATACAATATAAATAAATATGTTAGAAACATAGTACATGTGACATGATGCACATGTGATAACTCATACTTTGTGTGCATGTGAGTCTTAAGCTTTTTAGGCCCATCTCATGCTCTCAGACTTCTCATGCTCTCAGACTTAATGAATTCTCATATTTTCACAAATGTTCATTAATACAGATGTGTATGTAAAATACTCATGTCCCTATATGGCAATAACATAAAGAGTGACCAAGCTTAAAATTTTTCAAAAGTAAGTCACCCCAAGGTTAAGAGGTCACACACTTTGGTATCAAAAAGAAAGGTCTTGTGACAAGGAACATATATGTGAAATGTGAATGCCTCAGCATTAACCATTCAAAACATATGACCAAGGCTTAAGTTTTTGTGAGTAAACAGACAGACAGATGGACAAAAAAATATATGCCCCTGAATCTCAAAGTATGAGCTTGTGTATTGGGATACTTGGCATGAAAAGCTATCAGTAATTAATCATTAATTGACTACATTGTGGCAATAACCCAAACCTGCAACAGCTGGTCACCAGTTTGGAATCCACTTTCCAACAAAGATGTCTAAACATGTTTTGGTATAAATTATACTTGCTTTGTTTAATGTTATAGGTATGCACCTTTCCTAATGAATATGTGACATCAGTATGTTAGTTTTAATGTTAATATTTATATAAATAATGACTTATTCTTGCTGTACAGTGGTCTGAAAAGGAGTAGAATTTTTTGTGTTTCAAAACAATACAAACTAGTCTTGCATATGAGAGATTTGACAAATCCTAGGCTGTCTCAACACAGACAGATATCTCACATCAAGATCCCCAATTCTCATTCTAAAACTAGCAAGATCTCACCCTAAAACTAGGAAGATCTCACTCTTAAAGTAGTAAGATGTCACTCTAAAACTAGCAAGATCTCACTCTAAAACTAGCAAGATCTCACTCTAAAACTAGCAAGATCTCACTTTAAAACTAGCAAGATCTCTCTCTAAAACTAGCATGATCTCACTCTAAACTAGCAAGATCTCACTCTAAACTAGCATGATCTCACTCTAAAACTAGCATGATCTCACTCTAAAACTAGCATGATCTCACTCTAAAACTAGCAAGATCTCTCTCTAAAACTAGCATGATCTCACTCTAAAACTAGCAAGATCTCTCTCTAAAACTAGCATGATCTCACTCTAAAACTAGCATGACCTCACTCTAAAACTAGTAAGACCTCACTTTTTGCCTCATTGAATTTATGCATGTATGCATGATGCATTTTCATAAATATTTTAAAAAATACCAAGCCAAATAGCTATACAGTGTTGATCTCTCTCTCTTTCTCTCTCTCTCTCTCTCTATATATATATATATCAAAGATTCTAAGTTCCTTACTATGAAACTGATAACTCTGAAATTCAAAATGGGAATTCCTCTGCCTAATCTAAGTATTATTCATAAAATATATGAAAATCTTCACCAAAAAACTCAAGTTATTGTGTGGTGTAGAAAGTGCTAATGGACAGCCAGACAGAAGAACCAATGATGTATGTCACACATCTGCATATTCAGATCTGCCATTCATAAAGAAATTGGAAATGAATAGATTTGGAAAAAAGTTTCCTACTGTGTCAGATAAAGCAGCGGAATACAATGTTTAAGGATATACACAACATTTCTCAATAATACATAATCTTTCGTCACATTTCAGTACAGGTCACCTGCACCCAATCTTGTTTCTACAAAAAAAACCACCAAAAAACGAAAAACAAAAAAAAAACAAAAAAAAAAACCAAAAAAAATTGTGATATATTACCACATCTGTTTCAGAGTTATCATATTTTGAAAGTTCCCAGTTATGGCAAATAAAAATGTAGAGTCAACTCTTATGCCTTACAGAAGGTTGTATATACAGATGTAACCAAGATATTGCAGCAAAAAAAATAAGGAAAAGATCTTTGGGTTAATCAGAGATCAAACTTTTGTATTACTACTTTGATGATCCAACCACCAAGCTAACTGACATATAGGGTATGGAATATTCAATATAAAATTATGTTAGAAATCATACCAGAAATCTTCACATCAAGTAGATGAAAAAAATAGTGTTAGAAAAAGAAAAATGCCAAAACTGACTCGTATGAACTTAAAGCAGTTTTTTATTTACTTCATCATTAGAACTTAAAAACAGGGGGGAGATAATGATGGTTTTCTGTTTATCCTTAAAATTGGGGTGTGTAAAATGAAACACAATGTTTTAATTCTATTTCCAATCCCACAGAAAAAACCCCACCCTAATTATCAGAAAACAATCGTATGCTCTGGTTGTTTGAATACAAATACAGAAAAATTATAGCTCTTTTACCAAACTTTGAATTTGAAAATGTCTACAAGAATAGAATATACCAATGCTGCCTCTCAATTCACTCGGTGTCAACTTATACAGTGATATTTGAAAAAAAGTAGCTGCAAAGACTGGTACAGGCTGTTATAATGCACGTATAATACACATCAGTACTACTATATCAAACTCAATAGAGAAATCAACATCAATTTTAAGACTAGTCTTTACAAACCAACTATATGCCCTTTAGTTTTCTACAAACCTTCAATGGTTCAGTAAACAATATCATAGCTACATGTAATAACTTTTTTTTATTACAAACCTGTAGCTTTTAAATACGTTAATACTGTTGATTTCAGCGAGAATGCGATCTAACTTTCTAGATCCAACACTGTTCTCAATGGTTGATATCAAATGAAAAAAAAAAACACAAAAAGAAACAAGTCCATGATTTGTGAAAATTGACTGCATGACTGAAAAATCTATATACACTAAAAATAATTTCACTATAGATTGTCTTTTTGCTAATTAGTAATAAATTCCATATCATCAACTTATCATTAGTACTCTGTATCTCTTAATACCTAGCCAATGTAGTACTACTGTATAAGTATATATTTATCACACTGGTAACTGTTATTCTAACCAACTTTGATTCACCTGGAATTCATGCACCAGTACGGTTTAAAAAAATACGATATATCTAATGACATCACAGAAATTACCTATGTTTGAATACCTAATAAAAACACACATAACTAAACATCTATCATTCATCAAACAACATAGTCAGCAGTTCTGGTGCACGTGCAATCAGGACTTTGTCCTCGCAGATTTTGCGATAGGCAGAATGATATTCTTCACTTAACCCACGAAGTTTAGTGAGTAGACTGATGAAGCAAGAAAACTGGTGCCCGGCCTTTTCTTTGTATCGTTGTTGGAGAAGGGTCATCAGAGTTTTAACAAGAACAGCTTCAATCTTCTGTACAGTCTCCGGTGATTCTACTTTGCAGCGATCTGCAAGAACATTAAACAAATTCCTTACATGCATTTTAATCACAGTGTTTAGATACCCAGTGATCTGAAAGACTACATAGAATGTTCAAAGATCACCACCTTTCAAGAAATCATAGTATGGCTCACAATAATTAAAAGAATTAACAGTAAGTGGTTGAAATATGAGCAGTGCCCAGTTCTTAGTTCATCTGACAAGACTTTTCTGAAAAAGAATCCCTTCTTCTTGTTTGACTAACTAACGCACATAGTGCTAACACACAATGTGTATAATCTGATGTTGCAGAGTGTAATTATCCTATCATAATTTGCATGCCAATTTCTAACTGTGTTTATTTATATTTTGTGGTGTCTTTTTATTAAATATTCAGATTTTAAAGTTAAGCTAGAAGGCCAGTGTTTCATTGAGAAATAATTACATGGCAACACTATAGTTTCACTTCTACCAATACACTGGTAATTGTAAATATTTCACTTTAAAAAATTCATATCACTGTTTACATAATCAACTAGGCATCATTGTGATGGAAAGCATCACAAAAGGTCTCACTTTGTTGCATAATTTGCTAAGTTCAAGGTCCATAATTCTTTCAAAGAATGTCAACAAAACCCAAACTCCAACATTATCTGTAACTAACTGTTGTTATCTGAAACCAATTATTGTCAACTCTCATATAAATTTTCAATTCAACAGCTGCAGGGATAGCCTAAAGGAAAAGTAATCAAAAAAAAAGTGGAAAACCTGTCAAATCCCTGAAATCTGCAAAGTTCAGGATTTATAACTCATTTAAAAATAGGTCAGTAAAGCCTAAACTCAACTTGATCTTATAACGTATTGATCTGAGCTCATGTATAAATTTTCAAATCAATAGCTGCAGAGATAGCACCTCCCCCCCCCCCCCCCCCCCCAAAAAAAAGTCCAGAAAACTGTCATGGTATGGACATACTGACAGACAGACAGGCTGATCATTTTTGTGCTCCCATAAACAGAACCCTAATAAAATAAATGAGAAACATATCAACAATGTAACCCTGATTACACTATACAAAAATTCATTTTGTTGCTATGCCTGTTGACATGAGACACAGAGCTAGCAGAGTTACATGCCCTTCCTATCTGTCGTCATGCCTGTTGACATGAGACACAGAGCTAACAGAGTTACATGCCCTTCCTATCTGTCGTCATGCCTGTTGACATGAGACACAGAGCTAACAGAGTTACATGCCCTTCCTATCTGTCGTCATACCTGTTGACATGAGACACAGAGCTAGCAGAGTTACATGCCCTTCCTATCTGTCGTCATGCCTGTTGACATGAGACACAGAGCTAGCAGAGTTACATGCCCTTCCTATCTGTCGTCATGCCTGTTGACATGAGACACAGAGCTAGCAGAGTTACATGCCCTTCCTATCTGTCGTCATGCCTGTTGACATGAGACACAGAGCTAGCAGAGTTACATGCCCTTCCTATCTGTCGTCATACCTGTTGACATGAGACACAGAGCTAGCAGAGTTACATGCCCTTCCTATCTGTAGTCATGCCTGTTGACATGAGACACAGAGCTAGCAGAGTTACATGCCCTTCCTATCTGTCGTCATGCCTGTTGACATGAGACACAGAGCTAGCAGAGTTACATGCCCTTCCTATCTGTCGTCATGCCTGTTGACATGAGACACAGAGCTAGCAGAGTTACATGCCCTTCCTATATGTAGTCATGCCTGTTGACATGAGACACAGAGCTAGCAGAGTTACATGCCCTTCCTATCTGTCGTCATGCCTGTTGACATGAGACACAGAGCTAACAGAGTTACATGCCCTTCCTATCTGTCGTCATACCTGTTGACATGAGACACAGAGCTAGAAGAGTTGCATGTTCTTCCTTAATAAGCTGTAGTTTTCTGAGATCATACGTAAGATTCCACCAGGATTTCAGCATATCTTGGGAGAGATAAGCACAGGCATCTGTGAGATGTGTGGCTCTGCCTGAGTATGAGATCATCATCTCTGTCTCGGGATCCTTGGCTCGGTATTCCAATATCAAAAAGAAATCCAGACGAGATGCTGAAAGCAAAACTAACAATTGTTATCATATATCTATAATCTGATAGTTGGTTTTTCCTGCGGGTTGATAATTTTGGCTTATCCTAGCGGTTTGGAATCATGCTGCCATATGTTCAACCACTAAGACACCCAAATATATCTGCAATCACATTTTGGCAAGAAAGATAACTGTATAGCAGGTGTACATGTAGCACTCTTTAGCTTGGGAGGTAAATAAACTACATTTTTGATTTGTCAGCACTGTTGTTTTTGACAGTAAAACGTTTTACAAATTTAACACTACACTGCTTATCAAGTTTTATGTTTTGGAACTCTATGTCTGTTAAAACATATTTCACTAAAATTATTTGTATATCAATAAGCTAGAAAAATCACCTAAGTTTACACCCATGGAAAAAAGACCCGCTATACAGCATAAATTACTGCAAAGTTGACAGCATGTTTTGTGTAAGGTTCTTTTTCCACATGCACACACATAATGATATAGCCCACATACTGTAGACATATTTAATTCCATAGAGATATTATTTTGTGGATTATCAGTTTTGGTTTGGTCTGTGGGTATAAAATTCCTCTACGTTGCTTGTGGCTTAAATGAAATTTGCTTATAGACTTTAAGTTTGCTGGTATGAAATTAAGTGTAGTTATATGACCGTGGACTTATCGGAAATAAGCACTGCACATAAAAATGTGTGTTAGCAGTATATATGATTTCACAAATGTGCAATGTTTCTTCAGCACAGAATAAGTGTAAACTGTATATATGTTGTGTACAAAATGTCACCTTTAACTATATTGGCTTTATCTTTTGCCGAGAGCTCATTAAATCCTGGGATTTCATTACTGAAGTTCACAAAATCGGCCATGGCTAGTCCAAATTCTTCACGTCTGGTGTTGCAGTTCTGAATTCGACCATCCACATCTAAATTTGTTTTCTCGTATATTTCATTGTAATCTTTTGTTGGAATTGGGTGCAATTTCCCAAAGAGATTAACTTTGTCTCGATACTGCGCCTAAAAATTGAAACTGTTTTCTTGTACAGATATGTTTAGAACAGATAAACTCCCTACAATGAAGATCAATCTCTAAGATATTTGGCTGCTTCAAATGATTTAAAAAAAAAAAAAAAAAGATACAGATCCCAGTACTCATATTTCATTTTATGTATGGTGACTGAAGTGGTTACTCTATACATTGTACATGTATATGTATACACCAATTTATCTATGGAATTCAAACTACAGAGACCAAAGAATGAATAAAATGACAAACACACTAACACAATTCAAATGAGAAGGCAAAAAACAATGATGCTACAGTGATGGCCCAGTGACGAATCTACTCACATATCCAATATCTAGTCTCATTTGTATTTCCTCATCATTGACTGTCTGTGTAAAATGCTGTAAGTGTTTATAGGCCTCCCCCAGGGTATCAACCACCTCCTGCACATCCGCAGACATCTCTAAATCCCTGGGGGAACACGGATATATGGGAGGACATTTTCCCTGGGGTGAACACGTGGACTCTGCACTACTGTAGTCTCCTAGAGTGTCTCCACTGTGTGTTGTTAAACTTGACAGTTCTAAGAAGATTGATTGTTTGGAACAACCCTCATCAAATGAGCTGTTGAGCTGCTCACACAGAGAGGTCCTCCCACTAGTAGTACTGCAGCTGACGTTGTGTGGGTTATCTACACTTTCACTTTTGATGGGCCTGTCTGAATCATTAGTTCCTGTCTGTTGGTGTCTTTTAAATTCCAGAATTCTGTTTGTTCTTTCTGTTAAGGTATAACGTCCCTGTCTAACTCCTAAAATATAAACACTGATATACAGGTGTAATGTTTCTGTCTAACTCCTAAAATACAAACACTGATATACAGGTGTAATGTTTCTGTCTAACTCCTAAAATATAAACACTGATATACAGGTGTAATGTTTCTGTCTAACTCCTACAATATAAACACTGATATACAGGTGTAATGTTTCTGTCTAATTCCTAAAATATAAACACTGATATACAGGTGTAATGTTTCTGTCTAACTCCTAAAATATAAACACTGATATACAGGTGTAATGTTTCTGTCTAACTCCTAAAATATAAACACTGATATACAGGTGTAATGTTTCTGTCTAACTCCTAAAATATAAACACTGATATACAGGTGTAATGTAACTGTCTTACACCTGAAATATGAACACCGTGATATATACTAATATATATTTATATTTTTTGCACCTGTCAAATAAAGAAATACATCAATGCAACTTGTCGTGATACAGGATTTCTCACAACCTACCTACTTTATACCACATTTTATAAGAATATTAATTCTCATGTAATTCTGCATAATACATTATACATTACCTGTATAAAAATGCATGCAACTTTTCGTACATTATTTACAGTTTAGCACGATACAATGCATGCAACTTTTCGTACATTATTTACAGTTTAGCACGATACAATGCATGCAACTTTTCGTACATTATTTACAGTTTAGCACGATACAATGCATGCAACTTTTCGTACATTATTTACAGTTTAGCACGATACAATGCATGCAACTTTTCGTACATTATTTACAGTTTAGCACGATACAATGCATGCAACTTTTCGTACATTATTTACAGTTTAGCATGCGACTTTTCCTACATTATTTACAGTTTAGCATGCGACTTTTCCTACATTATTTACAGTTTAGCATGCGACTTTTCCTACATTATTTACAGTTTAGCATGCGACTTTTCCTACATTATTTACAGTTTAGCATGCGACTTTTCCTACATTATTTACAGTTTAGCATGCGACTTTTCCTACATTATTTACAGTTTAGCATGCGACTTTTCGTACATTTTTTACAGTTTAGCATGCGACTTTTCCTACATTATTTACAGTTTAGCATGCGACTTTTCCTACATTATTTACAGTTTAGCATGATACAATCAGATGTAGGCTATAGCCAGGATTATTGCCCATAAGGGCATTCTGATGTTACATGTGTTTCTTGTGTATTTCAATTGGCTAACAATGTGAGTAAAGGAGATGACTACTGAATAGGGGTTTACAATCCTATATATATGTTAAACTTTGGGAATGTGTAAATATCATCTCATTCAGTTTTGCAGCCACTAATGCTGATTTAACAATCACAAACAATCCCTTTGATACTGGCTGTGTACAGTTTGTGACCGATGAATCTGCATTAATGACAACAAATAACTAATGAGGAGATTCCCTAATTAGTTGTCCACTAGAAAGTACCAAGGAAATGTTTATAAAATATACATGCTACCCTTAAATCTTCATATGTCCAGAGTGAGTTGACCCTTGGCCTTTGACCATGTGACCTAAAAATCAATATGTGTCAACGAGTCTTTCGGATGTGGAGTCCCCAAGATATTCTACTTTACCATTGTTCCGTTTGCTCACTGTTTGTTCACCATGCACTCTCTGTTCATAGTTTATGTTCACAGTTCACCACCCTCTCCCATTCACTGTTTACAAAATGTTCATTGTTCGCTCACTGTTTGTCCACTGTTCAGTCTTTTTTCTGTGCAGAGTCATTTGGAACTTCAAAGTGAAAGAATCTATCTTGATAATGAGGACAAACTGTGATTCCTTACTGTGGCCCCAGCCTATCCCTAGGGGGCCATGATTTTAACAAACTTGGTCTGCTCTATAATAGAAAGCTGCCATGTAAATCTGAACTTCTCTGGCCCAGTGGTTCTTGAGAAGATTTTCAAGATTTTTTCCTATATATTTGCATTTAAAACTCTGATCCCATATAATGGCTCCATCCTACCCTCAAGGGGTCATAATTTTAACAAGTTTGAATCTGCACAATGTCGGGAAGCTTCAACATAAATCTGAACTTCTCTAGCTCAGTGGTTCTTGAAAAGAAGATTTTTAAAGACTTTCTCCTATATATTAGTCGGTAAAACTTTGATCCCCTATTGTGGCTCCACCCTACTCCCTATGGCCATGATTTTAACAAATTTGAATCTGCACTGTTAGTAAGCTTCCATGTAACTTTGAAATTATCTGGCCCAGTGGTTCTTGAGAAGAAATTTTTTAAATGAATCCACCCTGTTTTTGCATTTTTGTGATTATCTCCTATTTGAAGGGGATATGGCCCTTCATTTGAACAAACTTGAATCACTTTCAACCAAGGATGATTTGTACCAAGTTTGATTGAAAATGACCTGCTGGTTTTAGAGACAATTTTAAAACTTTATCAGTGTATTTTTGCTATTTTGCTATTACCTGCCCTTGAACAAGGGGTTACCCTTCATTTGAACAAACCTGAATCCCCTTTACCTAGGGATGCTTTATGTAAAGTTGGTTGAAATTGGCTCAGTGGTTCTGAAGAAGTCGAAAATGTGAAAAGTTTACACAGACAGATGAACAACAGGTGATCAGAAAAGCTTACATGAGCTTTCAGCTCAGGTGAGCTAAAAATATGCAATGTGCATGTATTGGTATAAACTTGTACATATGTATCATATTTTGCAAAACATAG
Organism: Ostrea denselamellosa; assembly: GCA_024699665.1. Classification (NCBI taxonomy): domain Eukaryota; kingdom Metazoa; phylum Mollusca; class Bivalvia; order Ostreida; family Ostreidae; genus Ostrea; species Ostrea denselamellosa. Next base: position 1,756,569 of record JAMZEH010000017.1, on the reverse strand, counting down.
CAAGCATCTTTATTTATTTTTTAACAAAAAGCTATATAGTGATTGATGTGGTCTGGTGATGTCAGCACTACCAAATATATTTATTGCTTATATATACGTGAATATTCATTTATCCATACCTGATTATGAAATAAATACAATGCAAGGAAACATCTGATACTTTCCAAATAAATCGTTCATCTTGCATTCACTGTTCACTTTGTGCTTCATTCGCATTCTGTGGTCATTCACCATTCACCAACCTTTCACCAAATTGCAATCAGTGTTTATTCACCATTCACCAACCTTTCACCAAATTGCATTCAGTGTTCATTCACCATTCACCAAATTGCAATCAGTGTTCATTCACCATTCACCAACCTTTCACCAAATTGCATTCAGTGTTCATTCACTATTCACTTTGGATATGTTCACCATTCACTTATCAATCAAGTTGGAAAGTAGAATGTTTCAGCGACTAAGCCAGTGTACCATGTTTGGTGTCAATCAAGCAATTGGTTTTAAAAATACAAGAGACAATATAGTACTATGTCCAGTTTGACACCTGACGTTTAACCATGTGAACCCAAAATGAAAAGAGGTCAATTACTCCTTATGATGTACTAGTGTACTATGTTTGATGTCTACCAAACAAAGGGTTCTCAAGATATTGAGTAGATAGTAGAGCCTTATGTCCAGTCTGACCCCTGACCTTTAACCCTGTGACCTATGGCTCTCAGATATTGAGCAGACAACATTTGGTCTACTGACTGACACACCAACCAACCGATGCAAAGCAATATGCTCCTCTTCCTTGAAGGGGGCATAAAAACTATTGAAATTTTATCATGAACCATTGTAGCATGGATATGACACGATAGTTGAGGATGTCTGCCGATATTTAGTGCTGATCAAAATTAATCACTGACATTGCCCAGCTCTGGCCATGTAAAGCTTTGGCCCTTCATCAACTCAGAAGTAATAATTCTGAATAAAAATTTAAACTCTGAAAGTCAAGAAGCTATACTCACTAAAGTAAATAATGTAACCCAAAAAGTTTGCATTGACAATGACTTGTCATTTTGATGAGGAAAGCAAAGGGATATTATGATAATACTTTTAAAAATAGATTCAAGAATAGAAATGGCTGGGTTGCTTTAAAATATGCTATCTATGATGGAGACAGTAGTATCACTCACTTTCTACCATGTTGAATTTTGAAGAATGTCTATTGGGAAACCTATGAGAGGTGATTAAATACACAATGTACCATCTATCCGCAGCATGCAGAGAAAATGACAAAATTCAACTATTTGTAATTTCTTTTTAAAAAGTCTGAGCAAATTCAAAAAGTTACTTGCACATCTTCAAATGTGTCTATAACATCTGCACAAGGTCTGAAGGTTGCCAAGTCAAAGCTGTAATGTGTACACTAAGTAGGTGCAGTCTATTCAAAAGATGCTCAAAAAATGACAAAGTTCAACTACATGCAAATTTTTCAAAATATGTCTGATCACTTCCAAAAGGTCCGATGTACATCTTCAATGTGTTCATAACAACTGTGCAGAGTTTGGGGAATGTGAGGCTAGAGGTGAGTGAGGACTATATGAGGACGCCTGCCCGGCATTCACCATAATGTAAGCTGGATGCACGTTGTGCAACTCAGCCAAAAATTGCTAGAATATGTTTGAAAAAAAAGTACATGTAAATCTCAGAGTAAAAAACGGCAAAATTTGTGAAAATTATGTAAAATTTCTCTGCAGTAAATTATTTACTTCCATAAATTAATCTTTTTTACGTCATTTTCTCTGTACACAGCAAAAAAAAACAAAAAAACACTATGTCAAAAATAACATTGGAAATATAAATTTGAGTGGTGGTATTTAGGTAATGTAAAACCATGTTAGTTGCTTTGGAAATAATTGGCAAACATAATTTTGGCAACAAATACCACATCAAAAATAACTAACAGTAAGCAAAATTAATGTCACATCAAATCTAACGGCCAATTTAACTTTTGTGTTAACTGAGTGTAAGAGGTCAAGTGGTTTCCTGACTAAACAAGCTCTTCAGTTTGTCATTTATAACATCTTACAATCATGATTTGATCAATATTTAATTGGTATTCAATGATTTTGACCAAAATCAATCTGACCTTTCTTTGACATGCCCAGAGAAAGACATTTTTTCATCCGACATGCTGAGCAGCGAGATGCCTTAGATTCATTGTTCAAAACACAGTCCCAGCCATTCTCACAGATATATGGCTCTTTTCTTTTTAAATATCTTCTGAAGAACCCCTGGAAATGAAAAAAAATCATCATATATTTAGCCATGAGGCTCGGATGAAGTCAGGACTCACAGTTTAGCACTAATTTTTTTTTCTGTGTAATAACAACATGGCATTATACAGGAAATATGTTTCAATTAACCAGGAAATAATTTTACATACCTTGTATGTAATATAAAACACATAGCTTTCATTAATTTTAAAATATAACTTTGCAGAATTCAATTTTCATATCTGTTACTAGTGTATTCATTTAATTTTGTGCCATTAGGCTATACTCTTTTCACAAGTACTACTACTACTACTACTATTATTGCTACTATTATTATTATTACTAGTCGTTAGTAAAAGTCAATGCATCTGTACATCATGGTGATATATACGTGCTGTGTTTTCTATACAGCCTGCAGATAAAGCTACAAAATGTGATGCGAATAAACAAATTATAAGTATCATAGTTTAACGCTTTATCCCTGAGAACTACAAAGCAATTCATTAACATACAATAATTATTCTATTTTATATAATACCAAAACTGTAGTACATGTCCAAGACAAAAAATATCTATATCACTGTAGACCTCATATTTTGAGCATGTCACAGATATTGGTCGTATGAATAGAAAAGTTAATTATTTAGATGTAATAATTAATCAAGGAATATCTCACAACTGTAATAATTTTCAAATTTCAACAATTCCTTATCATATATATTTCTATACTGCTCATGAATATTCTAAATAAATATTCATAGTTGAATTTTCTCAGTAAAAAATACTAAATACATAAAGCACACCAGTAGTCCATTCTATTTGTGTAACCCCAATCAGATAAAACTCTGTATATCATGCACTCCATTACCTTACAGGCTTCACAAGTGTTGACCCCATAATGAATTCCTGAGGCTTTTTTTCCACAGATCTTGCAGGGGGGCAGGAGGAGGGGCAGGCTCTCTGGGAGGTACCTCTCCCTCTTTTGCCCTAGCCTCTTGCTTACTTTCTTCTTAACTTCACCACTATGGACATGAGGGGGGTCCTCAGACATTATAAGTGAGGACCTGGAACACACAAGGTAAACGTCCTTATTTATTACAACCTTATCAATGTCAGTGATCTCATGAGAGAAACACACACAAAAGTTAGAAAGCATTACGAAAGTAGAGAGAATGTGAAAGTAGAGTTTCTTTTGAAGTACTAAAATCTTAATGCTGCAATTATCATAACCTTGTTGCATCATAAATATAAGTAAATGCTGAAAAAAGTGCATGTTATTATGCTAATTAAAATACATGCTGAGGATCTTGAATGAGTGCTTACAGCATATGAAATGAGTTGCCATATTTGATAATTCCCACTCTGCTTTGTGAGGGAAATATTTAAATATGGTAACAGATTTCACAAATTTCATGTGCCTTAAGCATGAGTGTAAGATTCTAGGTATTAATTACACAACTATCAATAAACTCATATTTTAGTTACTTTCCATTTTACATTTCTGTATAGGGAAGTGATTTTCAGCCTCTTTGCATTGTCTGAAAATGTCCTTGAATGGAAGAAATAAGATCTACAAATCAATGTGATAGCTAAATTGAAATTTTAATATTGAGCTATGTTATTAAATGACAACAACAAATGAAAAAGTAATAAATATGATGTTGTAAAAAAATTTTTGTGTCTATGTCAGCACGCACTGACCTCACATGACCCTACATAATTTGCATTATTAATAACCTGTGCTACAAGTTCATATTGTTTTTCTGAACCTGCGTTATGAACCCGGAAACTGTATTGCTGTGTGATAATAAACCTTCTGCAATATGACAGGAGTATATCTAAATTTTCACTGCATGAAGGTAAAAGTCATGGACGAGCACTTGTACAGATGAAGACAATCAAGGCATATTCAAAGAATATAATCCTGCTTCCTATCATGTCACTACACATCTGACATACACTATACATAATGTATTCAAAAGCATGAACTATATATACTTTCTACAATACAGGGTGAGATGATCATGTTCACAGCCATGCTTTACATGCTGTGATATAATCTCCTCAACATTTTATTTTTGTGGTCAGCATAAGCAGTTTTCTGATACATGTATTAGCTTTTTATCTGATAAACACAGTTTTACAAGTAGCAATGAAATAAGATTTCTGCCTACTGGCCCCAAAGTTTAAACCTCTGACCTTTACGTTACACATTAGCTTAAGCTACCAAATTGTAACTGTATCTAAATACTCCTAGAATGACCCAAAGTGGCAACGTCTACCTATTTACATACATCTAAATATATATATATATATATATATATATATATATATATATATATATATATATATATATCTATAAACACAAAGTGGACCAAGCCCATATAGCTCAACTTCACAAGGGCCATAGAAAAATTCATCTTTGCTAGTCAGGGATTTATGATCCACTCCACTTCTATACAAGTGAATATCATAACAAGACAAGTCAATATCAGTCTTGGTGATAATTATGCAAATGAAACAAAGACATTCTGAAGTTGTTACGATTGTTTGAACCATCTAAAAGTTTTAAAATGTTACCATGGTTACCGAGGAATGGACCTGCTGCAAAAACTATAACCACATCACTCATCCACAAAACGTAAGTTAGGTGCAGCATCTGAATCATGAATGATTGTATGTATCCACAAAACTGACCATCACACAATTCCAGTTTCAAAACAAACCAAAAAAATAAAAAAAAACCAACAACAGCCAAAAAAAAAATAAAAAAAATAAATAGATAAATAAAATGAAATCCATATTGAAACATGACCCATTTTCCTGTACTAAATCAATATTTATGTAAAGCCATTACAAATTCGTTATAAACTGACGTCTTACATGGAGCCAAGCAGGCAGGGCTGTCACATCACACAACATATGATTGTCTAAACTCATTATTTTAGTACATGTACATTGAGTTTCAAAGGCTGTTATACACTGTTGACTCATCTTGATCAAAGTTCATATATCCTCTCAACCTCAATCAATGTGTTTGTAGTTCAAGAACATCTCTTTAAAAAAAAATTATGCAATAACTTAATTAATACACACTGTTCCACAGCATCAATCGTCCTTTTGTTTTCATTTTATGAAAGTTGGCTGTTGTTCAGGGGATAAAAAAAATACTAAGCAAGTTCAAGTGTTGTAGTTTTAATTTGAACATAATGACTATGATAAAATCTGTGACTGTGAAATTAACTTACGGAGACTCCCTGAATGCATCTGTGTATACATTCTTATTAAATCAAAAACATTCACTAGCTCTTTTATTATTTTGATTGTCATGTGATATGATTGTCAGACTGTTGGCTAAAAACACATTTATTCTTGTAACGATTATACAAGAAGTCCAACACATACATGTCTAGCCTAAAATCAACAACACCAACACATACATGTCTACCCTAAAATCAATAACTCCAACACATACATGTATAGCCTAAAATCAACAACTCCAACACATACATGTCTAGCCTAAAATCAACATCTCCAACACATACATGTCTAGCCTAAAATCAACAACTCCAACACATACATGTCTAGCCTAAAATCAATAACTCCAACACATACATGTCTAGCCTAAATTCAACAACTCCAACACATACATGTCTAGCCTAAAATCAACAACTCCAACACATACATGTCTAGCCTAAATTCAACAACTCCAACACATACATGTCTAGCCTAAAATCAACATCTCCAACACATACATGTCTAGCCTAAAATCACAACTCCAACACATGCATGTCTAGCCTATAATTAACAATACAAACACATACATGTCTAGTCTATAGTCAATAAGACCAACGCATACATGTCTAGCCTAAAATCAAGCTATTTTCAATGGCTTTTCTTAGCTATTTTAGTGTAAAATGTCAGTTTCTCATACTAGGAAAAAAAAGGTTGCTATATTTTTAGAGCTACAAAAATATAGATGTATTTCTACATCTTTTAACTGTCACTGCCAGTTGACTTCCTAAAACGTTATCTAAAGAAAGAAATGTAGGATGTAAGACTATTTAATGTGAGATGAATGATCAGTAAACTAAAACAAACTCTTTACTTGACTAGGCCTATATAACTTACCCAATTTCGGGTAAAATGGCCTTCACACTGGAAGTATACAATGTAAAGTATTAGTAAAACCCAAAATACAGAGAAATAAAAATTCCGGTTGATGGAAAGTGGTTTTGTACAAATGAATGAAAATAAAATAAAAAGCATCTTTTTACGCCCCAAAAGGTTCTATTCAAGACTCCAAAAATAACTTACACTTTTTAAAACACATCTCCCCGAGCAATATCAGTATCATATCAATATTAATATGATACTGTTGGCGGGATGTGTTATTCAAATTATTTATTGATACGCTAAACATATGTCGACATCTTCATTAAAACATGAATTTTTATGTGATTTTCGTAGAGGATTTATATTTTCACACACACACACACACACACACACACACACACACACATATATATATATATATATGATTTCAGAATTATTTTATTCATAACAAAACCAAATAAATTATGTTAAATATATACTTAAAATGTTCAACGACAATCGAACAATACATTTTAAACCTGTTTTTACAAATTCATCAATACGTTAAGCAGCCAGAGCAACCATTGTCAGGTAACCCCCCAAAACAGTTTGAAAATCGGTATGAGCAACAATAACAAATTTCATTACAAATCATTGAATCTTTATAAAGGCAATATCAGTAGGGTGTATTTCCACCCTGAGCCTGTATAACGGCACGACAACGCCTTTGCATACTTCTGATGAGCCTGCGGAACGCAATTTGTGGCAACCTTGCCCATTCCTGCTGTAAAGCTAACGTAAGCTCATGGCGGTTTGTCGGAAGTACAGGGCGTCTGGAAACAACTTGCTGCAACATGTCCCAGGCATGTTCTATTGGATTTAAATCCGGAGAACAACTTGGCCAATCCATACGTTCAATTGTCTCTGTAGCAAGGTAGTCTGTCACTATACGTGCTCTGTGGCAGGCGCGTCGGCAAGTTTTTGATATTGGGGCGGCGAACTGGATTTTAAAAAAAAGGGGGGGGGGGGTGACGTATTTTAGCTAATATGTACATATAGTCACCAACACCCCCATATTTTCCTTTTATATATATATATATATATATATATATATATATATATATATATATATATATATTTCCATCTATTGAAAAAAATGCAATTATATATTTTACTTCAACTCAAATATTTAATAACATAAGTGATATCAAAGTTGTATGCAAGTCAAACACATTAAACTCATTTCTATCAAAAAACATATATGTGCACTGAGTCATTGAACAATTCAGAAACGTCCAAAAATAAGCCCCCGTCCATCCCGCGCTGAGACAAACTCGTCAGCGACTTCTGACATGTCCATTTTATCCGTAGGTTCCCTGTGGGTGTGTAGAATCATCAAGTGATTCAGCCTCTCTTGTGTCATAGTCGCACGAAGATAGGTCTTCACTCGGCGCAGTGCAGAAAATGTGCGCTCACTTGTGGCATTAGTGGCTGGCATCACTAAAATGAGTCTTAAGAGAGTTACAATCTCCGAGAATAGATATCTGGTAGTTGAAGGCATTTCGGACACTAACTTTACCAAATAGGAAAGAGACACAGCAACAGTTGATGGATCTTTTAAGTTGATTCTCGCGAACGACGTGAATGTTTCCAGCTGCGAAGATAGAGATGTTTGGTCCAAATCATCACAGTAAATCTTTGTCACGAAGTCCAGATCTTCTGTGTATCAACCATGATGGAGAAATAGCCATTCTCTCTGATGTTCGATGTGTCCCGCAATATCTTCAAACCCATCACTTGTAGCATTTCATTCTGGATGTCTGCTGATGTAAATTTGTCTTGCTTCTTTTCTAACCACTTGAGGATTGACGGATCCGATTCACCATGGAGCTTCAGAAGCTGAATAAAGTTGCTTTGTTCGTTGTCATGGCCACGGAAAGGTAATCCCTGTCTAGCAAGAAATCTGATGCTTCGTAGAATTGTTAACAGCTGCTGTCTGTTGCGTGTTTTCTCCTCTGAATGGGCGGCGGAGAGTACTTCACCAATGTCTTTCGTTTCTCTGGGAAGATTCACTTTTCTTTCCACAGACTCTTTGTGGCAGTCGAAATCTTGATGTTTCCTGAATTTTGACGTGGCATCCTTCCAGTTACTGAAGCCTGTAGATATAAAACTGCTCTCTGCCTTGGAATTCGAATTTTTGCCTTCCTTTGCGGCGCCCATGCAAGTGAAACAGAAAGCCAAATCTTTTGCCTGAAAATATGTTAAATACATGTATAAATAAAAACAGTATTATCAACATTAGTGTAAATACTGTAAATGAACTAATGATTAGTTCATTGAATTAACCCGTAGAATATAATGCAATAAATTAATATATATAAAATAATCTCATACACTTACCTCGTCATAATGTAACCATGGATATGGTTTGAACCAGGAAGAGTTGAACGAACGTAGTTCTGGATTCTTTTTGCCAAAAGACCGCTTTGGAAATTTGAAATTAGTTGGTTGATTAATACATGTTAATCCGTCCATTTTGAAATGAAAATGCAGGGATATATGTGGGAAAAAAAAATAAACAAAAAATCTCAAAAAGTTGTTTAGACAGTAATTTTGATTCATCTTCGGCATTTTCCTTTAGTTCACATGCTCATTCAGCTCATATGCTCAATTACAGTAACAGTCATATCAGTGATAATTGTTCAATGACTTAACGACTTGCGGTAGTGTACAATGTTACGTCCAAACATCGATTGATCAATTAATGCAGCATACTTAATACCCTATGTTTGATTACTGTGTACACACGTCGGGTCCAGGTACCTACTTCACCTGTAATCGATGGCTTGCCTTGCCGCCCCAATGACCACAGGTCGCCGTTATACTCGCCGCTCCAATGAAGAGTCAATTTTGCCGTTGCTTTCTCTTTACTTTTTTTTTTTATTTAAAACAAATAATGTTTGTATTTTTTTTTTTTTTTGCCGCCCCTTTGCCGACGCCCCTGTGTGGGGACGAGCATTATCATCCATTAACACAAAGTCGTTGCCTATAGCTCCCGCATAAGGTCTCACAATTGGATGCAGTATCTCGTCCCTGTAAATTGCACCGGTAAGATTGCTATTAATCACGTGCAAGTCAGTACATCCACCAATACTGATCCCGGCCCAAATCATCACAGAGCCACCTCCAAAACGATCATGCTCTGCTACACAGCAATCAGCGTACCGCTCTACACGCATGCACCATACACGACTACGACCGTCATGAAAGTCCACGCAGAACCATGACTCGTCTGTGAAAAGAACAGGCGTCCAATGACGCAGTTGCCAGTTTGTGATTTTGAGCCCAATTGAGTCGTGCTACACGATGTCTTCTCCTCAAAATGGGACGAACAGCAGGTCGATGAGCCCAAAGGTTAGCAGAATGAAGTCTCTGTCTGAGAGTTTCTGGTGTTATGCGCACCCCACTTGCTGCATGAAAGTCAGTATTGAGTTGGACAGCACTCTGAAACCTGTGTCTACGAGCCATAAGTGACATATAGCGATCCTGGCGAGCGGTTGTGGACCTTGGACGACCTGATCTCGTCTCTCAGAAACATTACCTGTCTGCTTAAAACGATTCCACAACCTTGAAATCACACTTTGGGACACATTAAAATGTCTAGAGACAGTTCTCTGGACTTGGCCAGCTTGAAGCATACCTACTGCCTGACCAGAGCAGTTAAATGTCGCCTCATGGCTTTTAATGTCAATAATTGTTCACCTAAGAGTCAACTAGAGCAATAAATACCCACAATAAAATGAAAATCACAATTTTTCAATTTCAATATATACGTTGGCACACTTTTTGATTTTGACCCCTTGCTTGTGTTTGGGCGAAAAAATCGTGCACTTATGACGTCAATATGAAACCAGGTAAATCTATTGTGTTAAGGACACATTGGAGAAACTAAACATGTTAAAAATTTGTCAAAATAATTATTTGGTTAATAAAAATTTTTTAGGTCAAAATCATGATCCTTAACTTTTTTTGTCCAGTATATATATATATATATATATATATATATATATATATATATATATATTCCACAATTCCTGAAACCGATCACGGTGGCTCAGTGGTAGAGCTCTCGCCTCGTGAACGGAAGGTCGTGAGTTCGAGCCCCGCTCGGGCCGGCCGCGTCAAACCTAAGACGTTAAAATAGGTAGTGATTGCTCCTTCGCCAAGAGCTCAGCATTACGAAGTGAGAGTCATGGGTCTTTCGGATGGGACCTTATAAACGGAGGTCCCGTGTCGCAGCAGGTGTGGCACGTAAAAGAACCCTCACTGCTAAAAGCCATTAGTGCTAAGCATAGGTCTAAATTTGCAGCCCCGTCACCGGTAATAGTGACAGTCGCCGGATAGCTGAAAAATTGCTCAGGCGACTATAGATAAAACAAACAAACAAACAATTCCTGAAGACAATCTTGGTTAATATCCCCATACCCAATTAAAAGGAAAGAAGATATGATATACCAAGACTTCGATGTAGCACTAACCTTTAGATTGAATTATATATCCTTCTTTTGTAATAGGCCCATACTTTTATTATTAGATAATTCTCACATATAAGTATTAAATGCTTTTTTTTCCTGTTCTGACAGTGAATAGATTGGAGGTTTACCAAACATACACGTCTATAAATCCTCTTCATCAAAAGCACAGAACTCTGAACAGATACACAGATCAAAGTTTGTAATATCGTCCCAAAATTGGTCTCTGTGGAAAAGATGTGACAACTGCAGGCGAGGTGTTTGATCCAGAATTACAGAGCTGGCATGCATATATGTTTCTCATGGGAGGAATTGTCCAGAGTTTAACTAACGTTTTAATCATTTTGGTTTCTTGTATAGACCACATGACTTTCAAAAATCTTGGCAATCCCTTCCCATCATGTAGCTGTACAAATCACGATAAAATCCGAGCCAAAATGTGTTCGTTTAATCCATTCACAATCTTCGCAAAGAGAAATGGTGGAATGTCGGTTTTTTTCTTCTTTCTTCCTTCTTCTACAGGCAGATTTGTTTGGGAAGTCCTCAGATTCCAAGTTAGAGGCAAGATATTGCGTCAAGAAATATTTATCCTTATTCTCAATGACTAGTGTGTCTTTACTGAATCCATTCGTGTTTTTCCGTGAGTTGCACAAAAATGTACAGGGTCTGAAATTTTTTTTTCGCTAGTACATTGTAAGAGAAATTGCACGGCTTTCCTAAAACAACAATATAGTTTCTTTTTATCGATTTCAGATATAATAGGTCTTAGACCTAGTAAGCTTTCACACATATCTGACCGCGTTCATATATATTTATAGGCTTTTGAATATCTATGACGATGGAATGTTGAAATCAATGCAGCATTTGAAGATCCTGGGTTCTAAGATCATTCCAAACTTCATAGTCTATAAGACACAAGGTATAAATACTTTTCTTTTATCGTAGATTTACAAGAGTACCTGAGATATAATTTTCTGAAGATAAGCGTTGTATATAGTAGTAAGACCGTCTGTCTTTGTCACATGTCCCTTTTGTCCTAGAGAGAGATCTGATTAATTGATTGATTGATTATATTATTTAATGTCCCGCTCGAGAATCTTTCACTCTTATGGAGACGTCACCATAGCTGGTGATGGGCTGCAAAATATATGCCTATGCTCGGCGATTATGGCCTTTGAGCAGGGAGGGATCTTTAACGTGCCACACCTGCTGTGACACGGGTCCTCTGCTTTTGCGGTCTCATCCGAAAGACCGCCTCATTTAGTCACCTCTTACGGCAAACTAGGGGTGCTGAGAATCTATTCTAACAACCCGGATCCCCACGGGTTTAGAGAGAGATTTGAAATGAGAGTTTTGAATGATCCCACGGTGATTGTATTCATTTTTACAGGAATAATTTCGTCGCCTATTAAACATTGATTTGAGACAAAGTTGTGAGATTTGCCGATTACTAAAATACACGACTAAAGTTGTACATCCAGCATATTCTGGAGTGAATGTGGAGTTGACGCTAAACAGGCAATATCATCTGCAAGAAGTGGAGTCGACGATTCTTTACTATGAATTCCAAGGTTTTTATCGGTGTGACAAAGTTCATTAATTAAGCGAGTCATTTATATAAACCGTATATAGACATCCAGATAAGACATCGCCCTGCCGTGTTCCTTGTTCAATCGGAAACCAGAGTGATTGTTAATAATTTACAACTACAGCACTTTTAGTATCAATGTGGCAGTCATCTATGAATGTCAATAACTTTCCCCTTGATACCTATTTGGTGAACTTTGCAAAGCTATCCCTTTTATCATACTGTATCAAAGGCTTTTCCGCTGTTGTTATAAACACTACGGCCTCGGACAACAGTTTCCTCCGAATCCTCGCCACTACCTCTGGACAATTTTGACTGTTTCCCAAATAGGCAAGAAATAACAATATACTAGTCAATGATAATAGTCACTGAAGGTATCTGGTCATGCACACACTAGTATCGCATGGATTCAGATGGACTGGACGGGCACATTTGTTGTATCCCGAAGGAGGAGCTTATTTGTAAACAGCAGGATAGAAACTCCAGGTAAAATACTCATATACAGGGAGATCGTTGTTGGGCTTTTGCTCTACACAGGGATATTCTGTGGTGAAGCTAAGGGAAAGCAGCAGATCTCGAGTCCTGTTATTTATTGTTTTGGGAGACAAGAGTCAATTGATCACCGGAAATGGTGTATTGCTGAAGTATATTTAGTAGTTAGCCATTTTGTAATAGCTGGTAATGGGGCTCATCAGGGAAAGTGGTCGTAAAATACCCTGTGATGTAGCAAAGATTGATTGATTATATATTGTTTAACGTCTTGTTTGAGAATTTGTCACTCAAATGGAGACGTCACCATTGCCAGTGAAGGGCTGCAAAATATAGGCCTGTGCTGGGCGCTTGTGGCCTTTGAGTAGGGAGGATTTTTTTTCGTGCCACACCTGCTGTGACACGGGGCCTCGGTTTTTGCGGTGTCTTCTGAAGGACCAGCCTTTTTGCAATACTTGTTGAATGATGGTTTGTTGGACTCCTTCGTTGGTGATGTGATCAGTGTTTGAGAGGCATCTCATCTCCACTGTTTCGATCCTCCTTTTCAGACCTACCGGTCGCGGTAAGTCAGTGGTGGAGCGTTCGTTACGTAACCGGGAGGTCGTGAGTTTGATCCCGCTCGTGCCATGGCCGCGTCAAACCTAAGACGTAAACATAGGTAGTCATTGCTCCTTCGCCAAACGCCTGGCATTTAGAAGAGAGAATCACGGGTCTTTCGGATATGACCTTTAAAACGAAGATCCCGTGTCGCGATAGGCGTTGGCACGTTTAAGAACCTTCACTGCTACGGCGCTTACCATAGGTCTAAATTTATGGTACTTCACCTACAGCTAGTGACGTCGCAATATTAGGGGAAAACTCTCAACGGGGCGTAAAACACAAAAATAAACAAGAAATCAACTAATCTTTGCAGATCTGCATTCAGTGTCCGAGGTTCACATGCACACAGAGGAATGGTGGTAACCAGTGCAGTAGTTTATTTACATTAATATCTGTGACCCGAACGTTTGTGGTTGATCAGAAAGAAACCACAATATACGTATGCATACATATAGGAAACAATAGAAAATGGAGGTGGGGTTGGTTTATTCAGAAGTTAAGGTAGAGAGTTTGGTCAGGATTATAAAGGGCAGACATCTCTTATCACTGTACTGGAATTGTGGGACTATGTATGGAAACTCCTCTCTGTATTACAATGAAATTAAATCCGTGTCGAGGAAACTCGGTACTGTTGTTAAAATGTACGATAACCGAACTTCACCACCGATATTTGGTGGGATCTGACGTGCCTTGCGTTATCTGCGATATATATGATAGTCAGTGTCGATTTTTTTCTAAGGAACTGGAAGTAGGTGTTTGGGAAACGTGGCTCGGGAATTCCCCCAAAGAAAAACAAAAAAATACAAAAGATTTCTTTCAAAATGCCATATATTTCGTTCGAATTTACAGGATTTAAACGGCACAAAATTCGAGAAAAAGAATTTCGATTTAGAATTTATTTCATCATCTGCCTTGTTGCTGGATCGTCTCTGCATACAATATAAGTAAGAATAAAAGACTGTAGAGAACCATGTATGGAAAAAAGCCACTCCCAATCAACATCATGGAAAGTGTGTAGCCACACCAAATCAGTGCCATGATAGAACGATTTGGAGAGCGGAACATATCTCTGAACGTGAATGCAACGTCTTGGACAAAATTACGATAAGCGCCATGGAGTCCTTGACTTCTTGAACGACCTCGACCTCCACGGTTTCCTACACGAATGTCAAGGTCATCGGAATCATCGGTGGAGGTATCAACTGTAAATTCGCTGTCCGCCTCCGACATATCCGCGACTGAGGCAGAAGACACGCTGGTTCCAACATCGGATAGGAAGGCAGATACATCTAGTCTCGTGGTCACGTGATCATATTCTATGGCAGAAGGAGAATGAGGATCATCCGATTTAAACTGTTCGTCTTGTTCTTCGTTTAAAGAGTGCTGACATCCAATTGATCTCACTTTCAATTTAAACATCTCTCGAACCTTAAAAAGAAGATTTAATCGTTTCAATTTCTCAAGATTACTAAGGTAACGGACGGTGATCTCACAACTCCCACAAGGAATACATAAGAAAGCAACTTGACCAATCGTCAAAGGTATCGGGTCGCAGAAGATGAAAGAATTTTTTTAAAAATTATTTATTTATCTTTAAGTCGAAAAAAAAAACCATTTGTGCATCCCCCCAGAACGAAGGGGTACAGTTATTGTGAAGTCATACATACTTTAATTAAGATATCTTAATTGCTATAATATTGTACGCAAAGTTATAAACAATTTTACGCCGGATAACGATTTTAAAAGGCATACATATATGCATGTTTATATATTTTGAGTTTTTGCTTGTCTGGACTCAATTTCCCTTATCACCTCGAGACCTCTGGAATATATTACCAGATGAATCCACAAAACCCTTTCTATATTTCATGAATAAATAATTATATAAAAATAATAAATAAAATAAATGGAACATGAAACAAACGCATTACAAAACAATGACTTTAATCTCCAATTAAGTACGTATTACATTAATTTTGGAAATATTCTTAAAACTACTTTAATCCCGCAGAAACGAAAACATCAATTCCGCAGAAACGCATGTACACTTTGAAAACCCATATCGGAACACAGCGCGCTCTTGCGCGGCATGAAAAATTAAGAGATGGACTCCTGAATATACCAGAGGTGGGATCAGATGCGTAGGAGGAGTAAGCATCCCTGTCGACCGGTCACAACAACCCACAGCCGTATGTCAAAATCAGTGTGTAAAGAACAGGCTAACAATTGGTATGAAACACGTCAGACAGCATTTGACCCAATGTCATGTTGTACTGGCAAACTAGATTGTTATAATGACCATAGAATTTGCGAAATGCTGACTTTAAACTAGATTGTTGAAACCCCTTTAACTTCAACTTGTAGCCTACCTCTATTTAAAAACTGATCATACGCAGAACAAGTTCTTGCGTAGGATACATCTGTCCGATTTCAAAATTGGTTCTTATGACGTTTAAAACAATTACCATCAAAGAACCAAACTGATATCAATTCACTGGTTCTTGATTTCAACCCCCCCTCCACACGCACACACCGCCACCACCACCACCACCACCACTACTTCATACGATTCGTAATCAGGTTATATTGGTGTATGAGATTTTAAAATAAGATCAAAAGTATACGAAGCATTATGGCATATGGCATATCCGCTATAGCCTATAGGATGAGTTAAACTATTTGAAACATGAATATGATAAGCTTTGTTCCTAACAATCCTATGCTGTTTCAATATACCATATTTCTTGATAAAAGAACCGACCTAAAGAAAATAAATTATATATATATATATATATATATATATATATATATATATATATATATATATATTAAAATTATTAGTATATATAAACAATAGAAGCATGATCGATTTAAACAAATTTCCCAATTCCCCCTTTGTTCTGCTACCATTTTTATAGTTGTTGTAATTATCAAACATTTATAACGAATAAAAGATTAAATTACATGATTTCGTTCTTTCTTCCAGTGGTTGACATATTCCTGAATGGCGAAATTAACGCATGCGTTACGCTGTAAAATATATCGAACACGTGTGGGTGACCTACAGGTGGGGCACGGAAACTTTAGTGTATAAAACAGTGTGTTGGCTTCGTTGTTTCGAGCAACTTTACAGACTCTGTAAAGACATCTGAAAAAAAAAAAGATCAAATGTATAAATATGTAGTATTATATATCATTAATGATGCACTATCTTATAACTATTAATGAAAAATCGTTCATTAATGAAAACAAAGTTTTTTCATTATCGGACGATTTATCATTCAAGGTCAAGTATGGTGATTTTTCTAGGAATTGAGCTTTATACACAAACGTGTCTATCGGTCATAATTTTGTTTTTCATTTGCCACCACAAATACATTTGTACATTTGTTGATGCAACACGCACACACACACACACACACACACACACACACACACACACACACACACACAATAGTTAACTGTATCGTTTCACAACAACCAAAAAAAAAAAAAAAACCACCAAAACAAAACCCTATACATATTCTCACTGTACTTGTTCCATTATCATTGTTTGTGTATTGAATTGCTTGAATATGCTATGTCTAATTTTACCTCAATGTCATTAATTTACCGGGATGCTTAAACTTTGAGCCATTAAGCTTTACAGGTACTTTGATGTAGGATTGAATTAGTTGATTTCCCCCAGAATCTCCTGTTGAATATTTATTTGTTTAGTAGTAAATGAGATTTCAATTTCAGTTATTCATAACTTAGCAAAACAATTAATAAGTAAAATTAATTACTTGAGGAAAGTATCACTTACGTCAAATGTACAGTATAGAAAACGGTGTTCTTTGGACATGGGGAGTGTAACGGAGAGAAAAGCCGTGAGTTCCGACGATGCTTTAAGTTAGAACTTAGGTAATATTGGAAAATAAATTATCATACATATTAGCAAATAGCATACCTTAAACAAAAGCTATGACCACATTTCAGAGTGTGTGGCTTGTTGAAAAATCTCCAGCAAATTCCACATTTCAGGACTCGGATCACCTCGGAGGGAAATGGTCTCTCCTCCGGCATTTTGTAGAAATTCAGTATATGCAATAGCGAGCTACATCAACTACGCTCTGTTCAAAGAATTGTGACGTCGAGTTGTTTTGCGAATTGTGACGTCATATCATTGTTCATACACGTGGTTTTTTTGTTTTGTTTTGTTTTGATTGGTTTTTTATTTAAATTTTTTTTTTTTTTTTTAAATTTTTTTGGGGGTTTTGTTTTTTGTTTTGTTGTTGTTGTAAAGTTGAGCTAATCACTATCTACTAATCAACGTAAACCGGTGTGACATGTTAACATGTGGTAAATATAGCACCTAATCTGATCACAAGATTCCCAATCAGATAACGCTGGGAAAGTGGTACCTGCTGTAGTAGCCGGTTTTGATTATATTTTAGGCTTATTTAAACAACCAAGAGATCCACGGATCATACCGGTCACCTCAGTGTTACTAGCCCTGAGGACTATAATTTCCTATTCCGTATAACTAAGCTAATACCTGAAAGCGTCCATACTATACCTGGTCAGCTAAGGCTGAATCATATGTTTAATATCTTTTCTTGGGAAAGCACCCGAATATACGTATGCTCATGATTTCACCTTTTATTGAATTCCTAATTTTTACAGATTTAAAAAAAAAAAAAATTGAATAATATGTTATTTGTAAGTTTTTATTATCTTTTATAAGTTTCGCAATGTATGTAACTCTTTAACAAGAGATTGGTATGAAAATATAATTCTTTTCAAAAAATATTTTGATAAGTCATACTCTTCTCGTAGACTTTCATGTAATATTCCATGTGAAATAATTAAAGCAGTAATCAAAATTTTGTAAATTCCTATAGTGGATTATTTTTATTTGATGAACTCTTCAAAATAATACCATGATTACCAAAACCCCACCATCCATTTACTAGATATAAAATATGATAGTTATACATTGAATTCGTTAGATTGTCTTTATTAATTTAGGTGTCTTTCATAAATCATTTTTCATAACGCCAGACTTCGGCGACATGAGGTCGATGTTGTGAACATAGAATCATGAAGTCATAATGGGCATCGAAAAGAAATGTTGAGTGTATATAGAGATATGGTTTATTCATTCAATTTCTAACACCCTTAATATACGTAATAAAAAAAATCATACTTTTCTGAAACGCTCCACGTGGAAAATTTGGATTGTCCCTCTTCTTATCAAATTAGGTTGTACCTTATAAATTGTAATGAACGTGCAATTTCTGATTCTCACTGGCTGTAGTTCATGAATACACATGTAGCAAAGAAAGCTATCTATGGGGTTTGTTTTAACAATCATTCGATTGTACTATTTTGCTGTTAGGCTGTTACATGTATACAGACACACCGAAACAAGCGTGTTAATGTGATCATTGTCAGAAATGCGGACCCCACCGGTAAAAAAGTTGTTATTTCTGAACACACTAAGAACGTTAGCTCCACGGCTTATATATTTATTGCTTAAAATTATCCAGTTGAAAACATTTATGTCGATTCAAATTTTGAAAGGGATTCAAGGGACTTTCTTTCGTGGCTGAAGGATTGCTTAATCAAAAAATTCTAACTTTGCATGGTTTTACAGTTCTTGTTTTATTCAATAAATTAATGTATTTTGTCAATATATATATTCGTGGACGTGAAATACATTTCCATTTTTTCTTTAAGTTTGGATACAAGTAGTAGAGATTTGGAACTTGATTCAAATATAAATTTATCAGTTTGGTTGATTTATTTTTCCAAACAGAACACCGATTCTTATATATATATATATATATATATATATATATATATATATATATATATATATAGAGAGAGAGAGAGAGAGAGAGAGAGAGAGAGAGACGTCTAATTTAATTAATTTAGCCGACTTTTTATAGAAAAATTCAGTATTTTGACCACTAATTCAATTTTTAAAGAAAAATATCTATGTTGATAAAAGACATTAGTATTTATTGATTTGATGTAATGAATAATTTGTTTTGCTTATGTTATATTGACACCAACAGACAACTCGCCTTTATGCGAAAAAATCGTAAGTAACAGTAATATTTAAAACATAATGATCACGATGGAAGATAATTGTGCTTGGACCTGTAGACGTAGTTAGGAAAGAAGGATAACTCTAATGAACTTTAGGATCGGCCGTGGACTACAAAATATTGAGAAGCTGAAGACCTAACGCAAGGAAGAATACACCAACTTCCTATTTGCTATTGTACAACAATATGAAATAAAAACAACATGTCATTCAAAATCACGTGATATATGATTAAAGGTTCGAGTCAGCGTGATCTTTAACGTTCAGTTGAAAAACAATTGTTCAGTATTTATGATTTCTATCATTTCGTCGAAAACCTTTTCTAAAAAATAAAAAAAAAAAAAAAATAAAAAAAAAAAATAAAAATAAAAAAAAAAAAAATAAATAAAAAAAAATCCTTCAAGATGTGGAAAATAAGCAGTAGTTCCTCCTTAATCTAATATTCCATTTCTCTGTCACAATTTTGCGTATTTTGAACCTCCAAAGAGTAAGCTCTAGTTAACCCTTGCTTGTCAAGGCTTATGGGATTCTAAGATATCTGCTATTGTTTCTAATTGATTGATTCAGAATTCTTGGCAATACTTTTTAATACTGGAAATTTATTCGACATTTATATTGAGTTTTAAGAGCTTGTATCTTATCTCTAAAAATAACAAGGTTGAATTTCTTCGATTTTATGGAGAACACTTTTTTTTAGAATGTACATTTCGTCAAATTTAAGGGATGAGGAGGGAGGGGGTATCAGCCGTATTTTGTGTCTAAGTTATAATACCAAGAATTTCATTAAACATTAACATTCTTGACAAGCATTAAAATACAGCAACAACAAAAACAAGCAAACAAATATACTCTAAATCGCTGGGGGGAGGGGGTGACATAAGTTGATCCATCAAATGAATTCATCGGTTCCTTTAATTTTAAAATTTCAATAAAATTCAATACCACTTTAAAAAAAGGGGGACAACCTATAGGTAAAAATGTGCTCCTAAAAATAACCAACTTTGCATGTAATGGTAACAGAAAAAAAAAAACATTGTCGGGAAAAGAGGCATACTTCTCTCTCTCTCTCTCTCTCTCTCTCTCTCTCTTGTAAGTTGACTAATACAAACATAAATTTTCAAAACACTGAATCACACAATGAAATCAGATTTCAACAGAAAGATTACATGAGAGATACAGATTCGATTCAATTGACATGTTCCGTTCATTGACACCTGAATACATGTATATTTCTGTCCGCATTGTGAATTAATACAAGTTGGTAATCACATGCGTTAGTTGCACGTGTCATTTCTGGCATATTTTTTGTGTTTTTGTCGTAGAAAATATTGATAAAAAGTAACAATGAAGAATTGCTGATATGGTAAAAGACATCCTTATCCTGATCTACAGATGACGAAGACTGCAAAAAGTCACACAGGGGACAAATAAATATAATCAATGACTAGAATTATTGCACAGTCACATCATTGTCAGTAATATTACAAAAATTCCTTACCTCGTCTTTATTACAATCAGAAATGTTAAATTTTCTATATTCATTATAATGACGCAATCACTCTAGGACCGCAACGTATTGTGCGACCCCTGTATTCAGGGGGAAATAACTCGCTCTGCACTGCGAAAAACGTATCCCATCAGCTGAAAATCGAACGTAACTTTAAGTTGCTGAAGACTGTGATGTTAAAACGTTAAGTGTTTAAGAATCAACTTAATTTTCTGTTTCCAGAGTAAAAAAACATCAACAATATAAAAATGATATACCAATTCTTTCATCATTGAATAGTAATAAGAATATGCATCATTTATGGCACTATCGTCAGTACTTTTCTTTCAAACATTGCATGATTATTCAAAACATGTATCTATAAATACAAGATGTCAATCTAAAAAAAAATTCGGATATAAGTCGATTATTTTCAACCAGTACGTTTGGAACAAAACAAATTGTTTGTACGTATGCTGGGGGAAAAAAAAAGACTTCAAAACAGTAACAACTATATCACTGAATTCCACTCAGTTCAGAATCAGTCAAACACACTTAGTCTGAGGTTCTTTTCGTTTGACACCTTATATAATTTGTTGTTGTCTATAACAGCAAGGCTAAATATGACGTCAGAATGTACTTTTTACATCAACATCGTTACATTTCCAGCGTTAAATGAATAGGCGGATCATATGTCTAAAATCTTGATGTAAGATGTTTAAATGTTTCGTCAGCTGCCACAACGGTAGCACCGTAAACATATTAATATTAATATTGATGATGTAGCAATGGTAGGTAGCCAGTCAAATCCAACCCCAATGATTTTTGTATATCTTCAATGTATTAAAATATCCATTCCCAGATATGTATTCCTTCCTTATTTATCATAAACATAAATAATTAATATAAAAAAAGTATAATTTCTGTAGCTGTAAAAGAAGCTTTTAATTTGAGTATTAAAGCAATATAAGCTGCCAAAATTGCAATTTTTTATAGTGGCATTAAAAGAGGTTAAATGAACGTTGATATGATTGAAAAAAAGAACTGCATCGAATTTCCTCTCTTATGCATCGTTTACACACCTTTACGTGATGAAAAATATATTCCTCGACATTCCGTTTGACCCTAACAACGGCAGTTGATTAATCGTCGGCGACAATCCCGAAGATAACCGATGTTGACACGAATGATTCTGATGCTGATCGGGGTGGATCGGGTTGTATCCGGGTCATTATAATATGGACGGCGAGGTGAGATAAAATTCTAGTTACCATCATTATTTTGGCATTGTTAACGATGTTATATGTTTTTATATCTTTTTCGTCCCGAATCAGTCAAAGTCGGCTTTCTCCCTCGCTTCGAACCTTTCGTGTCAGACATCTTTCGTGCTTACCGGAAATATTGCGCTTGCGCATTTGATTTTGCCGAATGAGTTCAACTTTAGGTCATTGCATACGGAAATAATGTCGGAAAAATTAAGGTACGGGAAGACTTAATTTCAACTGTCGAACAATTTTTACATTTAATGCAAAAAATACAACATGTCAAAAGTTTAATCGATAAAATCGGGTATTAGAAGGTAGATGTTACAAAATTTCGATTAAATTTTAGGGACCCCAAAATAACAATTTTGACAGCTTATATTGCTTTAAGATGTAATCCTGGTATGGTATGAAAGTCAAATCTGGTCCCTGTTCCACGACCAATAGTGACGTATAGAAGCAGAGTAGCGATTTAGGGATCACACAAATGAAAACCGAATTTAATTCAAAATTCAAATCTATTTTAACAATTCATTTAAAGGAACTGGGGTGATTTCATCCAAAATATTTAACTAAAATAATTTTTGAAGATATTTGTTCACACAGAGGTTATTGTTGTAATAAAACTATAAGGAAGTATGGAAATGAACCGGGGTCGATTTCATTGGCTACTAACATAGTTACGTCAACAAACGAAGGATTTGAAGCTGCGAGTTTTCGGGTCGATGGGATTTTAGTGGATGTTTGAAGGTATGTTTGGACACAAGTATAGTGAGAAAATGTGTTAAGAATTTTTTGACATTAAATTTTTTATTCGGTGATGCAAGAATGCAACAACACTAGGCTTCACCCGTGCGCACTTTTTTCTGTAGTTTTTTTTTTATAAGGAGTGGTTCTGTAGCTCTCTGGTCTGTCACAACGTTTTCCCCCAGAGAATTACAAATCTGCAGCTAAGTCCCAATTTGTCCAATAGAAAGAACACTACTGTGAATGAAGCCAGATGTTCATTTCAAAACAGTGTACACAATTAAAGAAACCAATTTTACCAATAATGGAGATCATATCACCAGCTAATTTACATGTACAGATAATATAGATATATTAAATGTAAGCATTTAATAAAAACCACAGATTTATATTTTGTAGAGTCATAATACATTCGTTATCGTAACATTTCTTTAAATGTGTTTCTTTTGTGGAATATTTAATGTCCTTATGTTGCCAATAAACATAAAATTCAGAAATATTAAATGTACATACCGCTTTTCGTTCGCTCTCCTACGTAATGTAAATGGGACTATATTTGTCACCAGTCGTGTCTTTCACTCCAACAATTTTCATCCGTCCATAAAGTGATACAAGGATTTATGGAAGAACTGAGATTGGTTGTCCGCAGTTTGGATTGCTTGCACACGAAATCGATGTCATTTCGTGACGAACGTATATCGGTATTTATTCAAGACCGTTTGTATTTCTGAATTGTTCAAAATTCCTGTAAGACTCTGGCTACAAGGGTTGATATCTAGCATGTTTCCCAGCTTTTATCTTTCACAAGGCAGAATCTTGTACATTTCACAATGATAGATATTTAGTATATATCTAGTTCGAATTTTTCGTAACGAGACTTTAGTTTTGCTCATTTCAAACGAGAGAGAGAGAGAGAGAGAGAGAGAGAGAGAGAGAGAGAGAGAGAGATGCGTGCTTGTGTGTGTGGTGTGAAAAGGTTACGGGCATTAGAAGGAATATTTTTCGCGTGCAAGATTTAGAGTGTGATTCGATTACACATTTTAACAGCATCGTTCTGCATACTTTCCCGTACACCCTCTTTATTGCCAAGGTTAAAGGTCAAAAGACAAGGGAATTTCAAATGTACATACTGAAGGTTGTTTATTAGATTAAAACATTCATCGATAGCTGCAGAACTGTAGCTCTCTGATCAAATATTGGAACAGATGAAAGAGCTGCATATCCACCCCTTAGAAAAACCTTAGATTTACGGGAAAAGTGCACACGGTTCAGGCCTTATATCGCTGTATTATTGCAGTGCCGTCTCATAAATTTAATACCCAAAAATTCTTAACATATATTCTCACTTTATTTGTGTCCAATCGTATCTTCATTAAAACCCTATGCAACCCGAAAATTCACAGCTTCATATGATTTCGTTTATTGAAACGAAACGAACCTACATGTGAGCAACGCACGTATGAATTTTGATAAATATAGTAAGTCTATTTTCAAGGCTGGGAATAAATGAAAGTAAAATATAAATATCAAAAATAAATTTGATTTTTGAAAACACGAGAGGGTATGAACTGCAACACCTGAAATTTATTTCATCAAAACCACTGGAGAAATAGATGATTAAATCTGAAATAATTATTAATAAGGATTCCCCGCTGTACAGAAACAATGTTCACTTTTAGATAGCAAAAATTTTTCAAATACAGTATTTATTTGGCAACTAAAATCATGTTTGGTACTGTGGTTTTTGTTTTTGGAGATGATCTCATGTTTATTGATTAGGAACTTTTTATCAGTCCTCTCGGCATAATGGATTGTGAACCTCCGGTCCATTTCTACGTACTTTTTGTTAACCTTACACAGGAGTATAGCTCTAATTTATTGTGTTTATTTCCAACTAATTATCACCAATTTGTGTGGCAAACATTAGTAATCTGGTTACTGGTCAGGGTCTAAAACCACCTTAACATTCTTCCTCATGGTAATTTTATTCTAGCCGAGCTTCCACCCTACTGCAACAAGTTGATCATTATACATGCTATTGTTTGTCTGCATTTCCGGAACTCGAAAGCAACAATCAACTGTCTCGAACCGACGCAGTATTTTAAGTTGCTTGAAGAAACAAATAATCAAGAAATGTAGTTTTTGCACCATGTCAGGCATGTCCGTTATCGATGTTTAATGAAACGGTCATGTAAATGAAAAGTATATATTGGATTACTTTCATTTTCAGTCACTGTTGCGTGCTTACTCAAATTAATATGCATTCTCCTGTAGGAAAAAAGGTCTGGCATACCCTCCTTTGAGACGTTTAAAGAAATGATTTCAAGCAATATTTGTGTCTTAAAAGCATATTGAAAAATCGGTCTGTTGTTTGGAAATTTGAGACATTGCTTTTTATCATTTTTATTAAGTAGACGCTTCAGTACTGAATTCAGTCACTTACAACATATAACTATTGTTTTGTACATGTGTTCATGAAATAAATAGAGACACTTAAGGTCTATCATAATATATACTGACGTGTTGGGGTGGGTTGCTGTACTAGCAGAAATCAAGCCAGTTTCACTTCAGATGAACCTTAACAATTACCTCTGAATCGAAATGCGAGAGCATGTTCTGCATATGATTAATTTTTAAATGAAGGTAGCCTACTGATAAATAAGTTTAGGTTACAGCGTAAAGCGAGCATTTTTCAAATTCAATAGATGCTATAATAATCTTATTTGCAAATACAAACTACCATTAGGTCGACTGCTGTTTGATGTGTTTCATAGCAATTGCTAGTTCGATTCCCCTCCCCTTTTTGGTTTTATGGGTTTTGTAAACCTAGTTCTCAGGGAAGAGTTAGTGTTCCTAGTCATTATCAAAGAGAACAACGTATTGCAACGATCAATTAAAGATATAGGAGTTTTGGCGCCATGTGTCAAACAACTGGCCCGCTTTCAAGACACTCTGATCATGATAACATAAATTTATGTTCAAAGCGAAAGAAAAATTGATTTTGAATTTCATATACTTGTTTAAGTGGCGAAATTCCATATCTCTGTTCGTTTACCTGTAGTATTTAGCGATTAGTCTTGAAAATACTATGTATAGATATAAACGTCTTTAATTAATTGACTTTGAGATCAAAAATAAAGTGACAGTGATGTTTTTATTCTAACTATATAATGTAAGTAGTCGACATAATTAATATTATGTATATGCCATTATTTACCATGGATACATATCTATCCAGCTCTTATTTTCCTCAACAATTTATCAGTAATCAATGTTCTGATATTCAAGATGTCGACTTGAAAATCGTGTCAATAAGTTTGAAGTATTTCGGATGGCGAACGCTCTATTGTTCTCTCAGATTACTGTACCATTAACACCATCTTTATAATCTCCTTAATTTTGTAAAGCCAATCTGTCCTAGATTTTAAATTTGATGACCATTTCCATACGTGAAAATGGCTTTTAGATGTTATAAATTGTCAATTATACTCATAAACAGGCAGACTGAAACAATGTTTCCCTATAGCAGTACATGCATTCATGTTTAAAGTCATAGCATAAGAAAAATACAAGAATATTTACTCTATTCTACTTTTGAAACGTTATGTAAATTCTCTTAGATGTTGCTGAAATTTTCAGTTTTTTTAAGGTTCGGCGTCCTGTTTGCTGTGAAGATGAAGCGAATTCTATTATCGATCTAATAATCTTCGCGTACTTAATGAATTTGCGGAAAGGACCAAAAGCCAGCTTTTACACCTTTATGACTACTAATAAATATGATCTACCGCAGTTACACAAAATCAAACTGTAACACTTAAGCGATACAGTAATATTGATATTGTATAAGAATGTTCATTCTCCTGACAAACAAGCCACTTCATAGTGTATACATGTTGGTCCTCAACTCTCTCTCTCTCTCTCCCCCCCCCCCCCCCCCCCTTTTAGAGGTCGCTTAGTGTATTATAACTCTTCAAGAAAATAATTCTATAGAAACATCATCAGCTTCAGAAGAATTGCTACAATTTCTATAATCCATGGTGTTCTGCGAAATCTAGCATTAAGGGCTCTTACCGAGACAGTCCTTCAAGACACTTTATAGGGAGGGAGAAGGAGAGACAGACAGAGAAAAAGATGGGAAGACAATATCCGGGAGCGGACGACTTCGGCACTGAGCGACACCAAGAAGAAGGCAGAGAAACGAGACGAATGCTGATTGTCGGATCTGTGGTGCCCCAACGGTTCCCGAGACAATGAGATAGATAAATTGATTGTGCTGCCAGTGTTTACAGCAAAACAGTACCTCTGTTTCCAAAATTGTAAAGACACGTGGCTGTTCGGGCCAAGCTAGTCTTTCCTATCGAACTTACTTCTCATTGTTAAGGACTAGAATCAAATCCTGGTCCCTTGCATAAAGCACGAGTGCAACTACTTCAATATTACTTCTTGACCGGAATTATGCAGTCGCATCTTCTCAGGTCTTTCCGTGAAGCAGAACAATCCCAAATTCAATGTATTATAATAATCTCCATTCCCTAATAAATCAAAATACAACTATAGAAAATAATTTATTAACTGTGTTTCTTACAATATATATTTTCCTGAAAACGAAGAGTTCTCCCCATGGTAAGTTTGTAACATGTTCATAACTTACACAATGGTTAGACGTATCGATTTTGTAAAACTTCGTACATCCGGTGAACGTGATACATTCGAGGTGTTTCCCCCCGAGCTTGCCGGAAAGACCCGAGATGTTCCGTGAGAGTTCAAGAGTGCAAATCTGCACTGTTTTCTATAACAGTATTAACATTAATGAAGAGATGCAAATTAACAGAAAAGTGTTACTTGTACTCACTGGCACATTTATGTATCATATCAATATGATGATTGTATAAGTATGATAAAAACCATAACAAAAAATACACGATGTAGCAAAAATGTACATACCAATATGGCGATTTAAAAGTCGACGACAAACGCAAAATGAAAGTGTACTTTTTCGCTGAAGTAACATCTACAATGATCTGTTATTTATACATGTAGGTTAAAGCAAGACTGTAATTTACACGTATGTAGATATGAAAATCGGAAAGAAGATATGCTACAAAATGCGAAAATAATAAATATACATACACTATAGAATATGAATTCATCCTGAGAAACATTTCATTTCAATTAACTGAACCAGTCAAGCGAAATACATCTATATCAGAGTAATTATCATTGAAACTTCCAAAAAAATCACAAAGCAATCACAACGGTTTGTAAAGATGCAGCTACTTGATGACGACCAATACTACTTCTAGGCGTAATATTGAACAAGGCAGCAATTTTGTGTGAGATTTTCAAATTCAACCGAGTAAATTCGGGTACAATCGATTGCCTGTAACGACATTTTCACTTCGATGATCTACTTCAGTTCTATCGAGTAAATTCGGGATACGACCAGACGTCTGCTACATATCTCAGGTGGAATATTGCTTTGATCACGTAACATGTAATATACTGCAACTCGGCTTCATTTGCACGTGTGCTTGTCGAGGAGTGTTTCGCAAGTTTTGCATTTTACGTAACAACACCAGATAAATTTGCATTCACATCGTTCAACTAATCGCACAACTTGAGTATTATAGCCACGCCCACAACACAGAAGGTCACAGCTGTCTGAACCCGATGATGTTTTATTACATTCACGTCCTTTCGTTCCCAGAATCCCTCTCTTTTTGTTCGCCTTGCAGTAGTTTGGTGATCTGTGGACGTAAACCAGTTCCGTGTAAGATATAGGCACTCTTCGTTTGGTTTTCTCCGCTCTTTTCAACTTTCGCAAAGATCGTCTAGCAATTTGGATTGGCATTTCGTACTTTTTCTTTATAGCATCTCCTATGGACCGGAAGTCAGAAAGAGATTTCCAACAAGTCTGAACTGCGCATGATCCAGAAACACCATGACAACGACACCTGAACTTCATAAGTTCTGCAACAATCTGTGGAAAAAGTAAATAAATAAATAAATGAAATTAATAATAATAAAACATTTAAACAAATGAAAAAGTACATGTTCAAGCTTGGATTTCTCGAAAAATCTCAAACTTAAGTTGGGTTTTTCTTTTATTTCATCAGTCAAAATTTGAGTAAAATCAAGACTTAAGTCCAAATTTCGACTTGAGCTTTTTTTTTTCGAGATATCCAACAAGACCAATTAAAAAAAAAAAAAAAACAATAAAAAAAAAAAATCAAACAAAACTTAGCCTACGTCACTAAACATGTATATTGCACAAAAGAAACGTTTACATTGCTATTGTAGATATCATCGCAAAAACATGTGAAATACTATAATTATAACACCTGTATTGCAATGCTTGCATTTGATGTTTGAGAAAATAAGGTATTCAATATATAACGAAAAACATTAATTCAAATCAAGATAAATATGTTTATTGTTAAATAATGATGAAAGTGAAATATACCAAATTCAACAAACCGATCACGGTGGCTCAGTGGTAGAGCTCTCGCCTCGTGAACGGAAGGTCGTGAGTTCGAGCCCCGCTCGGGCCGGCCGCGTCAAACCTAAGACGTTAAAATAGGTAGTGATTGCTCCTTCGCCAAGAGCTCGGCATTACGAAGTGAGAGTCACGGGTCTTTCGGATGGGACCTTATAAACGGAGGTCCCGTGTCGCAGCAGGTGTGGCACGTAAAAGAACCCTCACTGCTAAAAGCCATTAGTGCTAAGCATAGGTCTAAATTTGCAGCCCCGTCACCGGTAATAGTGACAGTCGCCGGATAGCTGAAAAATTGCTCAGGCGACTATAAATAAAAACAAACAAACAAAAAAAACCAAATTCAACTATCTGTTAAATGATTAGAAATCGATCTTTTTGCATTTGAAACGTTTTAAAAGAGTTATCCCCATTAATAAAAAGAAGAAAAATATAATTTTCTGAAAATACCTGAAGTAAATAATCAATTTTACTTCATAGTTTTATACAGAGAAAGTTTGTGTATCATTTTTAACCATAAGATTTGTATGAAATACAATTTCTTTCAAAAATATTTTAATACACAATTCTACACCTCTAAGCTGAATTGATATATTCCGCAGCAGTATAAAACAAAATCACAAAGGCACTGAAAGTGCCCATACTGATGAAAGAATTCACACAAGATATGCTATATAACGCTGTATAACCATTTTGGACACGGTAGTCTGAACTCTTGGGCTGCCAAAGTCTATGTTTAAATATTTTACACATCTGTCAACTTTGGTCCCGCCCTTGAGTCAGAATCTTAAACCACCCCGAGAAAATAAAAATTACAACTTTGATAAATGCCTTCCTGCACTATGCATTTAGTTTTGTTACAGATGTGTGGTTGTAATTAAGAATTTTGAAAATTGGTCAATTTTTGGCAGATTTTGTCCGGTTCCTAAGGTCTCTAGGGTGCAGAAGACCCGACATTATAATATATGCCCCCCTTCTCCGTCACAAAGATGCTTCATACCAAATTTGAAAAGATTTGGAATGGTAGTTACCAAGACGTTCAAAACGTTCAATTGTTAACACATGACAAAGGACGCTGACCAATAGCAATAAGTCACCCGAACAACGCAGGTGGCCTAAAACATACTATTTCTGTAGACTTTAATGTAAATTGCAAGAGGAGATCAATCAAGCTGTAATCAAAATTTTGCAAATTGAGAAAACTTTCAAAATCATACCATGATTACAAAAATTGTAATATCTATCTATCAGATATAAAATATGTAGTTATATATTGAAAGCCTCAATGAAATATTGCGCATAGAAAATAAACACCTGTATTACAAAGTGGTCAAAAACGTCCTAACATGTCGATATTGTAGCGTCTATACTGTCACGTCTAAATAATGAAAACGTAAACTGAAAACCCGGTTTTTATCACCTGACTCTCTGTTTAAAGGTACATTGAAAAATCAGTCTCGTTCACAATTACATGACAAATGATTAAAATAGCGTTTATTTAAGCTGAATAAAGAGACAAAGCCCCTGCTTGTACACAGCACATAAACATTATCAAATTTTATGTCTTTGGAGTCAAGGTTTAGATTTACAATCACTTTCTGGAAATGATATTAAGAAACCAAAGAAGTTATCTGCAAGATCACGAAGTAATTCAACAGCAAAACAAAATAACAACAAAACGGGGATTATTTCATACAAAACATTAAAAGAAATGGCTTATATGAAAAAGATTAACACGACTCGTAAAGCATGAATCGAATCACATGCGTGCAGTTTCTAAAGTGATAAGTTAATTCGAGAGTGAGAGGAGAGAAAATATCATACTAATATTTAAAGGAGTGCACTGATACATGGAAATATATTTAAATTTCCAGTGTTTTTGTCTTTGAACCTTTACCATTGTATTGGTAGCCATTTTTTCATGAATGCAATGGATTTGTGAACTGTGCGCGTTTGAACCTTGATAAACACTGTTCGTCAAATTTAACGGCTGGAAATTCCGATAGAAATGAATGTAAATACATTAGAAATATATAAAAAAACAAAACAAACAACAACGTTAGCATTCAAGAAAAGTAATATGCCACCGTGAAGAGTCGTAGTTCATACCCTCATCCCCCCTCTCTCTCTCTCTCTATCTCTCTCTCTCTCTCTCTCTCTCTCTCTCACACACACACACACACACATATATATATATATATATATATATATATATATATATATATATATATATATATAATGTTGATTCATCGAATCAAACACAAATGAATACTTGTAATGGTATACATCTGTGGTAACAAGATTATCGATGTTGTTTCGACCTTTACACTCAGGGAATCATTGATATCTATTTCTGCTACAGTTTAGATGTCGTTTCAACATCTACAGTAACAATATCAAAGATACTGTTTTCTTCTACAATCTCTGTATCCGCGATATCATTTTAGATAGCATCGACGCCGTACAGTCGATATTGTTTTATACAGTATGCATGTATTTACAGAAGCCATATAAAATTGTTGTTTAAATATCATCAATATATCTTTTTTTCTATCTCTAAAGTAACAGTATTATAAATCTATTGTCACAGCGCAATATGACGTTTTATCGATGCATATGAGAACGGCGTTATATTGAAATTTTTAAATGTACTGGGTGGGTGCAAGTACAAAACTACAATCAAAGTTATCATTGAAGTGATGTTGATATCTACTGTAACATATCATTAATATGATGCTAATTTCTACCGCCACATATCTTTAATGTGATGTTGATTTCTATTGCATCGATGTGATGTGACAGTAGATATCAACATCACATTGATATCGATATCTACTGTAGCGTATCATTAATGTGATGTTGATATCTACTGTAGCGTATCATCAATGTGATGTTGATATCTACTGTAGCGTATCATTAATGTGATGTTGATATCTACTGTAGTGTGTCATTAATGTGATGTTGATATCCACGGTAGCGTATCATCAATGTGATGTTGATATCTACTGTAGCGTATCATTAATGTGATGTTGATATCTACTGTAGCGTATCATTATGTGATGTTGATATCCACTGTAGCGTGTCATTAATGTGATGTTGATATCCACTGTAGCGTATCATTATGTGATGTTGATATTAATTGTACGGTATAATTAATGTGATGTTGATATCTATTGTAGCGTATCATTAATGTGATGTTGATATCTACTGTAGCGTATCATTAATGTGATATTGATATCCACTGTAGCGTATCATTAATGTGATGTTGATATCTACTGTAGCGTATCATTAATGTGATGTTGATATCTACTGTAGCGTATCATTAATGTGATGTTGATATCTACTGTAGCGTATCATTAATGTGATGTTGATATCTACTGTAGTGTATCATTAATGTGATGTTGATATCCACGGTAGCGTATCATCAATGTGATGTTGATATCTACTGTAGCGTATCATTAATGTGATGTTGATATCTACTGTAGCGTATCATTATGTGATGTTAATATCCACTGTAGCGTGTCATTAATGTGATGTTGATATCCACTGTAGCGTATCATTATGTGATGTTGATATTAATTGTACGGTATCATTAATGTGATGTTGATATCTACTGTAGCGTATCATTAATGTGATGTTGATATCTACTGTAGCGTATCATTAATGTGATATTGATATCCACTGTAACGTATCATTAATGTGATGTTGATATCTACTGTAGCGTATCATTAATGTGATGTTGATATCTACTGTAGCGTATCATTAATGTGATGTTGATATCAACTGTAGCGTATCATTATGTGATGTTGATATCCACTGTAGCGTATCATTAATGTGATTTTGATATCTACTGTAGCGTATCATTATGTGATGTTGATATTAATTGTATGGTATCATTAATGTGATGTTGATATCTACTGTAGCGTATCATTAATGTGATATTGATATCCACTGTAGCGTATCATTTATGTGATGTTGATATCTACTGTAGCGTATCATTAATGTGATGTTGATATCTACTGTAGCGTATCATCGACATGATGTCGATATCTATTGCAACGGTATCATAGATACCTTATATATTGTAATTCACTCACTGAGTGGATCAGATATACTTGTATAAATTTAACTAATGACCCTTAAATTGGATTATCTACCGGCATTATTATCTCTGTGTTCATAAACAAGGATGTTCAGCATAAAGCTAATAATTCTGTGTACGGCATACACGTGGAAAACAAGTTTAAAAGTTTCAGGAAGTATCTCCCTTCTAAATATTTTTACAATAATGACAATGTATATTCCACAATTACAGAGCATATATATGTATGTACGCA
Organism: Ostrea denselamellosa; assembly: GCA_024699665.1. Lineage (NCBI taxonomy): Eukaryota > Metazoa > Mollusca > Bivalvia > Ostreida > Ostreidae > Ostrea > Ostrea denselamellosa. The sequence continues at coordinate 1,722,585 of JAMZEH010000017.1, read as the reverse complement.
TGTAAATGAAAACCTGGTTCTTTTCTTTCTTTTTTTTTTTTTTACTTCACTGAATACATTATGGAAAACACTATACGATGCCATAGTTATAAGTTCACTACGGTAGATAATTATATGAATGAATAATCAGATGTATTGAAAGATGGAATACCTGTTTGTGTGAATCAAGTTTGACTCATCCGACAAGTTAAAAACCAGATTGGTAGGTTTTGTACAATCCTGAAGGTTCGTGCACATGTGACCCCTTGATAATACGGGTTCTGAAATTGTTCTGATTATTCTGCCAATATACCTCTTTCATGGTATCATGTTTGTTCAAAATCTTTCTTGTAAGAATTTTCATAGTCTTTTCCCCAAGTCAAATCAGCGCACTAATATTTATGTTTGATTGATAGTAAATCAGATGAATTTAATTCTCTCTCTCTCTCTCTCTCTCTCTCTCTCTCTCTCTCTCAATATTTACTTTAAATTCATTCTAAACTGCCTTTTGAATTTTAGAACAATTTAGAACAAGAAATGTTAATTTCTTTAAAAGTACATATTTTGTTTTAGATAACCATAAACATGAATTGAAAATGGATAATAAAAGTCCAATAAAACAAAGCGAAATGGCAAATGACTGCCCTCGTCTGTGTGTGGTTATGTTTATATTCAAAATGTGGTGACCTCCCGTGTGTTTCTCATAAACAACAAAATGTAAAATTGATCATGTTCTAATGTCAAATTCCAAATCGACATGTCAATACGTCACAGATTTATAACCAGCTGCAAGAAATGGCATCAATATAGACAGGAAGCGGTATGTCTTTTTTCCTGGTAAACCACGTGACTTTCGTCATTTTGACGCGCGGATGAATACAATGATCTCGATTGTTCTAAAGTAATTTATATATGCAGATAATTTAGTAAGATTAAGACATGATGATCAATACAATATAGAAAATTCCTGTCGATTTTTTCAGGTGAACAACAATTTTAATCCCACTAGAAGCATGCATGCAAGGGTCAGCGTGGTGCAGTAATAAATAAATTAAAATTTCCATTTGTTAAATGCGTTTCGCTCGTCTTGCGTAATTCGCACTTTTGACAATGAGGGGCGGTTTCCTTAAGTTTCAAATTTATTTAACTTCATTTTTTTCTGCAGAGATTAAACAAAGCTTAAGAAAACGGATGATAACTTAATATCTGAAAGCGAACAACCATCCATATCCACTATACATCCACGTGCACCTTCATTTGCACGTTCAAGCTCTGATTTCCTCGTGGAACATCTAGAAATACATTGTAATAATATACCGCGCGGTACATGTAATATGTAGCTTGTTTGCCATTTACTCTCTCTCTCTCTCTGAACTACTACTGTTTCATGTATTAAGATAATTTGTACGTCTATTGTTTTTGCCGGATAGAGTCTACATCGTTGATATCTGCAATTAGACAAGGTTATCTATATCATGACTATATCGTCTGCAGAAGCACGTCCGACCAATGCAAAGACAAAAAAAAAGAAATATTTCAATATGCAAACCTAGGCGCCAGCAAACTTAACTGGACAAGGCGCAGGGCCTAGATGAAGAAGCGGGTCCGTGCTGAACTGCATTAATCAAGAAATTACACACAAAATACAGGAAGTTGGACCATTTGAACGGCGCAGAGTTACAATATTCCAGCAACAACAAATGCATAACGGTTGACTTTGTCTTTATTTGATCGTGAATTTCCTTTTTATCCATCTTGTTCTGTAATTATAAAGCGTTTAGTGAAATAGGGACGATGAAGTTTAGTCCTAAAGGGCTTTTGGATACTCAGTTGCGCAAGACTTCGTCATTGAAATTACAGTAATTTGAACGTGTCTACAGCCAATTGCGTGATTTGTACCCCAATAGATCATAAATTCGCCAATGTATAATTTAGAACCAGACAAATGAGCTTTCCCGGACGGAATAAATTTTCGAGCAAAAATATTAGCAGACGGGTCTCTCGTTTTATTCAATAATTAAAAAGGGTTTTATGGATGCCAATTTTATTTGATCTTTGGTCTATTGTTGGCACAAGCACATGATAGAATCCCTCACCTTTCTATACTGTAGGATATGAAAAGGGGTGTACAAACAATTTTCAAACCGTTATTCTCTATTGGTTGTAATATATTTTTTATACCATACACATTCAACATTAACGGAACTTTAAAGGAAAAAAATATGGACATTACCGTTTTGTCTCGAAATTCTAATTATCATACAAATAAAGGTAATCAAACATAGCGCCTCTGTGCCAATCTATCAAACCGGAGATGGATCGGGCCCAGAAAGGGGCCACACGAAGGGATATATAATATATCGATCACAATCAACATTTAATATATTTGAAACTGTTATAATCTACTTTTGCGTACCTCCCTTTTTGACCCCTACGGACTGCAACGTATAGAAACGGAGCAAAATAAATCTCCCCTAAGCCCTAATCAATGGTCTGCAGTGATCCTACTGGCCGCCAATTGAGTCCGAATTATCGCCGTCTATACAAGGCTATTTTACGAGTATTTATAACTCTGTTAAATAGAAATATTTTCTCTTTCATCTTTCAAATTGACTTGGCCTGCGTCCCTGTTGAGTGATATGGGGATGGACACCGCATGCCGCCTTAGAAACGCGACGGTGTGTAAAATGTCATATTTTGCACCACACCAATAAACGCTAGGGTTCTTCCCTCTATTATGAAAGCTCTTTTGTGCTTTTGATAATTTAACTTAACCCTTGGTGTTTCAGAAAAATACCTGAAAAGAGTTCAGATGTATTTGGCGATAGTAATATACTTGTAGATGTGATATATTTGATTATGTCTTTTATTTGAATTCCGGAAATTATTAATAGCCTGTTAGACTTTTTTTTTTATGAATGGCAATCTAAATAGCGTTTTTTATTCAAGATATGAATGATTTTGGTGGGGCACTTCAAAGAATTGCCCATATTTAAATATATTTTAATGCATTTTAATTTTAATTTTTTCAACCGGTGGTGATTTTGTTGAAAAACATTTCAAGTCTGAAATAGTTACCTGAATTCATTATTTACCTTGACCACGAAAACCATTCACAAAACTGAACATTATACAACCTGTTTAATAAAATGTATAAGCATAAAAAAAGGCATTAAATATATATATAACAATGAAAGAGTCGCGTACCAATATATGCAAGTTCAATCGAAGTTCAGTGAATGAAATTGCCATTTTTGTTTTTTAAAAAAACTATCTTTTCCTATAACCACAACTATGCTTTGACCCGTAGCAGATGTGACACGTGTTTAGGGAGCTGGTTTGACGATACCTAACAAATAACCAGTTGTTTGATTCTATCTACAGATCTTCAAACACTTCTGTAATTGTTCAGTGATATTCATCTTTTCTCTTCAACACTCTCTCATGTTTTTGACTACCCGGGTATTTGGAGTTGAGCGGATGGGGTTCTTCTGATCATTTCCACGTTTAAACAAAATGATAAATCGAACCTGACTGGTAAATTGCACGGAGATTAGTATTAAAATATCAGGAAAAAAGAAGAAGAAAAATGGTCGGTTGGTTTTGATATGATAGAATCTAATCCCATTCAGCCATCTCTTGTGATCTGTCTGAAACTGTCCTTTGTAAAAGATAGTTTCCATTTAGAAAAAAAAACCCTTAAAACTTTCAGACAGTTTAATGTATTTTCCTAACAAGAAGAGTATTGATGAGATTTTAGACTAATTAGCGACACCGTATGGCATATGATGATGTTGCGAAAAAATGTAATATGTTCATAATTGTTCAATTGTTCGACGGACGACTGCAATTTTCAATTTAGGAAAATATATGTTTATGACTGGATTGCGTCTATGTATGCCATATATATTGAGATATGATCCATGGTTAATTATCTTCTTATCTAAGAAGGAACTCACCCACAGTCTTAGATAACAGCAATCTATGACAATGCTTTTAACTAAGAGTATCTCGAATTGAGTCTGAATGTTTAAGTGATCCCCCAGATGACAAGCAGCACTAATCTTGGAATGATATACGTACAGTCCTTCTCGTTACACAGACATCATCAAAAAACGAATCCCCTTTCATTCTCCACGCTGAATATGATATCAGTTTCCTAACAAAACAGATAATTATATGTATTGAATTGACCCAGGAACGGTAGCATTCGGGTGTCAGGTTGTTCTAACGAGGAAAAGGCGGACAATCGAGGGTACTATTAGGACCTTCATCACAAAATCCCAATCTGTTCCGGCGGACCGCCTCCTCGATATTTTACCCTCCTCACATTTCATGGTATTGTTACCCCCTGTTCCTGGTAATTTATTGCCTGGGTTTATATTTTCTCATGAAGATTTTTGTGTTCAAAAAATTTGAACTCGATGAAAATTTGTAAATACTGTAATCCCCTACAGTAAAGAAAATGCCACAAATTTCTTGCTTTAAGGTGTTTAATTATAAATTTAATACCAGCGCGCCAAAAGATTTACACATAATTTCTAATTTCTTCTGACAAAACTGTTTTGTTACATTGTTAGGTTTCGTCATGTGATATCACGGAGTGTTAAAAGGGTTACATTGTAATTTAAGGTCACACCTTACATCAGTGAAAATTAAATAAAAAAATAAATACGAGTTTTCTAGCGACCAGAAGAAACTAAGCATTGACTGCTGAGGAACATTTCGTGACGTTACTGTGAATGTATATTGTCTGAAACAGTGGAGTCTCGATCTCAGGACACAACGCAGTCCGGACAATTCTAATGCCTTTCTGTTATGAATAGATTCTTTTTTGGTTTCATTGAGAACATTCCTCCACATTCCATTCACTAACGTTACAATAGAAAATAATGTATCTAACAGAAATACTTAACAAGTCATTGGATATCTTTTGCCATCCAATGCATTGCTACACTTAAAAAAAAAAAATGAATCAGTTTTATTGCTGATTCTACCGTAGAAATTCTGATTGTAGAATAAGATAAAATTCAATGAAAAATTTACATTTTTTCCTGAGACAACTGTTCCAGGTGGAAGATAAAAAAAAAAATCATCAAAATTTGCTTTCACATTTAAAATTACAGGATTTTCCATTGAAACCTCAACTCATTTTGTTCTTGCAATCGATGTTAAATTCCTTCTTCATTAACGGCAATGACAAGGTAAAAGCAATGTTTACAAAATTGCTTCTGTAATGTCAATCATGAGCTTTGAACTTTGTTGTGACTAGTTTTAAAGGATGATTTTTTTTTTTTTTACAAAGACATGTACACTGATAGTGTTGCAGTGTCATAAAATACAAGCCACTTTTTCCGTATTACCTTGACCTAGGCAACTCAAATAGTATAAATGCCTTCCTCTGAAGACTGGCCAGTTACATATTTACTGTGAAATATGTAGACAGAAATTGCTATCACAAAAAAAAAAAAAATGTAAAAAAGAAAAAATTGTAAAAGTCATTATTTCGATTTGACCTTGAACTTTGAGTATCAAAACCTATGCTAACCTTTTCCTTATCGCAACATATACTTAAATGCAAACATGTACTTTAACTTTAGAGATTTGTAGAGAAAATATTATTTTGATTCAAAATGGGTATATTTGAATTTTAAAAATTTGAACATTGATTGAAGGTTTGATTCACACAAACAGCCTGAAAGGGGGTATTTTTGGGTTGGAAAAAATGAATATCGAGAAATATTGTATACGTGGACAAATATTTTAAAAAAAGTATAACACTGCATAAGCTAATTCTATACCATAATTGGTAATATAAAAGTTAATTTCGATCTCTATTAGGCCCAAGGCCTTAATGCACCTCACGCTTTTCGCAATTTTACGACATAAAGCATCATGCATATTTGCATTCCGTGTAAATGAGTTATTTTTCCGAAAGTGTAATTATTTTTTAACCTCTATTGCATGAAACTATAATAGTTTTCATGGTAATATAAGATTTTCGTTTCAGTTTTTCTGGGACAGGATATTTAGGCATCTGCCAGGTTTATTGCATGTTTGAATTGAACATATTTTATTGACAAAGAGTCAAAAAGATTGGACACAAGATCTATAACTTACATAGTCCTCTCCATGTTGCGGACACTATATATTAGATTAATTGCCATACAAATATTAAATATTTACATTCATAGTATAATAATAATAAACATATATGAAAATTATAGATATTACATGTAAGCATTTAAATTTAACGGGACGTAAAACAAATAAACAATCAATCAATCATCAAATGACATAATTATTTATAGAACTGTGATATTTTTGTCTGCATAATGTTTAAAGAACTCAGTATATAGGGTGATCGGTGTAATATTTTAAACCAGTTTCAGGCAAATACAGATTTCATCTTATCAGAGTTGAAGAAAGAAAATCTTAATTAACCTTCAAGAAGTAAGGGTCAAGGATGGTGTCCCAATACATATAATAAAAAGCTTGATTTACCTTTCGTCCCACCTCGTTGTTATGGAGATTCATTCTATTCCGGATGTTTGCAGATTTTTCATTCCGTATCGCTTCCTCCGCGTCCACGAATTGTCGGCTAAACTGAATTCCGTATTTGACATTGTCACTGCAACCGCCCCATTTCCAGCCCTCCACAGAATGTTCACCTTCACGTGCACTCACGTCACACGTGCACGCCGTTAAATTTCCCGCCGTGCACGCTTTTGTCACAGAATGCACGACACCGGCACTTAGAATTGAGTATATAAATGCTGTCTCTCTCGTACCTATAAAATAAGATGTTTTGATACATTGAAATATAATTTTGACACATATTATTGTATTTGTTTTACACTTAATTAAGCTGCAAATACCAACGTTTTCAATAAGGTTGATAGAAGAAATTAACAATGTGCTGTGAAATATGAATAGTATGCTCACAAACATTACTGGATTTCATTGTGTAGGATGACAAACTTTATCCATCAAATTGACCACAAACCACCGAACAAGAGTAGATTGAATTACCAATATGTAAACATGTCAAGATACTTCGACAAAATAAGGGGTTAAAAGTAAGGAACTTGAGAACATAATTAAACTAGCTGAAGAAATCTGGCCTAAGATCGACATTGTTTTAGTCGATCTCGCTACCCTGAATACCCAGTTCAACAACAACATACATGCAGTATATATATATATATATATATATATATATATATATATATTTGAAACTACAGTATTATTCTGTACTCAATGTAGTGCAGTGGTGTGTGTGTGATATACTTAAGCATTCAACATACAAGAATGAAATCAACCTGATACACTGTACCTATCAAAATTAATTGAGATCACACTTTCAGAACCCGGATCGTGTTAACTCTATATACGGCAATACCATTTCTTATGACATGCTGGGTTTTGTAATACAATGTTCCTATAAATTAAAAAAAATGTAAAGCAAGGGATGGCATTTATTATAAAGTAGGCCGTTTGTTATTTTGTGTTAATTCCCTAATCTTCCGCTAAAGTTGATATTAACACTGCGATCGTGGTGTCTGGCACCTTAATTTATGCTAATCTCCATTGATCTCATGAACTCGCTCCGTGTTAACTTTTCGCTATTTATCAGCGCATTCTACAGTAAGCCTTCTACGCGGCTTCAACCAAACTTTATGTCAAACCTGCTACCCGAAATATAGACCGGTTAAGCTGTCGTAATACCGAAAGAATAAACAAGTGAAATTAACATTGTTGGTTTCAAAGGTAACTCTTTCAGTAGCCAAGGTATGGGTTTTCATGTCGATTACACATGCCCCTTGAAACACAAATTTTTATGAATGTAATACGGCGGGCACAAGTTTTGTAGGGTTCAGAAATAGTTGTTTTATTTCAAAAAATGAAATAGTTCAGAGCCATATTCGTTAAAGAAAGGGATGATTCTAAGATACCCTGACAGTCGTATTATAAAATACTACCAAACGTTGCACTGTAAGATATTTAAAGCATATGCGTTTTGGGTGGAAAATAGATTATGCTGTTCAGACAGAGGAAGGAGTATAGCATTGTCACATTCAATAACAAGCGAAATACAAAAATTGATGAGCATCAAGTGGAAATGGATGCATATTGTAGATACGCTGTATCAAGAAAACACCGGTGGCGGATCTAGCGCTGGTCGCATGCCTCCCTCACCGGTGTGAGTCTTTTTTTTAAAATAGAAATATGTCCAAAAACACTAGAATACGAGTATATATTAAAAATATATTCGTCTTATTTTATTAAAATTCAGCAGTTTCAGGGGATTTCGCCTGTTCCCCTTGATCCCTACTAGGGTTTACCCTCAGACCTACTCGGAGCCTCTAGACAGCCCCCACACATGCAGCCTTTTACTGCACGCCGTTTGGAAATTCTCGGATCCACCCCTGGATACATATGTAAATGACGCTGAAGTCAGGCATCTAGAATCAAGCAGTGACCTTTGATCATGAAATGCAAAAAGCCGATGTGTTCAATATATCGATACAGATTGAAATTTCTGGGTGTATTCCGTGTGATGCAAAACAGCTACATAATATACTCACTAAGCCTTGTAATGTATCACTTTAAGATATTTGTCCAAGTACAAGAAGAGTTTGTAACATTTTAAATTGAATTCCAATATCTGTAACAAGTAATTTCTTTAATTTGACATTGACGTTAATTTTTCTGTAGTTTCTAACATTTGTATGGAACACATGTTAATCAGTATCATTTTCAACACACATTTCCCTTGGTATTGGTTACGGTCTCTTCTTAAAGTTCTTTATATTAATTTCTTTTGATTTTTAAGTTTATACAGCATTTAATTGGTACCGACCCGTTAGAAAATTTTTAACGCTAACTTGCCCCATATCAAAACGGTACAAGTATTTGATCCAAATTTCTTTTTGAAGATGGCTAATGAATGTCACATGGATGAGTAGTTTGGATGAACGGCACAGCACCATAGAATGGATGGCATTATATTAAACAAGGGAAAGGGTACACTGTTTGTCCCACCAACTAGCTAGTGTGAAGATCCGGGTTAGAATAGGTCTTCAGTAACCCTTGCTTGTCGTAAGTAGCGACTAAATGGGATGGTCCTTCGGATGAGACTGCAAAAAAAGCGAGGCCCCGTGTTGCAGCAGGTGTGGCACGATAAAGTTTCTTCTCCGCTTCAAGGCCGTAAGTGCATAGACCTAAATTTTGTAGCCCTTCACCGACAGTGGTGAAAACATTTTTGTGCAGGACGTTAAACAATATACAATCAACCCACCAACTAATATACAGCTAATCACTGTAACGTGTTCACTATACAAACATCACATCACACAGATAATATGATCCGCCAATTGTTATTAGTTTGCTGAAGACAAATTTCGAGATCCGCCCATTGTGGTAGGCGTGTGAACTTGTTAAGGGATGTTTGTTGTCTGATAATGTCTCTGATTTCGTTTCGGGGTGGTCTACCCTCTAAAGCTTTTGTCCTTAATCCACCTCTGTCAGATATCGCTAGTATATCAGAGACCTGGTGATTTATGCCCATAGCCAGTTCCTCTCTGATTTTCGAACATTATTTCAAAGGAAACTTGAAGGCTGTTATGTTCTTTTAAAATTTTACAGCGAAGATAACATTATTTATCTATTAACTAAACCATTTAGAACTTTGCAAGGACTTAAACTCTTTAAAAGTTTATAAAGAATTTGTATAGACAGATGTACACAGTCATATCAAAAGAAATATGCGATACCCGAGTTTGACTTATCTGTTGATTATCAAAATAAATTTTACTTCTTCTGAAAAGAATACTACCAAGACAAGGACATGTTAAATGAATGACCCAACATTTTCCCAGCCCATGCCGTTACATATAGATACCTATAAGTAAAAACAAAACGTACATGAACTTATAAATTCTAATGTACAAAATTTTCTCTCCTATTTCTGAATTGTAATGTAATCTCTTTTCATCTTACTTTCGTTTACCTGGGAATTGGCGATTTTCGCATTTGCTTGAGCAACGTTATGTTACATAAAATGAGCATTAATTTACGATTATACAAGATATTGTACCTTGTAAATATATTATGTGTACCAAATCATTTTCCTAAAAAAAAATGTTGAATTTTGAAATAACTATAAATTTTTCTTTACCTAATTGTATCAAAATCAGCGTTGTTGAGCGAACATGATAAAAAAAAAATCCTCCAAGATTTCTGAATCTATTTTATCATACATCCTCATAAAATCATACAGGACATATGTTCTGGAGAAATTTCCCCATGTCGGTAGTGTATCCGCCTGCACATTGCTGAGCTCTCCTTGCATAATGCTGATCAGATAACGATTTCTCTCGTTAATTTCTCTCTGAATTAGATGAAAATCAAATTACTTGTCAAACAGTAACATACAAGCTCTAATAAAAAGCACATGCTTTCAAGAAACAGAGAGAGCAAACTTTCCGTCAAATCACAAAAAGAACAAAGTTATGAAAATATTCATGTTAGAAAAACTAAAACCGTTATCAAACCGCCTAAAATTGTTTCCCGCTGTGATAAATGCAAAGGAATTGGATGAAATCAACATGTATCATCTTTGCATCTTATAAAAACGAGATGCATCTAAGATATTTCAAGCACAAAATATAGTTATGATAAAGGAGAAAATTTAGACATTGTTATGGTGATAATGAAGAAAACATCTTTATACACTTTTCAAACTAATGGTGAGGAAAAATATCAAACCATCCCTTTGACCATCTAACGAGATATATTTACATGATAAGCTCTGGTGATATTTATGGGCATATTTTTTTTTTAAAACTGCAATTCAAACATTTTCTGAGAGTTCAACACTCAACTGAACTTTCATTATATATATGCAAGACTTGTAAACTTGCACATTAAAATGATATATCTTGTTGATGACAGGTGGAAAAAAGACAGATATTTTTCTGTTGCCTTTTTTATCCTCAATGATTTCTTATAGCAAGAGTAAAAAATGTATTTGTGTATATATACAAAGGACGTATTCAACACATAACACTTTTGTTAGTGGTATCAATTTAGTATTTTCTCTTTGATGGGCAAATGTTACGCAATTTTCGGTTTAAATAATACATGTAACAGTCCAGGAATTGCGTTATTGCGTCGTACAAAAGACTTCGCTTTACTTTGAAAGTGATAGACCCTCTATCCCCTGTTGTCTATTCAGAAGAGATAAAAAGATCTAGAATTTCCGAAAAACGCTTACCCTACCTTTTCAAGGTCTATGTTCTCTTGACGAAACACATGCATGGGTACTATTATCGTCGACCGAAAAAAGTTTTCCTTCAAGAAAGATTTGTTTGATTTTCTTTCACAAACACATTGCAAAAAGTCTTTGCTATTTCAACATTCTAACATTGGATTTTCTTCGATTTCAATGCACTCACCATGATTTCGTTTCTTTCAGTAATTCAAGAAACCCTGTGTTTCTTTCAGATACTGAAACTGCATGTATTTCCAACGAATCAATCGTGTCCCTTCGTTGAAAAAATTCTCAATTTTGTAGAATCATTGGTACTTTTGCCCGTAATTTATTTTAATTTAGTACACACCAATAAACAAGTAATCCATTCTTTTTTCTGTACGACAGATCACCATAAATTTGGTTTTATTTTCATGGATCAAAATGAAAATTGATAGTAATCTTCTCTTACAAAACGTTACCAAAGATGATGAATTTTTGGAAATCTGTTTCTCCATTCTATTTCATGCATCACTGTTTGGGAAATTAAAACGTTTTATGACGGCAAATGCAAACCCAATATGAAAAGAGTTTTATTGAGAAGGATTACCTCTGCTAACATTCACACACTAATGAGAAACATATTAGTCCACGAATCATTTAACTTTTATATCTACACCAAAGAGAAGACAGCTCATTATCGTGTTCAATTTACCGCGTATGAATTTAATGCCATTCATAAACAAACGACACCATCTCATTTCGAATCGTGAATGTAAATGTCAAATATGCGAATGTTTTACGAGTTAAAAAGTAGCAAGGAACGCATCTTTCGATACTCTGTCATCCCCAAACCTAGAGCCAGAGAATATGTCCATGTTAGTTGTGTTAAGACCGGTCCTTCTGCTTTTTAGTTGTTATTATTTCATAACATGAAAAACTGGAAACACACTGGGACTTTTCTCTAGAGTATTTGGGGATCAACCACCATGAATCACCTTGAACTTGAGGTATTTTTCGTCACATTAGAGGCCTAAAGACGAGGAATCCTCCGAGACTTTCTTCAGTGTGTTATGGGATAAAACATGGGAAATCCGGTGGGAAGTATTCTAGCATATCAGGGAATAAAAAAAAACTGAGGAATCCCCTGGAACGTATTTTAGTGTATCAGGGAATGAAAAACCGAGAAATCCGCAGGGACTTGTTTTTAGCCTCTTATGAAATTAAAAAAACAAAACAACATAAAACAATTACGCCCCCCCCCCCCATCCCGGAACTTGTTTTAACGTATCAGGTAATCCAAAGGGGAGGATTCCCCCTGGGATCTATTTTAGCCTATTATGGGATAAAAAACGACGATTCCCCTGAGATATATTTTAGAGGATTATGGGATGAAAAAGAGAGGAATCTCCTGGCACTTATTTTGGCGCATTAGGGAATCAAAAACTTAGATTTATTTTAGCATACTATGGGAATAAACAGGAGAAATAACAAAATAAGTAAACGGATGCAAACAATTCATTTGTGCACCTTTTTGGAATGTATTTCTAGCATAGAGCGGACGTCCACTTACCATTGATATGTCTGCCTGTTGGCTTGCCCAGCCTGTTTTATTTTCATTTCGTCCCTGTCTCTCATTTCTCACCTATATATTGACGATGTGCAGTGGCTGGTTTTCAGATCAAATGTCAATGTCACTTAAACTTAAGCCTTATTTAACAGTGAATATTCTACTTTGGAGCCAAATGTTCTTTTGTTTTAATCTTTATTCAGAACGTTGACCTTAGGTAGATCAAGCGCAACGATGTTATCGAAAACTAACCGACATCCTCTTTTTCTTTGGTCCAACCTTTTTCTTACTTCGCATGACTTGACTGTGATGTACAAAATACAATTCATAGGTAAACGAATACTTTCTAGTATCAAATGTTTATAAAAAATGAGATTTTTGCAACAAAATCGAAGGTGTCACCTGATCAACCATCTTCTACTTCTCCAGTTTCAACACAATTATCCGAGAATGTATTTAAGGTGGAATAAGGCATAACAAATACATTTATCTTCATCAAATTTCATTTTCCCTCTCGTCTAACTTGATCTCGCATACTCACAGTGACTACCAACACACGTAATGATACTACGTAGACGACAAGGAGAAGCCTTGATCGAAGGGTGAGAGGTCAAGGTCAAAACAAATTATTTGACACAACATGTTACAAATAGCATAAGATTTCCATGCAAGACAAAACGTAACAAAGACGTAACAACTCTTCTGTTAGCTCACTTGTAGATGGGACTATATCAAATGACTACACCATGAATAGTTTCATTTGCAGTGGTAAACAAGTGGAACTTTCCGAATTATACACCGTCAAACATAAACTAGTGTCAAGCAGAAGTATACATGTACATAAAATCAAATTTCTCAAATGAATGCTTTGGCAGACGAATAAGATATCGATGAGATTTAAGCTGCTTTTTCTTCCGTTTTATTTTTTCTAATTCAAAATCGTGGTGATAATTTTACATGGTGTGATAAAAGGTAACAGTTTTACGATGTTTTGAGAGTTTGATCTACAATCACGTCGAGGTGTATTACGTCTGCTATCAGTAGCTGTAAGAGATTAATTCCCGCCAAAGGACGCAGGTCGTCTGCTAGAAGTAAGTGTCGCGGGGTTGCCAGTCTCGTAAATTTACTTGATTATATTGAAGCAAGTCTTATTTACATAACAACTGATCCCTATATTCAACGAACTAGATAAATGAATTCCTCCAGCTTTCAATAAATAAAAAAATGTCCCACCCGAAACAAGCACCTAAGGTGAATTATTTTACACAGCGGAGGGATATGGCGGCAAGAAGATGCCAAAAAGAAGACCCAACGATGACACAGGTCAATGAGTTCAATTTTGTTCACACCTGATTAATTTATGCAAATTAGCTATTGATGATGGATAAAGTGAACGAAAGTTTGAGATTGAAATGCATAATATTAATCACGCTCATTTAATTCTGAAGTGACAAGGTAGAATTTAGATACAAGTTGAATTTAACTGTAGTTTCATGCTACACGTAAAAATCCTTTATGGATGCCATTCTCTGCTCGCAGCTGAACGCATCTTGATACATTATGTGAGTAACTTCATTATGAGATGCCGCTACCTTATTTGCTGTTTCGGGTTGATTAAAATTGACAGTGTAGAAAAAGACATAAATATTTACTAGAGAAAACAAAATACAATCGCGTGCATTGCACATGCAGTTGGGAAATCCGCTAGCCCTTGTTCAAATGAATAGAGCTAATTAAATGAATGTAATTAAAATCTTTAAAAAACGAAATTCATATTGTAAAATGTCCATACACTTGCATACAAGGACACAAATATTTGGCATAATTCGCCTTCTAATAAAACTTGAGAAATTGCTCTTATGGTCAATTTGTCGCAGTACACATGAATGACAAGTCAATAATAATGCATTTCCTATATGGCTCTGAAAAGCAATATTTGACTGGTACAAATAGAGACCAGGCCTTCCCTGCATGGAGACATTCCTCAACAATCATCATTTTGTTGCGCAGGAGTCGTTACTCGGCTGACAGGTGCGTGGAAGGGGGGAGAGACAAGCGGCAGCACTAACATTTAATGTCCCTTTCCACCAGCCCCCAATTCAACAGAACAGCATTTAATGTCCGAAATATTCTACATCAAAGATTTTCAACCTGGGGACTCGAAAACCCTTGTTTGTTTTAAACATCAGTGAAGAAAAAAGTGGTCAAATATGTTTTTATTGAAAGTTGAGAAAGTTTAAATAGCTGGAATGCTTTGTCTATTCGCAGGCAAATAAAAGTTTCTTTTATCCATGGTACTTGCAATTTTTTTCCATTCGACTCTGACAGTAAGCATATAAACATTTAGCTATCATCCCCACCCAAGAGGTAACAGCGTGGGAACTGTAACAATGTACAATTGTACATACAGTGTATATATCCCCAGCATTGTATCTGTGGATCTAAAATGAAATTCTATTAGAGACGTCTTGCAAATATGTTGCTATAAATGTAATTGACTAGTTTCTTTAATGTACAAATAATGGTATCTTTTTATTCAATATAAAGATTATGAATATGACTGTCATTTTTCATGTCGCCTGCCTCCTTAAATCATGGGGTTAACAAACCTGCATTCGTACAACGTGAAGATGCTTGCATATCAATTGGTGTATCTTGCGGTTCTTGAGAACAAGATTTTTAAAGACTATCTCTACCTGCTCTTATGTGAATTTTTAACCCCTACTGTGGCACCGCCATTACCCCGGGAACTTGGGTATAAAAGAATCGTTTTGTCCAGTATTTTGTCGACCGTCCGTCTGTTTGTAGTGAAACGTATAACGCAGCACCCGAAAGCGATATTTGTATATAAACTATATAAAATTACCTTTTCTTAACACATGTCCAAAAACGGAATAATTTGAACTAAGTGTGCAATTCCATCTTTCATTTCGAAATTGGGCCTGACATTCGTAAATCGCTTTTTTGGCACCTTCTCTTACGCTCCGCAGCGCCTGAGGGTTTTGTACACATAGAGTCTTTTGTTTGTCCACCAGTCCTGGGAAATTACTACAGAACGTGTCTTTTGGAGCTGTTACTGACGATACGCCAAGATACCTAAATATGAAAAGATTTTATTAAATTTACATTTTCAATGAGTTTGCATTTGGTATATTTACAAATTATAATGATAACCATTTCCTCATAAATGTGTTGCAGTTGGAAACAATGCGTATTAATCTTGATAAATATGAACAGCTGGGAATTTTAACAGAAATGAGAGTATGTTTGAAAATACTGGGTATGAACTGCAACGCTCCATTTTCATGAAGCGCTAACGCTTTGTGAAGTATGCTGACGTGAAACTTTACAGATCACACCCTCGTGCATTTTCAAAAGTGAAAATTTCTTTCTAAATTGAATGACGGTTTTAAGATTTTGTTTTAAGACTGTTAAAACATTATCATATATAACGTTATAAATAATACTCAGAATGCCAGTTTTCATAATAAAAATCGAAAACACCCCTTCCCAAATCATATATATTTACAGAAGGCCTGTTATAAATTAAAACGTTATTACATAATAAAACTTATGCATGCTATCCTGAAATATTTGCCAAATCTTAAATAAAATTTCAAAACTGATGTAAAATCCCAGAAAATTATTTTCATACGCAAAGAAACTATTCATATTTATCTACAGCGATTGAGCACGCTTGATAAGATCACCGCAGTTACAATGTATATGTCGCTGTGCATCAAAATTCTGTTGTGACATGTATTTAATACACGTTTCGAAATTAAGATATCATGCAGCCAGTAAATTGCATTCCTGGTTATGTAGACACCAAATTTATTTGTGTAAAATGTTATTGTGAAATGCAACAAATGTATATTTCAGTCATACACATGGACACACTAACAAATCAATTTCCATTGCTTGTATACCGAGCCCATGCAGAAATTATATTAATGATGCCAGCCGACTGCAGACATGATAGCTTTTTGTTCCGAAAGAAAGTTGTAACTTGCCTTTAAAAAAAGGTAAACATGCACATTTGATATGCGTAGGGTATATTTTTACGTGCATTTATTTGAAAAGTTTTTACTTTTTCTAATTTTCGATGCATCGAGTCGAGAAACTCGTCAAATTCCGGGACAATAAGCACGGATCTTCAATCATTATCTTTTGCATAAAAGTGAATTAGCCGTGTCTAAATATGCGGAATAAGATTTCCAGTAACTTCCTATATACCTCCATACTAAACACCTGTTATTTATTAACGTTACGACAAACACATCAGCTGATAAGTAAAATATACGCTGACGCACCGACATACCTAGTTTCTTCGACGAAAAAAAAAAAAAAAAGAAAGAAAACAAGAAGAAAAAAACCTTACATTGGTCTTTAGTATCACTTGCAATCAAAAGATAAACACTTGGTGCAGCAGATTTATTAAACAACGATAGACGTAAGTACACAAGCGAAATTCGATTTGCATACTTCATTTTATACCGATCTCCGTACCTGCAACAGTCTATGTCAAGAAAGATACAAATTAGTCCTCAAGTGTCAATTATTAGCACCCGAAATGTGACTTAAAATATATTAAGCCCTTACACGCATTGTCAGTTTACCCGTAAATTGTCAAATTTATCAACTTGAAACCATTCATGTTAACGATAAATGATTTCATGTTTTGCCAGCACCCTTAGGGCTGCGAGAATCGACTGGGTCGACAAAGTGAAGAATATCCGCACGAGACGGGTAAACAGGGTACTTAGTTGTAAGAGCCCCTATACACGAGCTCACGTGCCTTAAATTATTCGCCCCCCCCCCCCCAAAAGAGAGAGAGAGAGAGAGAGAGAATCCCCTTATATATCGTGTATTTTGTTATTCTTTGGTTGCGAATATTCAAGAGATCTATCAAATAAACCTATTAATTATAGCTATTGATTGTTTTGACTTGTAATTAATTCATGTACTAATAATTTTGATGTTAAATAAACTTACCAGAAATCAATAGTAATGATACTGAAAATATTACGTATAACAATGATTATAATAATCAAAATATTAATTAAAAAAAGACGACACTTACATCCAATTCCCAAAAGTATATGAGGGTGAAATTAGCATCCAGCCCCAAAGAATGAATTGTGTTATGCACGGAAAAGGCTTGACAGATTTTCCACTCATCGTCATCACGTTAAAGAAATCCAATGTTTAAAACAATTAATATCCGCGAACACTCGATATCGATACATTGGGAGATGATTTTGTGTGTCACCGGGGCCACTGATACAAGGAGCACCTTTATCGTCATTTAGTATGCATGGGGGATTTACCAAACTCTATAGTTAGGATATGCAGCAATGTTACAGGTAACGTCATTGGTTAATATATTCGTCACGTGACGTTAGGCCTGAATTAGAGAAAAAGTTAAATAAATATTGCTTTGAATGATGTGTTTCATTGAAAGAGGAGTACGTAATATAGTTTGCCCACGCAGCCGGGTATTATTTTCTTTCCACTTTATTTTGTAAATAAGAGGAAACGATGTGTAAAGAAGTATCAACATCCCACTACCATGAAAATACTCTTCTTTCGTACACGCCGTTTGAACACAAACATGTTACATTATGTTTCGAAATCGGCGGGGGTATTTTATAATTAAGCCGTGAAATTAAAACAAACTATGGAATTTTACTACCAGTTCACTTCGTGCAGGCCGAATTTTTTTTTTTCATGGAGCGTTCATGATCAGGCATAACACACGCGATAATAACTTATCACCGCCTTCTTTCATCTCATTGTTTTACGACGCAGGTGCGAATTCAGTGTGCGACATAACCAGGGTTATAACCGTGTTTACATTAAAATACAGTCATAATATTGACGATTTCTGATTGATCGTAACTATTCTCAATATTGCTGATATTCGTAAGTCATATTTCATATTTAAATTAGCACAGGTAATTATTACATTTTTATATGAACTATCCTCATATAAATAACGATATTTAATTAGTAAAGTTAAATCAGTAAATGATGTTATAGGATAGTTTTATATGCATTTGAAATGGAAAGGTAAAACAATTAATGCTATCAGCCTTCTTCTATTTGAATTCACGTAACGGGCAATGATACATGTAAATACAAATTATATGATTGATAAATGATTTAGATGCTTGGTTCCAGATCCGCAAGGCTGAAATATATTTGTGTTATTGTATTAAAAAAATTGATAAAACACGGACAAATTAATAATAGAATGAAATGCTAACACATCAGGTAATTAAAGTGTGACCAAAGGCAATTTGGGCTGTACACTTAACAGCTTATCATATGTTGAATGTGTTCGATTAGACAGATACGATCGATCAATTGCCGGTCAGAAATTGGTCTCGTAAATTTTGTTTGATTGTCTTTATGATTGCGGTCTAGAGGACACACACGGCGTGATGTCGACGATTGCTACTTTATACGGAAGTTTCCGAAAAATTATAAAGAAGGAATACTTTCTAATACATCGCGGTTATGAGTATGTCATATATATATATATATATATATTTCTGACTTTAGTGACAAGTCCTTATCAATGGAGTAAACATCTGCTATTGCATTTCAAGATAGGATATATATATATATATATATATATATATATATATATATATATATATATATGTATCTATATATATATATATATATATATATATATATATATATATATATATATATAACAAGGTTCTGTATATCTTTGATAAGGTTTGACTGGAATCGTCTGATAACAGACTTGGAGAATTCTAGTAAAATAGAATTGTTTATTCAATGTTTTTAGAACATAAAGTATAATTGATATAAATACGCTTTAGTTATAGTTTTATAATGCATTCATACTTGTTAACCAATTATTACCTATATCATGGGTAAACGTTCTACAAAATATATTTTTTATTACTGATGATAATGAATTTAATAGCTGTTTAAAAACAATTAGACAAAAATTGCATGTAAACATGGATCAGATAATTAAACTCCCGTCTTCACACAAGACCGACCATGCAATATTATTTAAATATTCGATTCTTCAACAGTGGCTGGGAGTTTGAAGTCAGATACCATGGGTACATCCATGAAAAGGAAGGCGCAGCGAAAACGCACATAAGAATACTTGGAACCATTGAAAGGGCAGGCATTTTATTTTCTTGTTTAAAGCATGAATTGACCATGCACTGCTCTGAGGCTGAATTGAAATATATTAATTGGTATAGATAATTCAAAATATAATTTTTATTTTCTCGTGATTCAGATACCAGCCAATCTTAGGTTAGATTTATTATCACAATCATAAACTAATTGGGTGTGTGTAAAATTTATGTATGGTTATCCCGAGTCTTTCAATTAGAGCGATGGCACCGTGTCTTCCATCAGTTTTGTCAAACGAAAGGATGCTGATAGCGTGGAAATCTCCCATTCGTCGTCATAGACAACAATACGTATGTTCTGATCTCAATACAATGTTCACCATAGTGTTTCCATAGCAGTCAATCTGAAGTAGGCGTACACATTGAGAGAGAGAGAGAGAGAGAGAGAGAGAGAGAGAGAGAGAGTAAATCCCCCCCCCACACACACACATTAACCATCTTTTCTGGATGGATCCACATTCAGAATATATATGCTTAATTACCCTTTGTCTCATAATTGTGAACAATACAATTCGTAAGTCTTTAAATAGAAATTGATCACTCGACATGTATCAATAAGCGCATCATGTGCGGCCGCCATGAACAGTATCAATGAACGGGGTTTTTGTATATGACTTTTCTCTTATATATTCACCATCCATCGGATCTGGTATAAGACAATACATCGAAAATTTTAAAATTCAAATTCACTAAAAGAATCTTTGTGCATATACATATCAAAAGTCTTATATAAATGTATCAGAGAACCCCTCTATATACATGTACCTATACATGTGTTATATTTATTGACCGGGTACGGTAAGATATTTCATATCCGGCTAGGCGAATTTCTTTCTGGAATTTGTGAGGTGTAAATTCAAGTGTAGTGTTTGACACTTTGTGAGTAAAAAACGTCAAAGAAGGATTCGAGTATTTTTGTTTGAATTTTTGTTGCAGATGTGGATGATTTTGACCAGGTGAAATTGCACGGGGTTGACTACAATGTAAACAAAGTCTCACGCCTTGCTGGATGGGAAAGAAGTGTTTGATATGGAAATGCTCATTAAGAACAGCATTACATGATGTGAAAGTAATACTCCTGAGAAATTTACTTTAAGCGCAGGCTAAGGTTAAAGGTAAATAATTTTGTTAAGAACATATAGGTAAAATTAACATAGATATAACCTAATAATTTTACAAGCTTTCCAACGTTTAAAAAAATGAGAAAACGAAACGAAGTATCATATAGAATCGCATTCTCGTGTTTTTCCAGCAGGCGGAGAAACAGCCTCGTGGCGCCTTTTCCGAGCTTGTCGGAAAGACCAGAGAAATTGCAATTGTGTAATCATCTATTGGCTCTTTGATTTTATTACACTAAAAGACATTTTGATTCTTTAAGCCAGTTTTAAGAGCATTTCTACATTTTAAATATATTTATTTACATATTTTTGCATGTCCATATATGATTTTTAAAATTGGTATATCACAGTCTACTTCCCAATATATAGCCCGGCCGCATAAATTTCAAGGTCAACATTCTCTTTCATACTAAATGTTTTATAAATCATTACATGCTCTTGCGCATAGATCATGGCACATATTTTAGGTGACAATTACCATGCCTGAAAAACTCGCTTTCTAAAAAACTCCATTCACTCACATGTGCTGAAAGTTAATGAAAATTTTATGTATGTAAAAGAAAAATACTCTGCATTATATTTGCATTAGTTTTCACGCTTGTATATTCATGCATCTATTTCGCTGTGTAGTATGTCTCTTTAACCTTTTTTTTTAAAACGATTGTTTCTAAAAACGGATTTTTTGTAATGCTCTCCACGGGACTGATTGTGTATTGTTTATCATCTCACTTGAGAATTACTCACTCATAAGGACAGTTGTATTGATAAATTACTGATACAACATTTATATTTGCTGGAGGAAAAAGATTTGTATATTTTAACGTTTAATTTCATGGATATATGCTTATGATATAGTTATTCAACTTATGAATATAATCAGGCTCCACTGGTTGGATAATACCGACCATTAGATTCTTAATCGTGTTAACAGTAAAAAAAAAAAAAAAAAAAAAAAAAAAAAAAACCTACAAAATTGTAATGTAGACAAAACCATTTATTTAATGATAAAAACCAAATATATTGTATATACTTTAAGTTTTTTTTCTTTCTTATCTTTTTTGTTTTCTTTCTTTCTTTTAACTTTTTTAGATTTACAATCTTTGCTTCAATTTCACAATTTGCATATTAACAATGGTACCAACTTTTTTTTTAACACGTACTAAGCCCTACAAGCATGTGCCACACAGCATGCATTTACGGACATTTCGCACCCGGGTGCATCTTGGCACATATACACTAGTATATTGTTACTCCTAGTTCCAAATTTACAACTAGTAAGACTAGGTGCAAATTAACTTTTCAACATGAGCAAATTTACTCTTGAAGTATTTTCGGCCTTGTGAACGCATTGCAAAATTTATATACATGTGCAAATTATTGAAATTGTCGATGAAGCATTGCATAATTTTCTTTAAAATTGCACCATCTCCTATATTAGAAAAAGCAGTGACCATGTGTTTTATTTCAGTAAGACCGAATATTATTTTGAATAGCATTTGAACAATAAATGGCAAACTCCATAATTACATGATAAGGAAATAACCATCTCATTCTTTGTCATCAAAACATATCCATATTGCTTGGAAGTAGCTAATGTAATACTGCTTTACACAGTTTGCTAGTGTATTCGTACGTATCGCAAAAATTACATATACACACCAGGAGTAAAATTTTCATATAAATAAAATTTATACCCATTACAGTAAATGGGTGCGTGTGAACGGGCTGTAGAATTATTGCTAATGTATAAAGGCTGCCAATGTTCTACCAAATGAACGTATCACCAATAAGCTAGTAGGAGTTGTGTTTCTTTTCGTTACTAATGAGCTAATTTTTACAAAACGCAGAAATCAATTTAATAACCTTGGAGCAAATATGATATTGATGTTTTCAGAGATTAACAGTACCCATCTCCAAATTACTACACGAACCGTTTGATAAAGGTGTAATTATCACCGCAGGGAAAGGGATCCAAAACATGACGGCGAATTGTACAGGGGATGACGGCCATGGACCGTACTGGGTGCCTGCTGGTATCGAATTCTCTTTAGGAATCACTGGAAACATTCTGGCTATCGTGATTTTGTGGATGAATCGTCGGTACAATGGATGGCGTCCGTTTGACAAAATGTTCGCGTTATGTAACTTTCTCAGCATTGCTCTGTCTTCCCCTTTGACTTCAAGTGCTATGCCTCAGGGTGTACGCAATGTTATGATCAAATATTCTGCTATTTAAACTCATTTTTATTTGTGAACAATTATTTGTCTTCCGCTCTTTTGATCGGTGCAATATCTACAGACCAGTTCTTAATTGCTCGCGAATTCGAAGAGGAAACCGAAGTTCTAGACGAAAGGAAGGCAAAGCGGTACACAATCATGGTGGTTGTCTTAATGACCGTATCAGCATTGATATCCATTCTCTATGTCACAGAACCGGTTGCAAACTATCTTGTCTATCCAGGGTCGTGATATAACCTCGATTTCATCTGTCGAGAGCCGAAAAAGAGAACCATGTATTGTATTTTCACGTCAGATTCAATTTCTTTAATCGTGCTAATTGTGATATTTAATGTCATCCATTTGGAAATTTGATAAAATTCCATATTTATGTTCTGTGGTAAGGTATAACCAGACTGGTAGAAATCAGTGGTGTTCCAATATGAACGTGTTTGTGAGAGAGAATAATCATACCAAAAATTGGGAAAAACCAGACAAACACCGAAAACACCCCTCCAATCGATAAAAAAAAAAATATCGATATTTCTTGGAACGTACAGGTACTGTTAAATTGCTATAAATACTGGGATAGTGAATCTGATGATAAATATAGAATACATACAATGTATTTTGGGCACAGGACATAATCTCATTTATAAATAAAACTTTTTTATTTAAACGTTTGATCCCTGGGTTCGTGTGGCAGTTACAACACATGCACATGTTGTTATTAAGTCTTACATATGAGAAACGGCTCAAGGAAATGATTCAACACATTGGTTATTGTTTTATTTCTTAATTTCTTAATTTTTAATATTTATGAACTAAACTAAGTATTTGAGATTTTCGTATTTGAGAATAAAATGATAATATGTAAAGTCTAAACAAAGATACCTAACATATAGACATACGAATTAATGACGTAAAACGCTGTCGTATGTTCAACATACCATTTATCAAGATAGTGGCAGTCATTTTATTGAATGGAATGACATACTTAAAGCACTTATTCAAAATATAGAAAATTGATCATGGCAACATAAAATATTGGCGATAATTCATCGTATTCGCTGCTAGTCTGGAATTTTCCGTCAAACTCTTGTTACCAGAAAATTACATTAATCTGGTATGTAATACGACAATCTACTCGCATGTTTTATCTACGAAGTATGTAATATTGTTAGTAGGTGGGACAGAATCGAAATCTTAAAGAAAAGAGTATTATTGCAAATCAGCATCGGCTTAAAAACAAGGGGTATATGTGTATCCGTAATAAAAATAAAATCTTTTCCTATTTTGCAGGTATCAATTATAAGTTAGCAGTGGTTTTGATTTTTCTACGCTGCATGTTCATCTAAAGTCCAGAACACATGGCGTTTCTATAATTAGATTAGTCAAATGAGAGCTATTAAAACAAGTGTAAAATCTATAGCATGTACTTAAAGGTGGTCGTCAAAATATATAGTGAAATTTGAAGTAAACGACCAGCAACCAATCTAACAAATCCTATGAAGTATAGATAATTGAGAATAGGGTAAACACGGACTGTTGGAAACACCAGAGGTGGGATCAGGTGCCCGGAAGGAGTAAGCGTCCCCTGTAGACCGGTCACAGCCATTATAAGTTATATATCCTGACCAGGTAAACGGAATAATCTGCAATCGAAATTGGTATGTAAAGAAGGGTCTAACAATTGGTATAAAACACGCCAGACCTAATCGACGTATTGGCAGGTCGTATTTACAAATAAAATCATTAAAACAACTATAAAATTTTCAAAAATGACGAATTTAAACAACACCGTTAATACCCTTGTAACATCAACTTATTTGTCAGTAACCTGCCTTGTTTTGAAAAATATCGTACATAGAATATTTTCTTGTGTATGCAAATGATAAAGAAACTTTATTGCTACAGTGTACATAGATATATGTGGGAAAATAATGCTGGGGAGCTAAAGAAATCCTGTTTGTCATAAAGGTGAGTTGTTAGTTTGCCATGATAAATGTTTCTGATCAGTAAAATATCCAAATGTGTAGTAGAAATGGAATACTCTGTGGTATCGTATTTCGAGATCTCCGAGATATATCGAATCGAAATATGAGTGACATTTTCATAAATGAATATTGTTAAAGGATAAAACTTCGTCGATATATCTTAATGTCGAGTTGACAGTCGCACCAAGGAGAATTTTCTTCTCATGTAGAAGGCTTTGAATACATTATGCGTCACTTAAATACAAAAACGGGTCAGCTATTGAAGGAGCACAATATGTGCCGATGGGAATTCCAAACCCAACAGATTAGTGAAAGACTATCTTCAGAGACTTCTTTAATGTTGTCATTGAAGAACGTAAACAACCTCTTATCATCAACTTTAGATATGCGAGTGTAGAATCAGTATGGCGTTTAACAAAGTAATATTGGGATTACCCATCACAAGATGGTGTTTTCGAGTTTCAATTTTATCGCAGAAGCTGCTGTTTATGATATCAAAATGCCTTGTATTTCACTGATCTTGAGGAATGGTGATGTAAAGTATTGATAAGTTGTACATTTTGATGTAGTTGTGTTTGGAATAATTCTGTGTTTCCAAACTTCTAAAAAGAAATAAATAAATAAAACACAGAGTTATTCCAAAAACAACTACATCAAAATGTACAATTTTTAAACAACTCCTGTATTGGCGAACATAGAATTTGCAAAATGCTGACTTTAAACGAGACTTCCTAAACATCTGTAATATCAGCTTGTTTGTCAGTAGCCTAGATCGATTTAAAAACTGATTATACGCAAAACAAGCTCTTGGGTATCGAATCAATTGAGAAATATAAACACCACTTGCAGGTGATGGTGGGCTGTTGCTACACAAATAATGGAAGCTGGGTATGGAGAGGCTGAAGTCGTCCCGTTTGTCATGAAGTTGAATTGTTATTTTGCCGTTAGTAGTATGTTCAATACAGTATCAAAGTCCAAAGCAGTTGTGGAAGACTCTGTGGTGTCTTTTATTTTGAGTTTGTATCTTAGTATGTTTTTGTGAAGTTTAGGAATCCATTATAGTTTTGGTAAGTCATTTTCATTCGTCCCGTTGACTGGAATATCAAATATGTTTAAAACTGAAGCATATGTTTGAAGATGTTCATCTCTTGAAAAGGCAGTTGGAGTACAAGTGCGATTATCAAATGTGTAATTATTGCCAAGTTCGTTTAAAATATAATTGTGATAATAAGCCTTACAAAGACAACTTTGTTACAAGCTTTATCAGCTGGATCCAAAACATATTCCCCATGAATCCTACTTTTGTTCTTTTGTCACTTCCGGTTTACTAAACACAGTATAAACGGTACGCATTTTGTTTTAATGTGTTTAATACGTGATTTAAATATTCATGTTATAGTTTTTACCCATTCGGGTATCACGTTTTTCTTTTTCATATTTAGCCCATAATCGCGGTAAGTTTTGTGCAAGTATAAAGTATACCTACTGGTTTGCTGATATAAAGTAAAAGTGAATAAAATGAGATATCATGTAAATATGGTTTTAGACTATGCGATGTATATGACTACACTGACGTCCTTGTATACGATGAAAACGGCTCAATATATTCACATTATTCTCATGCTCATGCAGGCTTGTAAGAGTTCCAAATTCTTCTAAATTATCATAGCATGCATATGGAAAAGCAGTTTCTTATAGTGTAATCCGGTGATTTCCTTGCTGTCTATGAAATGCGGTACTCAACGTAAAGATGTTTAGTATATCGAATGGCGAAATAAACAATGTGTAGATCGTAATCATAAATCCCCAAGACATATACAAGTTCGAGTGTAGGGCAACACGGACCTCCGACAAAGCGAAGCTAGGATCAGATTCCATGGAGGAGTAAGCATCCTCTGCTGACCGGTCACACCCGCCGTGAGCCCTTAATCGAAAATAGGTATACGGGATTACCCGTAGTCAAAGTTAGTATGAAAAACGACAGTCTAACAAACGGTATGGAACAAATCATTCAACATTTTATGGTAAATGCTTTCTATAATTCTGACCTTCTTGGCTAAATAGAATGATCCGGGAAATTGAAATATTTGTAGATATATTAATCACCTCCATCATTACTTCACTCAATATATGTCTCGATATTCTTTTATTTAGTTACCCTGTAGCTTGCTCTTTGTATTATTATTAGTCCACAACATTTAGTCTTAATTGCGAAGATTGATTGATTATATATTGCTTAACGTCCCTCTCGAGAATCTTTCACTCATATGGAGACGTCTCGCAATTGCTCAATTGCGAAGAAAACATAAGATGATTTACAGATCATATTTTAGCATTTAAACTAAATCTGATTACTAAAATGAATTCCTATTGATAAAAATATTACAGCTTTTACAGATTTTGACAGAACAATAAGTGATGGATAGAGCACATCGGTAAAATGAAAAAGAATTAAAATTGTCTCCTATTGAAACTTTGAAATGAAATCGAAACGACTTCAAGTATGGATTATGAATTTCTTTAGATTATATGCATTTTAAAAGTTAAAAAAAAATTAAAATAAGAAAAAAAGCAAAGAAAAAAAAACCAACGGAAAGAGAAATATTTTCAATGAGATAAAAGATAAACAACTATATTCATATTTGATAACTAAATTCATTGGTTGATAAAGTTCCCAATTGTCGATCGAGTTGCCGTTATATCGTTATCTCAACTGATCCACATTTTTTTCTGTTGTAGTCATTTCATTATCACTGATAGTCTAACAATTGTTTATTTACGAATAGGAATAAATACAACAGATGTCAAATATGTAAGCAAATGTAATATCAGGTGGACTTAACAACACATTCATTGGAAGTAGTGTATTTTCAGAAATGAAGGTAAATTGTTCATATTTTCATCACGTTGAATCGTCCTGGGTACCTGCTTGTATCGAATTCTGTTTAGGAATAATTGGAAATATACTGGCTCTTGTGATTTTGTGGATGAGTCGTCTACATGATGGATGGCGTCCATTTGACAAAATGTTTGCGGCATTAGCATTAGGCAACCTTCTCAGCATCGTCCTAACATATCCGTTTATCTTTAAGAGGTACGCCTCTGGTTTCACGTGGTGTTATAACCAAACATTGTGTGATTTTAATTCGTTTTTATTGGTGAACAATCATTTGTCATCCGCTTTCCTAATCTGTGCGATGTCTGTCGACCAGTTCTTGATTGCCAATGCTGGGGAAAGTGGAAACTCTACAAGAAGGAAAGGCAAACGGTACACAATCATTGTGGTCGTCTTAATGATTACATCCGCATTAATATCCCTTCTCCATGTCACAGGACTGGGCTCCAGCCGTCTATTCTATCCCGGGTCGTGGTGCTACCTTGATTTTATCAGTCAGACGACAGCAGAACGCACCATGTCTTACATTGTGATGTCAGTTGGAATTCTTCTGATAATGTTGATTATATTATTCAATGCATTATCCTTTCGCAGATTTTACAAAAATCCCTATCTGCGTTCTAGTGCAAGGTATAATCAGACTGGTCGAAATCAGTGTTGTTCCAATATAAACGTGTTTGTGACGACGATTTCTGTAGTATTTATTATTTTGTGGACACCTTTTCTGGTAAGTAGAAATTATACTTTAATTTTATATATTGTAAAACTATAATGCAAAAAGAAATCTTGATATTAAGATGTATGGTTTTTGTTTGTTTGTTTTACGTCTTGTCGAGAAATTTTCACTCATATTGAGACGTCACCAACTGTAGGTGAAGTATCACAAATTTAAACCTATACTTAGCGCTCAGGTTCGTAGCAGTGAGTTTCTTTAATGTGCCAACTCCTACCGTAACACGAGACCTCCGTTTTTAAGGTCATATCCGAAAGACCCATGATTCTCACTTCTAAATGCCGAGCGTTTGGCAAAGAAGCAATCACTACCTATTTTTACGTCTTAAGTTTGATGCGGCCATGACACGAGCGGGGCTCGAACTCATGACCTCCCGGTTTCGACGCGAACACTCTAACCATTGAGCTACCGCGACCGGTTAATATGTAAGGTAAACAGAATTTTAATTATCAAGTTTGATACGACACAAGTGAACAAGAATGCGCAGCAGTATTAGAAATAGTTTCCAGTTCGTGACAGTGAATCTGAATCTAGACAAAACTGTATAACCATATATGATAATATAAAACATAAAAGGTACCAATTTTGATGTACCAGATGCGCGTTTCAACAAATAATTTCTCTTCAGTGATGTTCCAGTCAAAAAAATTGGAAATCCGAAATAAGAACAAACTTGGAAGACTAAATTTTAGCAAATTAAACATCATTAAGAGAAATGTATATGCATAAAATCCATTGAACAGATAAAGTGATTCCATTTAGTCCAACATCATACTTTGTAATACTTCATACTTAACATGTTCAAATAGGATGGATACATTACCGATAGAAATAGTATTTATTTGGGTGGGGTGGATGTGGGTTTCCTTCCATCCCTCCCTGCTGGTAGCTGATGTATCAATCCTTCCATCAGACGTAATATGATATACAGTATGTTGATTAACCTTTGTCAGAAAAACGAAAGCAAAAACTGTTTAGGGAATTTGAAAATTAATGTTTGATGCCCATTCCTTCAAATAAGCGAAAGATTTCTAGCGTAACTATACAAGGGAAGGTATAGCTTAGTTGGTAAATGCTGTATGAGACAAATCTCTTGGTTTGAAGTTCCCTAGTTCCTTCAACAAGCCCTATTTTATTTTATAAGGTAGTGGGTGTGGGGATAAGTTAGGTACTGCTCCCACATAATACTGAATTATTGTGGACGTGAAAATGCAATTCATCAATAATTTGCAGTTGGCAATCATCATTTCCTTAAATCAGGCATGAACTATTTATGCAAGAAATTCGCGTTTCATACTCAACAGATTATAGCGAATAGATGACCATACCTTGATATGAAGAAAAAATTCACATATACTATCTAAATGGCGATAATTGAGATAGTTCATCGGTGTCGTAACGTTTTATGAAATATAAAGAATATACCATACACAGAGACAAAAATGTACTAGTACTTGTTGAAGAAATCTGTATGGATTTTCATGACTTTCAAATAAAACAAAGATACATTGGTTGATTGATTGATTAAATATTGTTTAACGTCCCGCTTGAGAATCTTTCTCTCATATGGTGGCGTCACCATTGCCGGTGAAGGGCTGCAAATTTAGGCCTTTGCTCGGCGCGTATAGCCTTTGAGCAGGGAGGGATCTTTAGCGTGCCACACCTGCTGTGACACGGGACCTCGGTTTTTGCGGTCTCATCCGATCGATTGCCCCTTTTAGTCGCCTCTTACGACAAGCAAGGGGTGCTGAGGATCTATTCTAACAACCCGGATCCGCACGGAGTAGGATACATTGAAAGTTAAACGTTTGTATAGGGAAAAGTATTTTCTTTATCTTAAAATACCCGTTCCCTCTCTCATCTTCCGCTCCGTTTCAGGTACTCTATTATTCCCCATTTTAATGATAAGTAATTGGTGTTTCGTTTTATGTCAATTCGATCATTTCTTATTTTGTAGATACTTATGATAGTAGCAGAAAGTAAACCAAGGCAGATGGAATCTTGGGAAGTTTGGCTTCTGCGGACTGTTGCCTTAAATGCCGTGATAGACCCATGGCTCTATACATTTCTTCGGCGAGAATCGCTCTCTACGATGGCGAATTATTTTCGGCGTGTCCATGAACGACAGGGATATACAGACTTATATTAAACACGAAACTGAATTTATATTTTCCTCAAACAACATCTTCATTTGTGTCTAACTTAAAGAAATAAAATTGACGAATTTGTGAAGTACAATAGGGTGTATACAAATGATAGTGGTGATAACAATAACAATGATTAAGTGTCTCTATTGATGAGTTTATAATTTGGGTTGATTAATAAAATGATGAAATTGAATTGTGATTTATATACACACCTGTATTAGAAAATGCCATGCAACACACACTTATAATGATATACTAGAATTACAGTGTGCATTAAATGACTGATTTAATTTTACTGGTTTTGGCTATTAAACAAGTTATGTTCAAATCGTATGAAATTTCAAAATCTTTGCCTCACTCATATAGTTATCACGGATCTGCTAAATTTGCTACTAAAAACAGCAATCACTTGCTCCACCAACGACTTGCATGTATCATGGACTGGCCAGTTGTCCACGTTGAACGCCTGCATTGTATATCAGCTTCTTCTGATGTAGATTTATGCTAGAGATACCGCTAATCTACAAATTAAGGTACAATAGTTATGATAATAGGCATTGAAAATATATCACGAACTGTGTTGCTAAAAATTCATTGACCATTGAATCAGGACAACTGCACTAAACGTAAACGGAGAGCCGTGAATCAAATGACTGTTGCGCGATGAACCTCAGCTTGCATTTAATGATTTCGGTCCTTCCAACAAAGGCGAATTTACAATACGTGTACTGTGATATTTCATATCAGCATGATAGAAACACGACCTACCCCGGAGGTTTGAAACTTTTAGGTCAGAAGCATTTCGAAACCTGTGAATTACGGGCTGAAGATTTTGCGTAAAATTAAACATGGCAGATAGAAAAGTGTTTACATGGATCATAATTTTAATCCTGATGATTTGTAAGTATCAAAGTTTTCATTCTTTGCATCTGTCTATCTTCTATGCTTCTGTAAAATATAACCATGAGTTACAGTCCTCTACAAACCAATGACTACAATCAGTTTTTCGTACAGTTCTAATTTTGATTCATGTAGACGACGGGGAGTATGGGTACATGCGCACTTACAAACTCCATATAATCCTAATATTACTTAATTATTGACTGAGCAAATTGCTTCCACTGCAGTGCCGGTAACCAAGGAAATTGCTTTTAATAATTCTACGTGTAACGGCTTGTAAGCTATCCTGATCATTTATTTATAAGAAAGGATTGTTTTATTACCTTCTCGGGCCTCTGTATATGTTTCCTTTTCCTTAGACAAGCATTATGACGTCAAAGTTAATGCTGACTATTATGTCAGCGTTATTATTTCCGCGTTCTAACGTCACGTTATTATCACGAACTGTCTGTAGTCTTTGAAACCAAATTTTCCTAAGGAAATCATAGACATTACAATGAAGTGAATATCAATCAATATTAATTTTCAGTCCAGTAAACACACTATTGATATTTATCTTGGTCAATATCATATGTCTTGATCTGACATATCCTTATATTGAAGGGGATAATGTTAAGAATTGTTTATTACTTCTCAAAAACTATGTCTGTATTGAATAATTACTGAGTGGTTTGTGTTTATGTTGATTTATAATAAGCTATCATTCCTCGAAACATTATAATGACCGAAGATAAGTCGAGGTTCTTGGAGCCATAATTCCTTGTATCAACTAAACTAAATTCAATAACTGTTTTATTGTATGGATACATTTACATTCCTAATATTGTTTCTATTCTCGTGTCTCAAGAAAACCGTACGAATCTAAACCTAAATCTTTGATACGTCATAATGCCAAACAATAATTATAAAACATCCCAATAAGCAATTAAATTGACGTCACGATGCACGTCAAACCATTTACAATCCAGACTTTTCATACAAGCATGAAAAGGTGCTATTAAAGTAAAATGTAAACAAAAAATACTGCACAGTTCCTTCGTGATTATCAAGATATATCCAAATACAGTTCTATGATTATAGCCAGCTCTCGCAGCTTACTAAATGATACAGACAATTATTTATTAATTGTTTTAGGTTTCTGGGGTGTAGACTCTGCATCATACAGATCAAGACGAAGGACATATTCTTCAAGTGGAATGTAAGAATGATAGTGCTTTCATTTTCTCTATTGTGTACATTTCATCGCAAAATAAGGAATTAAACAATCTGTTTCAGTTTGAAACCTTATATCATACGGTTAATACCAGATGTTTTATATATATATATATATATATGTATATATATATATATATATATATATATCACAAATGTGATTGTCCCCATGGGGATGCATGTTAAGATATAGGTCCTCATTGTCTCTTGCTAGTCGCAAGAGGCGACTAAATGCGGGCGGGCCTTCGGATGAGACCGCAAAAACCGAGGCCCCGTGTCGCAGTGGGTGTGGCACGATGAGAATCCGTCCCAGCTCAGAGGCCCTAAGCGCCTAGGATAGGTCTAAATTTTGTAGCCCTTCACCGGCAATGGTGACGTCTCCTTGTGAATGAAAAAATTCTCAAGCGGGGCGTAAAACAATATACAATCAATCAATCACAAATGTGATTGTCCCCATGGGGATGCTGGTTAAGATATAGGTCCTCAGTGTCTCTTGCTAGTCGCAAGAGGCGACTAAAAGCGGGCGATTCTTCGGATGACACCGCAAAAACCGAGGCCCCATGTCACAACAGGTGTGGCACGAGAAAGACCCCTTCCCGTTCAAGGTCATAAGCGCAGAGCATAAGCCTAAATTTTGCAATCCTTCACCGGCAATGGTGATGTCTCCATATTAGTGAAATATTCTCAAGAGATCTTAATATGCAACCAATCAAACAATCACAAAGTCGATTGAATATATAATCAATCGGGTTTGTGATACTCTTATTATGCTAATTGTGTATATTTTCTATACTTATATCTGGATGATATATGACCAACACATTTTAAAAATATCAATAGGTGTAAAATTGAAAAATTTATTTTGTTATAAAGAAGTGTTATTATGACAGTTCTGTGTGTAAATTGAAGCATAATCATTGATAAAATTAAAACATATTTTAAGATTTTATCAAAATAAAATATCAGTTGTGTTGAATATATACCGTTATTTGTACTGAAAGACAACAATGGGAATGTACTTCATTCAGAGCTCCTAACGAGGATTTCGAACACACAATATTAGTAGCAAACGTTTATAAAACTTCACTTTATCTGTCATTAAAGTAGAACATCACAATTTTAAAAGAATTTTTTTTCGACAGGAAAATGACGGTCACAGCTGATATTACTTTAAATTGAGGGACATCTTTGACTTATATGAAAAACGTTATGTCAAATGTAGTCTCGTGGTCACGGGAGTCCAGCGTATGACTTATGATGTATAATGAAGCATTTCCTTTAACAACTCTTTTCATGACGAATGCCTTGAAATTGTCGGTCAGAACCCCAATACACAAGAGTAATGATCCATAGTATCGGCTGTATGCAGGGATATTCAAGTTGAATGTATAACATGTGGCATTATTTGTTTTTAGTATTATTACAATTATCTTAAATTTATTTACTCACAATGAAAACGAATCCCCCCCCCCCCCCCCCCACACACACAGACAGTTTTTGATATTTGAAATTAAAATAGATTTGATCAATTTATTCTTTATTTGAATCAATATCGATAATCAACATAACTAAATGTCGTAAACGTATTCATATATGCCTAGAAAAACCACATTTATTTTCTACAGAAGTCATTCATTTGAATTTATTTTATTTATCTTTTTTTTTTTTGCCAAAGTTACAGTCATAAAAGGCAAAACATATTTTTAACTGATATAATGAATATTAGAAACACAACGTCAAAATGTTATGATTGTGAAACACAATATGTGGCTGTCTACAAAAAAAATGAACTTTTCAACCCTTCAGTCTTTGACTTTCCATTAATAACCTGACCTCATTTGGTCGGACATAATTCATAACACTGGGAGAGGAAATTTTGAATGTGAAATAATATTTTACTAAGAAAATGTAATGCGTATACCATTATACAGCTCTAGGGTATTTCCACGGATTACATTGATTGTTAATATTCATAATTTAATGTCCAGTGCTTCACAACGTTCTATGTTGCAGAGGGTTGGTTGTTTAGAAGATTTTTCGTAACAAAATAGTAAAACAACGGTTGTGGTATTTCATATTACGTTTATATCTGGCTTCTCCATCTCTTTTTAAAAAACATAATTTTGTCATTCTAGAATAGAAGATCCCAGAGATTACTGCTTTACCGTCAGTATGTTAATATACCGGCAATTATTAACTTTAGTCATAGAATTTGAATTCTTCAAGATAAAGACACAGAATATATATATAAAACATATCAAAATTAAATGAATGACGCGAAACTATTTGACAATTGGCTGTTATAATGCTGCATAAATTCACTGCACGAAGACAGTTGGAAACAACAAATGATGCCAAACATCACACGTCCCCCCCCCCCCCCCCAAAAAAAATTAAAAAAAATTATGTAATATTTCCTGGTGATTTTATCTTTGAAAAGGTTTGTCTCGGCAGTGGTAAATCAGTTAATTATTTTAAAGCTTCATCTCTTCTCAGGGAGCCTTGGATGATTGCTATTATTGTCATTAGCTGTGTATCCATCATAGCCGTTCCCGTGGTTCTTCTCATTTGTATCAAATGTGGATGTTGTAAAGTAAAGCAAAGGAATTATCCAACCCAACCACATGGTACGTACAAAACATCTGTATTTAGAGACATCTATCTACATATGTAAGCAAGATGTAAACTATTTGACATTGGTTTGTGTAATATTTCATCTATTTTTATAAATTGAATTCTATGTCAAAATAATCTTTAACACTTAAATAATGTAAACAATTTATACCTTTTAGAAAGTTAAGAAAATAGGTGATTTGAGGCATATTGAACGTTTCAAAATAACATGAAGAAGGGCAGTCGTTAAAGGCGATATGTTGTAGGAATAGAAAGTACAAAGGTGTTTCAATTTCATTGCATTGATTTTATGTTTCCAATGTTTCACCTTTGATATATCTACAAACTGTAATAATAGCCATTTCCTCATGAATGTATAGTAGTTGTAAACAAAGCGCGTATGAATACAGATAATTATAGTATGTCTATTTTAAGGACTGAGGATTCAGGCAGAAATGATAGTAAAATGTAAATATAGGAAATAGAGTACATGAGGGTATAAACTGCAATTCCGCACGGTGACATACTTGTCATGAAGTATTAACTCATGTATTTTGAAATCTGAAATTTATTTAATTAAAGAAAGACATTGTTTTCAAACGTAATACCCTACCTAAGGTTTCACGCTTGTTCTTTTACATATTTACATGTATATCGTGCATTGTATAAGCGATGTGATGAAATAACGTGACAGTCGAGGCTTGGAAATTTGTGCCATTTGAATCCATAATATTTGGTAGGGAAATAAATTTAAGATGGTATTTAATCTATGATTTACACAGGGTATGTCAACGATGTTCAAAAGACAGCGATGATTCTTAGATTAGGCAATGGAAGGAATATTAAGGCATTGTCTCTTTAAGAATCCATGATAAGTTAGAAAATAAACCACCAAAAGCCCAGAGTATTTGTAATCTAATCGAACCGACAATATGTCCACATGTTGTACACAAGCAACCGGTGCACATAATAAAATGGTATTCAGAGTATTGATAATCATTTCATGTTAACCAGAGAATCAATTTTCTACAGAGAAATACAGGTTCATGGCTATTTTGCATTTTGTCAAATATATGATATTTATAAAGATCTGGAAATGTGTTTCAATGAATGAGGCATTGACCCAATACTATACGTTTCAGTAATGATGGTACCTCCCGGTCAACAGTACACTCCACCTTATGGGTACAACACCACTGTCAGTCACACGATGGCGAATGGAAATCAGTTTGGATACATAGGGACACAACCTGTTCCCTCTCCGTCTCAGTACAACTACCCTCCGCCTACAGGGGAAAAATACTAATGCATCTTTGTTTCTTTAAAATGAATAACTGTTAGCCCAGACACATAAGGCATACGATGTACTGATCTGTCATTGGTTGAAAGAGATATTTGTACTTTTCTCCAAATGTATAAAAAGATCTTAAAAATAAAGTGTGCAGTTTCTCTCAATATCAAATACGACTTGAATTCAAATTAAACTTGAGATAAAAATAGGAAACAGATATCCAGAGTGGTATTGAAGAGGTATGTGATATTAATGACAGATTGGCATTTAATGGACGGCTAACATAGTTCCCAATAATGGCGACCATCAACATGTTGATTATTTAGTTGATGGTGACTGTTTTACAAGAACAGTGCTCATCGATGGAGATGATCTGTTAGACGAAACGCCTGCGTTAGCGCGATGATTTGATGACAGTCATCATCTCAAAATGAGCGGGCGATTCTTGCAAGGAGAATCTAAGGAGCGCGATAGTACATGGTAAAAGACGCCATTCGATTGGTAAATTGTGTTGGGGGGGGGGGGGGGCACAAAGAATTGAAATATGAAAAATGAAATATGTTTGTAATTGATTGTTAGTAATTTGACTAATTGATTTGATTCCTGTATATGACACAATCGATTTTATCATTGTTAAACAATTAACTTAATTAATTCTGTTGTTAATCACTTGACTTGATTAATTGATTTGATTTGTTTTAATCAGTTGACTTGATTGATTTTATTGAAATATAATTATCAGGTAAATCAGTTGATTTAAACTTAATTGATATTTATATCTAACTTATTTGATTTGATTATTATTATGCAATTTAATTGGTTTGAATGTTATATTTTGAGTTAATTGATTGGATTCTTAATCATTTGACGTTATTCATTTGATTGGGAATCCAGTGCCGTAATTGATTTGATTTGTTCATTATTTGATATTTATATTAATCTGTTGAAATAAATTCCTTCGGTTTTCTTTCTATGTGTATATTGTTTGTATTTTCTACATATATATTTCAGAAAGATCGAATCCTGTCAAATGATTCACCTTTTTCCAAAGGGGTTTCTTTATGGTCGCTCCTGATTATAAAAATCATAAAAGAAATTTGGCATAATTAATTTTTTATTCATATACCAGGTTTGATAAAGCAGGTTGATTGATTGTTTGTATATTGGTAAACGTCCTTCTCGAGAATCTTTCACTCATATGGAGACGTCAATATTGCGGCTGAAAGGTTGCAAAATTTAGGCATACCCTCGGCATTTAGAGCCTTTGAGCAGGGAGGGATCTTGATCTTGTCACACCTACTGTGACAGAGGACCTCGGTTGTTACGGTCTCATCTGAACGGCCGCCCCATGTAGTTGCCTCTTATGACAAACAAGGGATACCGATGACCTATTCTAAACCGGATCCCCATGGGGTTGATAAAATAGGAAAATGAGAGTAAAAAGTGTGCGCTTATGTGATTCTATATGGGCCAGATGATATTGAATTCGACCTTTCGAACTTCAAATTCAACATTTAGCTCAAATACGCCTCTGTTACAATTGCATAATTAGATATAAATAATAATAAAATAGATTGAAATAGTCATAATTAACACACTTAAAGTCGAAAAAAAAATCAAAAAAAATCCTAACCCCCGTTTTTGTTGTTGTTTATTCAGTTGTGACGTTTTGCCTTTAATAGTACTAGAAGTAATCGGAGACTAAATATTAAATAAAAAAACCATCTGTTTTATCTAGGTAATTTGATATGGAAGATTAACGGTGATAAGGTGGGGGTAATGTTCATTCAGTGTTTCTTTATGTACCGATGTAAAGGTGAAGATAAATAAAAATATTCAATCTCTGTAATTCCTATAACAAATACACATCAGAGAGATTGGCAAACACGGACCCTTGGACATACCAGAGGTGGGATCAGGTGTCTAGGAGGAGTAAGCATCCCCTGTTAAACTTTCACACCCGCCGTCAGCCCTACCTCCTGATCAGGTAAACGGAGCAATCCGTAGTCGGAATCAACGTGACAAGAACGGCCTAACAATTGGTATGAAACACATCAGACAGCCTTTGACTTAATGGTAAGTTGTACTGGCAAACTAGATCGTTATAACGACCATAAATGGTGCGAAATCATGACTTTAGACGAGATTGTACAACTCAGGTAACATCAACTTCTTTGTCAGTGGGTGATATAACCACCATATGCAGGTGATGATGGAATATTGCCACTTAGATAAGGAACGTTGACGATGGTGAAATTGAAATCATCCCGTTTGTCATAAAGTTGAGTTGTTAGTTTGCTATTAGCATCTATTTTCAGTACTACAACTGTATGAATAAATTGTCACGAAATATAATATACAAATTGTATTCATTTTATTTAAAGAATTGTGTAAAAGTAAATGGGATAGTTTCATCACACACACACACACACACACACACACACACACACACACACACACACATATATATATATATATATATATATATATATATATATATATACCAGCAAATTAAAACAAACAAAATAAAAAGACAAAAATGAGAGAGAGAGAGAGAGAGAGAGAGAGAGAGAGAGAGAGAGAGCCAAGCACATACTTGAAAAAAAATATTTCCTTTAGAAAACACAATGTTAAAAAGAACTGTTAAAATTTGAGATTTCGATCGCTATAAAAGCAATCTTTGGAAGTTTGACTTGAAAAGATCTGCTTTAACCTGTTAATGCGTCCGATATCGAAAACATATTTTTAAATAGTCAGTGTGCCTGACATTTTTGTCTACCCTCAAATTTATTATATGTCATAATAGTTTAAAACACAACAGAAGATACTTCATAATCAGTGATCTGAAAAGTCAAGTGGAAGTTTATAACAGTATTAGAAGAAAGAGTAGGATTGATAGTGAATAGCACAAAGTATAAGATTGAGGATTAATGGAGAGAGAGAGAGAGAGAGAGAGAGAGAGAGAGAGAGAGAGAGAGAGAGAGAGAGATACAAGTAGGAATATGTGGAAGAATTTGTTTGTCTAGGAGCAATGATGACAACATCAGGAGGAGGATCACACAGCATCAAGAGCAAGACAAACAAGGCAAGGGTAGCATATGGAAGACTGGGAAAAGTATGGAGTACAGCGAATACAGGAGTTAGAATAATAATCAAACTATTCAAGTTCTGAGTAACAGGGAAGTGGCAGACAGGGCGGACACGAATGCAATAAGCGACCAGCTGAGAAGACGACGTTGGAACTGTATACGGAGAGATGACAACGACTGTGAGATGGCATTAGGGTGGACACCAGAAGGGAAAAAGGACACGAGGGAGATAAAAACAACTACAGCCTGGATATAGGGTGGAGTACAGGATAGAGAAGTTGAGTTAATTCTGGATGGTGGCCAGAGAGAATGGTTTGTCGATAGAGTGTGTCGCGGCCTTATGCGCCTCCTGAACATCACGTCTTTGGAAAACTATGTTGGTAGTAATTCCAAATATATAATTCATAACTGTAGGGGATAAATCTAAACGTCCTGTAGAATGGTTCACTGATATTTCATACACAAACTTCTGAAACGTAAAATATTTGCAATGTTCATATCAATAATTAATTTATGTTCTGTAATGGAACTCGTTGGTTTAGTAGATGGGAAAATAAAATCCGAGCTACGCTGTCTCTGTTTTTATTAATCAAAATAACGGATTAACATTAAAATCTTATCTGATCGCCGTGTACATGTATACAAAATCAATTCACCTTCAAAACAACTTTTGATTGTGTTTTTAATATTAATAGGTTTGTTTTTAGAATGATGTTTTATCTGTTCATATAGTGAATTAGAAATCATAATATGTTTTCATATTTACCCAGTTCAATTTCGTACGCCTTAGATACCGGGAGTTTTTTTAAATTTAAATAGTGGTCAATGCGTTTTATCAAATCAATTAAAATTGCAAATCTTACTAGTTATAATATTGGGTAGTCTGAGATAGGAGTTTTGTTCAAAGATTTGGGAAAGCCAATTAGGAGGGGGTAAACAGGGTAAAAGAATAAGAAACGGGTAATAGTGGGGAGGAAAGGGGGAAAGCGAGAGAAAATGGGGAGAAAGCGAGAGAAAATAAGAAGGAAGCGAGAGGAAAAGTAGCTCCTCATGCACTCCTAAGTTCAAGAGTTGTTCGATATGTAATGTGTATTGTACGATATCTCAAAGCAATCGACTCAAATAGTGAAATAATCATTACACCCCTTCAAAGTATTCTCCGCGGTTTGAAATACATAATTTTAATCTTTGAATCCATTTCTGAAATGCGTCACGGTACATGTACGTTGATTTAGGTGGACCTCTGAAGCACTGACTGATGGCTGAGTCAAGGGCTTGTCAAGACTTCTAACGACGACCAGATAACAACTCTTTAAGATTTGGAAAAAGGAAAAGTCGCAC
This sequence comes from Ostrea denselamellosa, assembly GCA_024699665.1. Taxonomy (NCBI): domain Eukaryota; kingdom Metazoa; phylum Mollusca; class Bivalvia; order Ostreida; family Ostreidae; genus Ostrea; species Ostrea denselamellosa. The sequence goes on along the minus strand of JAMZEH010000017.1, from coordinate 1,681,038 downwards.
GGGGCTAGATCTGGAGAGTATGGTGGGTGTGACAAGACGTTACCCTTTTCGATTTGCTTCACAAGCTCAGATGTATGTGATGGAGCATTATCACGAATTAGACGAAATACAAAAATCCTGACACAGGGCATCGTTTATGATAATATTTCTAGAGCTTTCTGCAGTATAACATCTCGATAATATCGACCTTTAACATTTTTGCCTTTCGGCACCAGGATTTGTACGGCTATACCATCACATGAGAAGAATGTGCAATAAAGAACCTTATTTGTGCTTATGGTTCTTTTGGCCTTCTACCGTGTATAGTTAGTCATATTTTGTTTCCAATATTTCTTACTGGTTCGAAATAGTGGCCTCGTATGGATCCGGGTTGTTAGAATAGATCCTAAGTACTACTTGCTTGTCGAAAGAGGCGAAAAATGGGACAGTCTTTCGGATGAGACCGCAAAAACCGAGGCCCCGTGTCACAGCAGGTGTGGCACGTAAAAGATCCCTCCCTGCTCAAAGGCCATAATCGCCGAGCATAGGCCTAAATTTGCAGCAATTCACCGGTAATGATGACGTCTCCATATGAGTGAAAAATTCTCAAGCGGGACGTTAAACAATTTATATATTTAATCAATCAATCAATCAAAACAGTGTACCCATGTTTCGTCACCAGTAATAATGTTTGCAAACTGTCGTTGATTGAATTTGGGACTCATATTTAACAGTTGTTTAGCGGTTTGTACTCGTACCCGTTTTGGGCATCTGTCAATATGTGCGGTATCCATCTGGCAGAAATCTTTCGTACTTTCAAAATACGCTTCAACATGAAATGCACCTGCGATAGAGATATGCCAACAGCTTTGGCAGGATTACATATCGTGTAGTTGCCATCACTTTCAATTATTTCCCAGGGGCCTCCGTGGCCGAGTGGTTAGAGCATCGGGCTCAAAATCACAAAGCCTCTCACCTCTGTCAGCGCGTTCGAATCTCGGCCGCGGCGCTATGTGAGCAAGTTTGCCAGTTTACTTGCGGAAGGTCGGTGGTCTCTTCCCAGGTACATTGTATCTGGGTTCTCTCCTCCACCAACACAAACTGGACGCCACCAGATAACTGAAAAATTGTTGAGTGTGACGGAAAGCAATAAATAATCAATTAATCAATTATTTCCCTGACTTTTGAGTCATTTGTCTTCCCTGTTACAGTCATAGGTCGGTCAGATTTTGCTGCATCTTTGTCGGAATCTGTGCTAGTCGGAAATGTCTTTCGCCACCTACGAACTGTCTTATAAGGTATATTGTCAGACCCATAAACTTCCCTCAGTTCAGTAACAATTTGCATTATGACTTAGTTTTGTGCCAATTTTGTATAAACACTAATTTCTTTGATAATCTCAATCTGTTTCCCAACCAGTTTTACAACAGTGGTTAACGACTGGCTCTATTGAAATGACTATAAGTTTAAAACTATGTGGAGTTTAAGGCTTTTATAGCGTTGCAAAGGTATTAGATAGAGCTATTCAGGAGTACCATCATCCACGAACTCGTGCAAAGCGGTGTTGTACTGTGGTACAATACACATTATATATCGGACAATCATCGTAATACCTCAGTCTGCCTAAAATAAATCTCTTTCACTTTTGAAGTCTGCATTTTTTCGCTATAGTCTTTGAAATATTTTTGAAGTTGTAGAAGTTTAGAAATATGATTTTCAAAACAATGTAGATAAATGGACATATTTTGAGAGTGATTTCAAACAGCGTACATCAGCATTTTGATAATGGAAGGTGGTTATCCTATTGGTCGCTGTGTAAAACCCCAGCGATCTTACCTGAAGTTCAGTAATTGTATATGAACATTGCAAAGTCAAAACGATGGGTCGCGTTAACCTAGTGATAAAGGCATTGGTCTCGTGTTCGATTCGCAATTTCGGCAACGCATCAAACCCAAGACGTTTGGATAAGCCAAGGATAAAAGCAAATTCTGGGTAGGTTAAGGGATTATCTAAAACATCTGAATAGGTTTATGAATAAAGGGAAACTTGTAGTTAGTATACAGGGAATCATCTGACTGTGTGAGGAGAAAGGATAAACGGAAAGTTACTGATAAAGGAAACTTCTGTGTATGTTACAAACGGCCCAAAGGCCTCATCTGTCACCTGAGTATTACATGTAGTTAAAAGTATCACTAGTCCCAAGGGCTGTGAAATCTACAAAATATCCTGTTCTGAATATCTAATTTAATATCTAACATTCAGCAACTCTTTAAAACAGCCCCGTGGGGATCCGGGTTGTTAGAATAGATCCTCGGTACCCCTTGCTTGTCGTAAGAGGCGACTAAATGGGGCGGTCCTTTGGATAAGACCGCAAAAACCGAGGCCCCGTGTCACAGCAGGTGTGGCACGCTAAAGATCCCTCCCTGCTCAAAGGCCATAAGCGTCGAGCATAAACCTAAATTTTGCAGCCCTTCACCGGCAATGGTGACGTCTCCATATGAGTGAAAGATTCTCGACGTTAAACAATATAATCAATCGATCTTTAATACAAGATTTGTTTAAAATCTAAATGCTCTCGAAAGTGCCTAAACTGATGAAATGCTTTACATAATACTCGTTTAATATAGGTGAAATTAACAAGATATGACTATTTTTGACCCGTGTTAAAGTCAAAATCCTGGGGTTGCGAAATTCACAATTTTGGTATATCCTTTAATGCTTTTCCTAAATATGCTTTTAGTTTTTATACGGTATCAGCAAACTTTAAGAAGTCTTTCAAATGATAAAAATAATATAATCACAATAATAATTTTGGTTCCATCCTGTAACCAAACCCTTACCCCCTAGTATAATGATTACAATTTTGGTAAAAGACTGCCTGCTCATTTTAGTCTCAATAGCGTTAAAGACAATATTAATTAATATCACACACACACACACACACACACACACACACACACACACACATATATATATATATATATATATATATATATACATATATCAATTTGGCCAAACCGTGGAGGCAGAACCTCTACCCAAGGGACCGTGAAATTTACAATTTTGGTAGAGGCCTTACTGCTCTACATCACTACACATTTAGCTATTCTTACGCAGTTATAGAATAGAATATTTTTTAAAAGTTGCCAATGTTGTTACCCCGCCCCTAAGGCTTCAGGGTTGCAGGAGTCCAGAAACTTACATTTGATGATGTTCCCTTGGTCTCAAAGATGCTTCATACCAAATTTTGAAAGAACTGGAATGGTAATTATCAAGAAGTTAAAAATGTTCAACTGTTTATGCATGACAACGCACACAGACCAATTGCAGTAGATCATCTGAAGTTTACTATAAGGATAAAGTGAAAAGTATGGGCATGTTTAGAATAAAGGGAAATACGTTTATATAGGCTAAGGATAAAGGATTGATTGATTATATGTTGTTTAACGTCTCGCTCAAGAATTTTTCACTCATATGGAGACGTCACCATTGCCGGTGAAGGGCTGCAAAATTTAGGCCTATGCTTACGGCCTTTGAGCTGGGAGGGATCTTCATGGTGCCACACCTGCTGTGACACGGGACCTCGGGTTTTGAGGTGTCATCCGAAGGATCGCCCCATTTCGGTAAATTAATGATATAGGGAAGAGTTTGTATCGGTTAAGGTTAAAGAGGAATGCATGAATTGCTCAAGGTTAGATTAAGGTAATTTGAGGGTAATAATGGTGTAACATAGTTTGTGGTATGGCTTGCAGAGTTTTACAGATACTTGCAGGTGAAGGATAGGATAAACGAATAAAGAAGTGGACAAACTGGTCATGCTGATCCTTCAGTGAATGAAACGCAAAAAAAAAAAAAAAAAAAAAAATAAATAAATATTCACACACAGCCATTATAGAGTTCTTTAGAGGGATATGCACACGATTTGAGCTGAATATTTTCAAATTTTATTTTTCCATTTTTAATGTTTACGATGCTTAACTAAGGTATTTCTAATGATCAACCAAGATTTAGATATCAGTTACTGAAATTCAGCACCCACAATCTTCCTTATGTAAACAAGGCTCGTAACTATGATTTTGTTTACATATAGATTGTTTAATTATCATGGTTAAAACAAAATGAGATGTGGCAACAATAAAAAAAAATGTTTAACTGCGTTCAGAATGAACGTGTGAACTAAACCAATGCTTTACACGAAACTTTTACTAGTATATTTAATGTATGTAAACAAAAACATGGCACGAGCCTTATTTACATAACAAAGAATTGTGAACTCGGTATCCCTCATGGAACTCAAGAATTGGCATTCATTTTTTCTTGACTATTAGAAATACATTTCGTTAAACAGTCTAAACATTTGAAATAAAAAAAACCAACATTTTCATCAAGATCGAACCGTGTCCAGGCCCCTGTAAGTTTTCAAATCAAATAGATATGGACAATGCAGTTAGTTGTAAAAATAGTGGTAGAGTAATATGATTCTAAATGTGCATATGGATCTGATATACTAGTTACTGAAAACTTCGATAACAGAACGTAGTCCTAGAATAGGTATATCGTATTGACATTTGAAATACCGCATGCAACACATCTTTACTTCTAAATAAATATTCAATGTGAATCCCTTCCTTAGCTATCCTTGTTCACCTGGTCGTTGGGAAAAAGGTGGGGGAGGCTTACTTCCTCTTGGTCCTCTGATAGCCTCTTCAAGTCGGCAATGTTGATACCTTTGAACTTTTCCTTAGCCTGTCTTGTGCTATTTACCACCACTGTGCCTTCGTTAAGCCCATCTTTTCTCGTGACATACTTAGTGGGGATCCGGGTTAGAATAGATCCTCAGTACCCCTTGCTTGTCGTAAGAGGTGATTAAATGGGGGCAATTTTTCGGATGAGACCGCAAAAACCGATACCCCGTGTCACAACAGGTGTGGCACTATAAAGATCACCCCCCCCCCTGCTCAAAAGCCCTGAGCTTCGAGCATAGGCCTAAATGTTGCAGTAATTCACTGGCAATGGTGACGTCTTTCATAAGAGTGAAAGTTCCCGTGCGGGACGTTAAATAATATAGAATCAATCAATCTCGTGACATACAATAGGAGTTTGTCAACAGTAATGAACACAGTATTTTCTAATTGTAAATGTACCTATTTCATATGGAGATGTAATATCTGCAAGTTTAGAAAAATTTTGAAATAACGTTTTACTTGAATGCTTTCATGTGATTTTGCAATGAAAGTTTAAAAGGCTGTTGAAAATGTGCATTGTTATTTAGAAGATATACACAACGAGTGCTTGAAAGTCATAAAGAAATCACGAAGGTTGGAGGCGATATGGCATGGAAATTTGTTATTTCTTTATTTCTAGCAATATGTAAGTACATTTATACGGGGTTTTCATTTTAATCTAGCGACTTTTAATCTCCACATTTAGAGGTGGAGGTGGTGATATTGTTTATTTTGAAAACATCTTCAGTTGTAATTTTAATTACCGTCTTTCTAGACGACTATGAATTGAAATAGCATTAATAGATCTGTAAAAATTATTTAATTTTATTGGACAAATTATTTCATTTCATTTGGTTCATACAATAATAGAGATATCAATTATTATTCTTTTATTGTTGTTCTGAAAAATAGATCTACTTTGCCCAGACAGTAGCTATAAATTTTCGCTGTTAGCAATTAAGCATGTTCCAATACAGTATATAGTGATATCGAAGTCTTGAAAATCATCAGTGAAGAAAAAATGATTAAGAAATTGCAGCAACATGTGAAATAAAAGCATCTGTTCCATATTGATTTCGGTCAATCCATGCACTTGTCGCACCTGCCAGGTGTGCATTGTTGACATCGAGATCGTCCCTTGTCGATATTGTGCAAGAAAGAAATATTAGGGATAAGTTTATTTTTTAAAATACAATTCACCAAACAAACAAAACTGTGTATAACAGATAATATGATTCAGATGTGCGATGTCATTGTATGTACACTCGAAATCATGAAGTTTAACCCGTCCATGATTTTGCACTCTTCGATAACCTTTAATGACCTCAAGAAATTAAACCTCAAAAAAGAATTTTGTACTGTATATACTCTTCGTCAGGAATTTAAATACAAAGTATGTCAATGGGTATAATCTATTATGGGATTATCGCAGTTCGCAGGCTTTTTTTTTTTTACATCTGCAATGCCATGTGGTTTGTTTTTTTGCTTTGTTTTTGTTTGTTTGTTAATCAAATGAATTATTTAGAGGAATTGAATTAATTACACATTAAGTATTAATAGCGAATCGAAATGATTACTTTGTAACAGATTGAATTCAAAGTCTTTAATATACAGTGTACGCCGTAAGTGGGTAAAAGCTATTCACAATGAATGCTGGCGGAGATGAGGAGTCAATATAGGGTAAATAAACGAATATGCCTGGCATGAATATAAGTTTAGGAATCGATGTGACGCTAGGAATCAATATAGGATCAGAAATCAATATATACATGGCTTGGAATCAATATAGATCTAAAAATAAATATACCGGAAATATTTAACGCCGATATTCTGGACACCTGCGGAGGAAGAAATACGTGGGGAAACAATTTTCTACTTTAAATAAAAAAACTTTTTTTTAAAGTTTTAATGTTTATGCATAATAATGAATTATATATAAATTTTCAGGTATAACGCATTGTGAAAGTGCGTACAGGTCCAGGTATAGAAGTTCATATTACAGTGTCGGCGAGTAAGTGAAATATCTATTGTGTAATAAAATATAGCACTACTATCATAGAAAAGGAGAGATAATTCAATGAAGCAGACCTGGATTCGAAACCGGCCCCTGAACCTTGAGTCAGGTGTAAGCATTTGACCAAGCTGTTGATCAATACATCTACGGAGCGGACTCATGTTTTAGTTAAGAGGCATAATAACATCATCCTCAAAAAGAACTTGTAAATATCTTTATATCCGCACTTTCCAAGGAAAGTTCAGGTAGATTGTGGTTACTTTGATCCTTCAGTCCACCTGTCATACTTTCTTTTTCGTCAAACTGACCTTTTAAGTGTCTTGATTGTTTCTTTCTTTGTTTTACGTTCCGTTGGTATTTTTTCACTCATATTGAAACGTCACCAGCTGTAGAAATACCACAAATTTAGACCTATGCTTAGCGCTCAGGGCCGAAGCAGTGAGAGTTCTTTAACGTGTTAATGCCTGTCGCGACACGGGGTCTCCATTTTAATGTCATATCCGGAAGACCGCTGGAAGATGATTGGTGGTGTCCTGTAGATGTGCAATAAAGTTTCGGAATTTTCATTTTCACCATGGGGGCCAAGTGGGGGTCGAAACCGACATTTTTTCTTCAAAAACTGTTCACAAAACTCTTACATTTTATACAGTAGCAAGATCATCTTTTGGAAGATGATTGGTGGTGTCCTGTGCAATAAGGTTTCAGAATTTTCATCTTCACTCTGGGCAGTTGAAAAACGACGTTTTTTCTAAAACTAACTCTGGTTCATATCTATTTGTACTTTAAATTAATTATTCCAAGATGATACTTTACGTCATAAGTACAATAAATTACAAACATCTTACATCTTAAAACATTTGTTTATAAACTGTTTTTAGCACTCGCATTCAAGCACTGACTACAGACCCTCCGTTGCCGAGTGGTTGAGCATAGCGCTCAAAATCACAAGACTTCTCATCTCTAGTCGGGGCGGTTTCGATTCTCGTTCGCGCCGATATGTGAGAAAGTTTGCCAGTTTACTGTTGGAAGGTCCGTGGTCTCCTACCGGGTGCATTGTATCTGAGTTCTTTCCAATAAAAAAAAAATGGACGCCACCAGATAACTAATAAATTGTTGAGTGTGACATATTTAGGTCAGAGAGTTATTGCCTAATTCATCTTTTTTTTACTTTTCAATGAACAGTGATGCGGGGTTTATTGCCGGAATAGTGGTAATGGTCCTTGTGATGCTGTCTATTCCTATAATATTTATAATATGTATTAAATGTGGATTCTGTAAGCCCAGGGGTACAGTTGGAGCTGGTGGAGTTGTCCAATCGAACACTCTACAGACAACAGGTTGGTTCATCTTCAGATCTGATTTATCTTAAGAGATCACAATTCCATATTTCTCTCAGGATACAGTATGCACATAACACACTATTTTTTTACTTCTTAGATGTGATATGGTTGAATACATTTTAATACTTGTATTTTGAATATCATGACGATGTGTTTTATATTAAATAGATTTTTATTATTTTAGACAACCAGAAAGCGTATCAAATACCCAGAATAATGTCAGGATGACAGTCTCACTAGGGCTATGATGTTGTTCATACTATGCATTTGCATTCTTTTAAAAATAGATGATTTTGCTTAAAAAGAAATTACACACATAAGAAAATGTAAAACATAAAAGCCAAAGAACAGGTGTAATAATGTAATGGTTTGGAATCATCAACAAGTTGAAAAAATGTTTGATCCAGAGACCGACGGTTTAACGTTCATTAGCTCACCGAGTTAACCAGTAACACTACAACAGATCTCAATTACAACTACCAGTCTTTTCATGAATCAATTTCTAGCATTGCAATAGTGTTTAACATAACAGACACTAGGAATAAGTTTGATAGATTGTAATTGCCATTTTTACTTTCCAAATTTCTTTCTCTTGCAAATTTCATATTTACAGTGTTACCACCTCCAGGACAGCAATACAGTCAGCCTGGTGTATCAGCGTTTGGACAGACCCAATATGGCGCACCACCATCTTATGGTCAATCAATGCAGTACGGACAACAAAATGGTTTCGGACAGCCGGTTGGAGATCAATTTTCCTATGGTGGTCAAAAATACTGAATACTGAATATATTCAAAATGTATTATTTGTACAGTGTGTGTCTAATGTCTAAGTTTGTAAAGACAGTATCTTTAAATGTGCAATAATTCTATATGTATCTTCATATCATGATTGATTCATTAGCATTTACATTTACTTTATAGGCCTTAAATAAAAAACAATAAAGTTTTAATGACTTCTCTTTATAATTGTATACACCGAACACAGAAGACTGTTCATCTTTCGCAAGCCAGGGATTTTCGGTCCACTCCGTTCCCCATAAACCTTTAGCAGATTACGCCACGAAAACTGATCTACAGTGGCGACACCTATATATACTACCCAGTCAATAATGTCTTTTATTATACTGTTCGTTATGAATGTAAACACGTATGGCAAAATCAACTAAAGATTCTTTGAAGTAATTATTTACGGCGGACCAATGACTCGCTATAGAAAATATAAAACAGGGAGAAAACATCACTAGAAACAGAACTGGAAGCATCAGCGTAGAAAGAGGAAATCCCAGTTAATTTTGCACCTTGCATATTTATACTTTAAAGGATATTGATGACACAAGTCTGGTAATATGGTTGATTTTTCGGCTTAAAGTGTCTGAACTTTGATTTCGATGTCATAGTCATTTTTTTTTTGTTAGCATGTTTAGCTTAGCATAAAATTTTTTCTTGGATAGATAATCATTTTGACACGGGCTGTAATTCAGAATTTCTGACAGTTGTTTGAAAACTTTAAATAAAGTCTAAAAAATACCTTACGGTTTTTCAGCGGTAGTTGGCCCTCGGAACCAACACAGTTCCATCGTAGAGATCAATCCCGAAACTTGTTCTGAATATCAGTTTTATATATGTTTTGAATGAAAGCTATATTTTCATTGGGTCGAAGATGGAACCTTGGAAGCAATGAAAACTTGGCCACAGTTTTCGTGGCGTAATCTGCTAAGGGTTTGTGGGGAACGGAGTGGACTGAAAACCATTGTCTTGCGAAGATAAAGTCTGTTAGGTACATGAACACTCATGGCCCCAGACTGAAAAAAAGATTTGTTCGTACCCATCCCCGTCTCAGACAACGTAAACGTACCTTATGCGATGCCCAGAGGAGTAGATTTTACCTATAATGTGGTTAATATTACCAACCATACACGACATTAACTCAAATGTCGGATTTTTAAAACAATTCTTCATTCAATAGCTGTACTTCCCCGGTGGGGATCGAGGTTGTTAGAATAGATCCTCAGTACCCCCTTGCTTGTCGTAAGAGGCGACTAAATGGGGCGGTCCTTTGGATAAGACAGCAAAAATCGAGGTCCCGTGTCACAGTATGTGTGACATAATAAAAACCCCTCTCTTCTCAAAGGCCATAAGCGCCGAGCATAGGCCTAAATTTTGCAGCTCTTCACCGGCAATGGTGACGTCTCCAAATGAGTGAAAAATTTTCAAGCTGGACGTTAAACAATATGCTAACAATCAATGTCTGTACTTGAAATCAATTTTTCGAGTCGGTCGCGGTAACTCACTGGTAGAACATTCGCTGCGTAATGGGGAGGTAGCGATTTCGAGCCCCGATCGTATGTTGGCGGTGTCAAACCTGCATGTAAGTTAGTTAGTTTGCTGGGGGGTTTTTTCCGTTCGGTCGAGGATTTTTCACTCATATTGAAACATCACCAGTTGTAAGTAAAGTATCATGTGTCAAGTCCTGGGACAACACAGGTGATATCCAAAAAAGCCGTGATTCTCACTTCTAAATGCCGAGCGTTTGGCAATGTCGCAATCACTACCTAACTTTATGTTTTAGGTTATTGCAGCCGAGGCAGGTGTGTGGCTCGAACTCACAGCCTTCCTGTTACGAAACGAATACTCTACCATTGAACTATCGCGAATTGTCTCAAACTTGCGATGTAAACAAAGGTAATGATTGTTCCTTTACTAAACGTTCGGCATTTAAAAGTGAGAACCACGGGACTTTCGGATATGATCTTAAAATGGAGGTACCATGTCTCAGCAGGCTTTGGCATGTTAAAGACCCCTCAGTGCTAAGGCCCTAAGCGCTAAGCTTACGTCTACATCAGCAACTGGTGACGTTGTACGAAAAACTATCTACGCGACGTAAAACAAACAAACAACCTACCAAATCAATTTCTCGAAGTGACAACATGACCTACTGGCACCGGTGCATTACCTTATAGTGATTGTGTCGATAATCAATACTTACCCAAAAGGATTAAGCGGGAATTTTGAAATATAGATTAAAACGAACACTGAATGGTTTTCCGAAATGTAAATATAATCGATGAATTATTATGTTTTGAAAGATGTAGTCTCATAACTACAACGGTGTGTGAAAACAATTTTTCATAACGCGCTAACACGTGTTATTCAGTTTGTATGCAGACATCGTTGCAGTTATGAGATTAACTCTTTCAAACAATGTTATTTTATTGCTTAAACCTATAAGGTCGAAATTATTTTTTCGAAAGACGCCTTCGCTCCTGAGATACATCAGACAAAGACATACGTCAAATAGCGATCCTCACCTTAAGATCATCAGCGTTGATGTAACTTTGCTCTGTTGTACATTGTACACGTACTGTCTTCAACCAACGTATTGTTAAAATACCAACTCTAAGGTAATTATATGCGCAAGCGTTAAGAGGAGAATGCACCAAGAATAATCATTTGGCGCAATTTATTAATTTGGGTTGTTCGTTTAGTTGGCGATATTTTATATTGTCAGACAATGTGAAGAATTGTAGTATACACGCCACTGAATGATAATACATTGAGAACGACAAAATTCAATTAATTCAGTAGATAACACTTCCAAATGATGCATGGTATTAGTTTATATTATATTTTAGGAATCAATACCTTTTAAGCATCGAAGAGAGAGAAAAATGTCGAATAGAGGAAACAAATGCTTATAGCAATCAATGATCAATCCCATAAATCCTATAAATGATACAAAATTTAGATTAGGGCAAGTACAGACCCATGTATACAAGAGAGGTGCGATCAGGTGTTTAGGAGGAGTAAGCATCCACTGTCAACCGATCACAGCCGCTGTGAGCCCTATATCTTGATCAGGAAAACGGAATAATCCGTTCCCAAAATTCGAGTGTAAAGAACGGTCCAGCTATTCGCATGAAATACTTCAGATAGCATTCAACCTAATGACGGGCTGTTGGTTGGTTGTTTTATGTCCCTTTGGGAATTGAAACGCTATCAGCTGTAGGTGAAATACACAACTTTAAACTTATGCTCAGGGCTCGGGGCCGTAGCAGTGAGGGTTACTGAACGTACCATCACCTGCTGTGACACGGGACATCCGTTTCCAAGGATATATCCGAAAGACCCATTACTCGTATTTCTAAACGCCATCCGCGTTTGGCAAAGGAGCAATATCTGCAGATATTTACGTCTCAAATTTGACGCGGTCATTACTCGAACAGGGCTCGAACTCACAACCGACTAGTCATGATAGGAACGCTATACCACTGACCTACATTAACCGGTACAATGTAGGGCTGTATTTGCATACAGGATCATTATAACAACCATAAAATTTTGCGAAATGCCGACTTTAAATGAATATGTTGTCAAGCCTGCTCCGATTTAAGAATCGATCAATAGTAAAACATACTCTCATGGTGCGCAAAAATATTTTGAACAGGTTTGTTTTCCGATTTATTTAAAGGGGTACTGCAGCTTATTTTTCACATTTTAATCAAGTGGTTTTTTAAAACACGTATAGATAGAATGATAAGTCATAACACTACTGACAATTTTGAACATTAGGAATGCATTAATATGTTCTCATCTGCGCTTTAAAGATCATCTGGAATTCAATAATTTCTTCATTCTGACTAGGACATTTTTACAACAAGGTATTCAGTATGACAACACACGTGTTAAATACTCCTTAAAGGGATCCACACCACTCTCGCTTCTCTAGTATGGGATTATTTCCTGCTTCTTATAATTAAGTAATTATAAATCATTATTATAACAGAAAATCTTTCATGTTCCTATAACCAAATAATGTATTTGTTAATGCACGCCACGTGTTTTGATAACAATAGCACTTATTTTTAAAGCCCTGTGTACGTGTCTCGTATTTAGAGGATCATCGCGATATACCCACGTAAATTCTAGTATGTGTATGAGTGGTATCTCGTTCAATTTTAATCTTTTCCTTGCACAGTCTGTCAAAATTCTGGGTTTAGCCATTGTACGCTTTCTCTCACTGGATTGTTTACTCTCCGTGACCATGTGTCCTAAAACCGAAAATTTTCACTCGTATTGAGACGTCACCAGCTGTAGGTGAAGTACCACAAATTTAGACCTATGCTTAGCGCTCAGGGCCGTAGCAGTGAGGGTCAACGCATACCGTGACACAGGACCTCCGTTTTTAAGGTCATATATGAAAGACCCGTGATTTTCACTTCAAAATACCGAGCGTTTGGTGAAGGAGTAATCACTGCCTATTTTTCGTCTTAGGTTTGATGCGGCCATGGCACGAGCGGGGCTCGAACTCACAACCTCCCGGTTACGAATCGAATGCTCTAACCACTGAGCTACCGCGACCGGTAGAGGAAGTCTCAATGCTGTTAAAGAGGGCTTTCAAAAAATGCTAATTTTTACATTTAAACGAGAATTTTCAACTTTGGAAATGTGTTATTTTTGTAAAGTTTATGCATTCAACTATGCAACAACATTAGAGGAAGGTTTGGGAAAATTGTCATTTTAAAATGTTTGAGCTGTAGTATCTCTTTAATCATTTGTATAGATATTTGTTAAAAAAACAATAAATTTGTTTAGTATTTTGGAAAATTACACCCAAGCGTTTGCTAAACTGGAATTTTAAGAGTTGAACTAATATTACATAAATGCTTTTCATATGCACGTAGAAGTATCCAATTTAAAAAAGTTTTTTCTAGCACATACTTTATATTTTATGATTTTTATAATATTAATTAATTTCCAATTTTCTCTAGCTTATTTCTGTTATAATTTCAATTGTTCATTGTGCGATATTGACATCTAGCATTACTAAGTATTTTATGTATTCTGTATAATTTTGATTTGCGTTTTAGTATAGTGTAAAGCGCTTTAGAGTATATTTAGATAAGGCGTTATATAAGTACATTATTATTATTATTATCATTATTATTATACACACATTATTTTGATACCAATCTTGTCGTCATGAATATTGTAAAACTTGTATTACCTTCTAACACTGTGTTCCAAGTTCTTATCAGCACAAGATTAAATCGTTCCCATGTTGAATTCATTTTGTGTCCAATTTATTGATTTGTACAGTTTGAATTTTATCGCAAGCAACCATAACATTCACTTAAACATTGGTAGACGCAAACATAACATCTAAGAATAATTGTTGAACTAACAGGAATAAGATGATGGTCCTTTCCCTTTGGATATGTGGTATTCTAGTCTTTATATCAATTGGTAAGAAGAAAAAAATACATTTGTTATATCAGCTCTTCCGGTTCTTCCTTTAATATTTCCATACCTTGTATATATTAAGGAATTGTGTACTTAAATCTCATCAATTGTCTTTTATTTAAACTTGATGGGTTTCTAATTCCGTCCTTTATATTATCGTCAACCTATAATAATTTGGTAGTGGATGATTGATGCAGGAAATGGTTGTCACTTTCCAGTAGGTATGGGTTGGTAACTATGGTCTGTTCCACTCTTCAAAATATATCGAAATCCCTGATGTCTTCATTCGTGTTAGCCTAGTAGTTTGGGGCGCTCGCGTTGCAGTTGGGGGTTCTGGGATTTGATTCGCAACCCCTATGCTGCTTCAAGTCTTAGACATTTAGTGATGCTCCTTCGCCAAGCGCCCATCATTTAAAGTGAAAGCGTTCCTAAAAACGGGGATACCGTATCATAGGAAAAGTAGACTTGATATGCACTTAGTAAAATCTTCGGTACTTTGTCTGTCATGGCTGGTTACGTTTCCACTAAATATTCATAACGGGACGTATATAGAGTGAAAAAAAAACCAATAGGAACGGAATGATTTCCTTTCGTTGTCGCAAATACAACTAATGTTTTAGGAATGAATTGGTCAAATTCAAAATCAACATCACGCTTAGTTTCAATTTTTCTGGTATGAGATTTTATCATTATTATTTCTCACTCCTCGATCAACACATGCCGCTGTTGCTTTCCCGAATATACGGAAATGTATACTATGATAAAATTATGGACCAAACTAGAAACTCAACGTTTCTGACAAACTAAGCCTGTGATAAATCCTACTGAAAAATTCATGTTTATTTGCCCTACTGTTCGGTTATTTTTATTCTTTATCTACAAAGAAAAGAACGGAAGTATGGGAACCCGATTGCGCAATGATTATTAACAATAGGTCTCTTTCTTTCAATCGGCATTTCGATACAATATTTTACCTCTTCGGAATATTCTCTTTCATTCAAATATGGATTCAATATTTTCCAGTGGAACTCGAATTCAAGGCACCTCAGTCTTCCATATCTGTTTTGTGTTTGGATGACTGTTTTATTGAACATAGATTGTAATGTAAAAACAATAACCCAACCTACGCCAATTGAATTGCTTCAACTTCCCCATAGTTAATAGTAACATTCCATTATCAACTGCACGTGATGTTTATGTTTCTCAACTGATTTGGAATGCGAGAACAAATTCATCTAAACAGAAGCAAGCTGCCAACAAATAAGTTAACGTTGCAGGGGTTTCAATAGTCTCATCGATGGCAGCAAATTTTACAGTCGTTATAATGATCTAGTTTGCAAAACAGTGTCGTATGGTCGAATATTGTCTTAAATGTTTCATTTCAATTCTTTGACACCCGGGTTGTTAGAATAGGTCCTCAGTACCCCTTGCTTGTCGTAAAAGGCCACTAAATGGGGCGATCCTTCGGATGAGACCGCAAAAACCGAGGCCCCGTGTCACAGCAGGTGTGACACGTTAAAGATCCCTCCCTGCTCAAAGGCCATAAGCGACGAGCATAGGCCTAAATTTTGCAGCCCTTCACCGGCAAGGGTGACGTCTCCATATGAGTGAAAGATTCTCGAGCGGGACGTTAAACAATATATAATCAATCAATCAATTCTTTGACAGTTCTTTACATAGTGTTTTTGACAATGAATAACTCCCATTTACCTAATCAAAATTGAGGTTTCACGGGAAGGGTCAGTCTGTCAACCAGCTATGCTTACTCCTATGTACACCCGGCTATCGCTTCACTATAACCGACTGCAAATGTGAAAGTAAACGGTGGAACCGTTTCTCTAAAGTCCATGACTTACTGTACACGACGAATATTGATCGCAAATCTACGAGTATCTTGTATTAACGGGGAATTAATATGTTAAAGATTTGTGACTTACGGTAAAGTTTTATCGACACAAACTTTGACAGGTTTTCAAAAATCTATGATATTTGATGGTATTCAATGTGGTCAGCTTTCAGGATATTCCATTTAAAAGTTTCCATTGACATTGTAATGTGGTTAACTTTCAGGATATTTCGTTTAAAATTTTCCAGGTGAAGTATTCAGTGACTGTTACTACGATAGTTACATTTCCTACTGCTACGATTATAACGACATGTAAGTATTAACGAGCAAAGACGAACTCTCTCTCTCACAGTGGTTGGACTTTTACGGAAAGCCACAGCATGTTGAATTTTTCAATTATTCGTATTTCATCTGTACCTTTTGACTACAAATTTCAAGTTCCTAACTCTTTATGTATATTCTTTTTTCTTGGTGTTCCTAGGATTATCCTTCGGGACATTAAAAATTTGTCACATGTACATTCGTCAGATAGTCAGTGTTGGTACAGAAATGGAAATTTGTGTACTCAAATAAAAGGTTGCCGTGTTTCATTAAGAGAAACATTCATTCCTTTTCAGATCCCATTTAATCCATATCCAAATGTTCTGGAAAAACAATTGTAAAACATGTGATATATTGATCACTACTATTAATTCATTTATTAGTATCCCGTGGGGATCCGGGTTAGAATAGATCCACAGTACCCCTTGCTTGTCGCAAGAGGCGACTAAATAAGGCGGTCCTTCAGATGAGATCGCAAAAACCAAGGCCCCGTGTCACAGTAAGTGTGGCACGTTAAAGATCCTTCCCTGATCAAAGACCGTATGCGCCGAGCGAAGGCCTAAATTTTGCAGCCCTTCACCCGCAATGGTGATGTCTCCATATGAGTGAAAAATTCTCGAGAGGGACGTTAAACAATCAATAATTTATTAGTAGTCTCACCGGACGTAGTTTCTGTAACAAAACGTTTGAAAATTTGATCTGTAAATCTTGTAACGTTGTCTACGCTATTTAGTACAACTCCTGTAGGTTAATATATGTCAGGGAAACTAAGGGATCACTCTATACAGGAATATCGGTCCACAGGTTTCAGATTAATAATGGAGGTATTCATCCTCTACAAACATTGAAAGTCCCCCGACGATTCCATCTTGAGAATGACAAAAAAATTACCATCATACAGTCAATCCAACGTTAAGTACCTCTTTCCGTAGACAACGAGAAGATCACTGGATTAAAATTCTAGGTATTGCCTTTTCCATATAGATACAACGGTAATATATCCTATGAAGGGAACTTGGCTAGTTCACACGGAAATAAGGTCAATGTGATGGGACGATTTCCTAAAACACATAGGCATAAACACAGCCATGGACATCGTTCATATGAAAGACCTAGTACTAGTAAACAAAATGTCATATTTGACTTACTTTTACTTTACATTAAAAGACAATAACATCCATATCAGATTCGCACATTACATTACTCTGTTCCATTGAAAAAAAAAACATCAGTGAATTTTTCTACACTAGAATATAAACTGAATGCTATGGTTATAGATGCTGCCCATCACAAGCTCTTTAAACCACCACGATGTTTGGATGGTATTACTTCCGTATCAAACTGCCAGTTCATTAAACTTAAATTTACTAACAAAGGAATTGATACCGTCAACATAAGCAGCATTCTTCGTCATACAAATGTCCAAGTTTGTGTTCTAGAATATTTTAAGTGTAAGTCTACATCTTGTACATCCTACAAATGTACGTCCAGTATTGCATTCAAAATTATTAACTACAAACAAACTTTAAAGTGCCTAGATATAATCATCGTATATTCTATCCACCTACGTGTTCTTGTTCTTCATCGTTTTTTAACTATAGTCCACCTGGACATGTCATTCCTGGCAGTAATGTTGATATAGTTAAAAATGAGGACATAAACTCAAATATATGAAAGGGTTCAAAATTCAGAGAACCTCGGCTTTTCAATTGGCGACAGGACTTCATTTCTGTAATGAATTCTGTCGAATATTATGCCAGATGATGGCTAAATCTGAAAAAGAACTTAATACCTTGTCAAAATGAATAAAGAATATCAAATGAATATCAAAATCACGTATCAGACATATTAAAACAAAATGCGTACCACCCATCCTTCTGTGTTTAGTAAACCAAAAGTGATAAACGAATTAGATAAGTTACGTGCGAAATATGTTTTGGCTCGAGCAGACAAAACTTGAAACAACATTGTCTTTGTATGCAAGACTCATTATTACAACTGCATTGTAAACGAACTTGGCATTACTTCCACAATTAGTAATCGCACTAATACTCCAGCTGCCCTTTTAAAAGACGAAATTCTCCATACTTCAGTTTTAAACACATTTCAATAGAGTGGATGAATATGAGTTATCGTACATGTCTCTATACTGGATCCCCAAACTTCACAAAATTCCTTACAAAGATACATTGCTGGATCTAGTAAATGTAAACTCTACCAAGCCCCTATCGTTTCTCTTCACGAAAATATTAGCTGTTGTGAAGGACAAATTTCAAAAGTAATGTGCCACTGCATATGCCAGAAGTGGTGTAAATCAAATGTGAATTCTAAAAAAAAAATTCTAAAGAACTTTCACTAATCGCAAAACTTTTCACAATTAACAACATTAAACGCATGATATTTCACTTTACACGACCATACCTCACAATAAATGAAAGACGAGACTTTTTGACATCATGGATAGTTGTTTCCTCAACAAATATGCTAATAAGCAGTAAACATGTCTAGTGGTCATTAATCCAAAATATATTTAGTTAAACACAACACCCTCTGACCCCACACACAAATACTATGAAGTTAAAGCCAGAGTTCCTCATCAACAATATCTTCGTAGTGTTTGGTTATCAGGTCTTCCAACAGTTTGTTGGAATTCCAATGGGAACAAATTGTGCTTCATTGTTAGCTGACCTATTTTTATATTCTTATCAAGCATAACGCATTCAAAAGCTTCTACATCAGAAAAAATATTTTGTTCTGGACTCAATTTGACATTTAGGTAAGATGTTGTGAGCCTCATATGTAAGGGTTTGAATTTTGCCAAACATATTGCATTATCTTTCAACATAACCCCATCCAGTATCTGTACACGTTTACCAGCGATGTGACGATGCCCCTTTTCATCCCATTTATTCCTTGACTATTGAAGGCTGCGTATCCGACTACTGGTGTCATTTGCTCAAATATATCGAGAAGGTAGCACTCTATAATAAACAAGGTAAGTGACGTTTGCAAAATGAACGAAATCGGAGAAAAAACAGTGATCCAACATTTACATAAGAAAGATTTAGCACCTAATGATATCCATACCGATATGGTAGCATCACTAGGAAAAATGTTCCTTCGAATTTATACGCTATTGTAAAAGGATGTCTGGCGGAATTTAAACGTCACAGACAGAGTCTCGAAGATGGACCCGTCCTGGAAGTCCTGTCACTCCTGCAACCCCAGAAATGGTCAAGAAATTTATATTGTTATGACTGACAGGTTAGGTACAGAAAGATATATAGGCAGTACAGTTGGCATTTCACAGGAAAGAGTACATATCCATTCTGACAGAGGATCTTGTAATGAGAAAGCTTTCAGTCCGTCGCACATTGCAGCGTGCTAATCTAAACCTTTTAGAGGCATTTGCTAACTTTCCTCAGAAATGTGTTACTAAGGATGAAACGTGCGTCCATCATTTCAGCCCAGAGGTTAAACAACAGTCTAAACAATGGAAGCACTTTGGTTCATTCCCGCTAAAGAAGGCAAAAACTATTCCATCAGTTGGAAAGAACTAGGTTATCTGGGGGTGCTGATAGTATTCTTATGGTAGATTACCTCCAAACGGGACAAACAATCAATGGTGCATACTATGCATCACTTCTGAGTCAGTTACAGGAAAATGTTAAACTCAAGCTCCGCGGAAAACTCAGTAAAGGTGTGTTGTCCCATCAAGACAATGCCCCTGTTCACAGGCCTGACATTGCCATGGCTGCCATTAACGATTGTGGCTTTAAATTGATTGAGCATCCATCTCATTCGCCTAATCTCGCTCGATCAGACTTTTATCTATTTCCAAACTGAAAATGGCCATTTCCGGTACTCACTTTCAGTCCAATGATGATCATACATACAGTGGAGGACTTTCTAAGCGGCCAAAAGAAGGACTTCTTTAAAAGTGCCATTGAGGCCCTTAAACATCGCTTGCAAATGTGTATAGAAACTGAAGGGGGTTATGTTGCAAAATAATCCAATATGGCCGCCAAAATTCAAACCTTTACATATTAGATATGAAGTTCATAACATATCAATCAGCCCTCGTAGTACTATTTCTTCATCCTGTGAAAATAGTGATTGAACAAACTGAACAAGTCAAAGAT
Organism: Ostrea denselamellosa; assembly: GCA_024699665.1. Lineage (NCBI taxonomy): Eukaryota > Metazoa > Mollusca > Bivalvia > Ostreida > Ostreidae > Ostrea > Ostrea denselamellosa. The sequence goes on along the minus strand of JAMZEH010000017.1, from coordinate 1,660,429 downwards.
TCTACACCAAAAATAATCTATGAACCAGATAGTTGTAGTCATCCGCGAATAGGATGACAAAAGAAATCAGTATCATTAAGAATAAAATGGGTAATCGTGGTGAATAAAAATGCAATGATAGTAATGCTGGAAATGATACATTCTGTCCTTGATCAATTATCCATAGATCACAGCGGAATGAGCAGACTGATGTATTCGCCGGTCAGCTCATAATGGAACCCCAAACCAAATTATGATCGAGCGTAGCCGACGACAAAATAGATATTAACTGTCCTCACACCAGAAATTTACTGCAAGGGCTATAAATTGAGTTGGCATCTATTATATTTAATCCACCATTATTTCATAAAAGTGACCGACATGAAAACAAATTTATTATTATGATAAAATCATGGGCCCAACGCCTAACCTGTTCTATGAACAGCGACGCAATGCCAACAATGGGCAAAAATCCACAACATGGGTCTATATACTCATTGTTGGTTTCATACACTGTAGTCCAAATCTTGAAATGTCCAACTCTTAATTTTGTATTCCATATAGGAGTAATATGATTGATTACTTTTCGTAATCTTCACCGTTTCCTTTAATTACATGGATATACAACTTTTCTTTTGACTGACTTTCTTTGAAGTGATTTATTCCGTGTTACTTTATATTTTGTATTCTCGATAGATGGGTCAATAGATATCAAAGCGTAAGGTTTCTCCATCGGTGTGTGCGTGTGTGTGTGTGTGTGATATCATTTTATCTCGGTGTGTCATACTAGCACATGCTTAAACGTATCCGTTTCAGATCTATTGGAACAATAATCGGAGCCGTGGTGGGAGGAATTGTGGGATTTATCCTGTTATGTGTCTTGGTTGTTGTTGTCTGTATTTTCGTCTGTAAAAAGAAGACACCAGGAACAATAATCCATCCCGGAACTGTCAGTTCCACCGTGACCTCATCAGGTTTGCCTTTAGTTTTTTAAAACTATATTTGGAAATATTGTGCATTGTGCATTGTGAGTATATTTTAGTATAATAAACTTGATTTGATCTGACTCAAAAAAAAAAAAAAAAAAAAAAAAAAAAAAAAAAAAAGCCCCTCCCCCCCCCCCCCCCCAAAAAAAACCAACATTAGTTACAGTACAAGCTATTATACTATGAGATTTAACAATAATGATAAAATACGACTGTACACATAAGCAATACTTCTGATTGTCACATATCTTGTAGACATATGTTGTTAACGTCTAGACAATAAAGATAAACACACACACACACACACTCTCTCTCTCTCTCTCTCTCTCTCTCTCTCTCTCTCTCTCTCTCTCTCTCTCACACACACACACACATGTTGTAGATCCCCTTGATTTAAGTAGGAAACTACGGAATGTCATGTCAAATATTCGTAACTTTTGCAATGAAACTTTGAAACCTGAAGATATTTAGATCACTACATACCCACAGTCAAGGGTGGATTCGGATTATTTTTAAAGCATTATTACAAGCAAAATATTTAGGTCAAAATAATTCATCAGGAAAACTAAGAGTTATTATAATTCTGAAAGAATTCAAGATTTTGCTCCAATAAAAACAAGAACTTCTGGGAACCGAGAGGACCGGAATGAGTCTCTTGAGATTTGATTTCCGGTGACGGTTCTATGTTATACATGATTTGCTACATTCAGTTTGTATTGTGTTTCCATGACTTTAATTTCTGTCTATATTGACATTTTGCTTTTATTTTTTTCAGCAGTATACAATTCCTATCCGAACTATCCCCAGCAACAAGGATGGGGCGTACAACCCAGTGCCCCAAGCTATCCAGGATATGGACAACAACAGTATTCGCCCCCAGTATCCCAACCAATGCCCCCGCCGACTTATGCTGAGAACGTGGTACCGGGACAGCCTCCACAGAATACCAACTAATAACACCGTTACGCCCCCCCCCCCCCCCCCCCCCCCCCCCACAAAATGCTAATTTTACTGGACTTTTTTTTTTGAGAAATAAAGGAACCGAGCATTAATGCTACTACATATGTATGAAATAACTAATAGTCTGATTTCAAATTAATTCATAATTCATCTATGTTCTCGAGATTATCTTTGACGATTTCAACTTAAAATAAATGTGACATTATGATTCAGTTGATGATTTTACATCACCCGATTCGATGTATATATTTAAATTACCTTGATTAAGGAAACAGTCTAATTAAAATAAGATCTTTTGATCCGCTCACCTACGATTGATACACAGAGTGGTTGTAGGGGAGCGGATCAAAATATCTAATTTTAATTGATTCAAGAATTCACTTACATTTTTATTTACATCTCTATATGTTGTTCTCTGTACACGCACATCTTTAGTATGGCACTGTATTGGGTATTGTTGTATATAGAGTAGCTGTGCTACACTAGCCAACCATTACTAACACTTATCATGTATAGATGTAAGATAATCTTAGTAGTTTTTCAAAAGATCTTAAACAGAGATGGACACTGTCCTGATTTGTTCTCTTAATTTTGGAATTTCTTTTACAAGTTCATGAAGTGAAATTAATTCCTCCCCCCCCCCCCTTTTTTTTTTGTTCACAATGTGAATCTTCTTATACTGCTGTAAACATGTTCAAAAATACTTTTAAAAAAATATACGTCTCATTTTGTCAGAACTCAATGGTTTCAGAGGGTTTTTCCCTCTAAACAACCACAGACACCTAGCCGTTTATTGCACCCCCACCCCGGACCAGTGTAGATCCGCCAATGTAAGTTTGACGTTGAGAATTGTTAATTCGCTTTCATTTGCCATCACATAATACCCCACGATCAGGTTAGAACAACTCATTTTGATGCAGGGTACCTATCAGTCATACCTGTGTACTTTAAAATGTTTGACTTGGTGTACGTTACATGCTTTAGAGAGTTGAATCAAGAAACACGTAGAGACCCGTTTTCCCGCTTTTTGCAACTTGGAATCTTTAATTAAATGTCGAAAATAATAATTAGATTTATATGAAATTAATACTTCCGAATATAGATTTCTCTACTTTTTTTAAAGACATTCGATACGATAATCTGGTCATGCTATAACTTGATTTTTGGAAGAACATTTATGATTTCCTTTGTACACATACATGCATTACGTTCCACGTTCTTATCAGCATGCGATTAAATCGCACCCACGTTGAATTTATTTTGTCCAAACTATCGATTTGTAATACTTCAATTTTATCACTGAAAGCCTCCAAAACAGAGTTAAACATAGGTGAACGTAAATAAAAGCTATCCTGTGACTCTACGAATATTTACAATTCATTGTGGGATTGACAAAACGAAGATGGCGGTCTCCACTTTCTGGGTGAACAGTGTTTTAGCCTCCATATTAATTGGTAAGACAATATGCGATTTCTATTTATACATCGGCTCTTCATTTACATACCTCGTGTATTTGGCACACACGTGTGCTCACCAGTAAATCTTAGTAAATGTCTTATGGTTACACTGTAAAGTCAGTGTTTCATTCTACTTCCGTCTTTCATCTTTTGTCACATCTTAGTGAATGATTCGTTCGCTATAGATGGCTGCTATGGAAAGAAATTTGAAGGAAATCTTAATTATTCTCTGCGAGAGTAATAACGCAAAAATAACCAGGAAATGACAAGCTTTAGGGTTGTCAATTTCCGAGGCCGGTGCTGGAAATTAAGTTACACTCTTCAGAATACTAGAATGTCTCAGTCCCGTGAGCATCTTCACCCGGGTAACCGGTAGTGACGTTGTCTCGGTTGGAAAGAAGCATTTTCCCACAGAAGTCACAATAAATATCTTTACCATTAATGTTAATGGTTTTCAGATGAAAATGAAGAAAACCTTATTGTAGTAGTACGCTCCTCTTGTAGCATAGATCACGTGCTATTTGATGTAAGTACTGAAGTCGCTATGCTATAAAAGATCTGAATTTTATTAGAATGGAGTAGGGTGATATTGTCAAAGTTGCCACATGTAGTTTGTTGTCCTCAGTTCAACTCAATTTCAGTGAATATTGAATAGAAGACGAACAGTCAAAACTCCAGTAAGAATTGAACATTAAACCTAACAAGAACACTGACGAAGCCATGCATGATCTACAATGATATTAATCCTCGTGTCTGGTGTTTTGCGATCAGTTCTTTCAAAATATATTGTAGTGTAAATATATTGTAGACATATTTAGTTTCACGTAGTCATAATTTCCCGGATTACAAATTTTAGTTTGGTTCGCGAGTATGAAATTTCGCTGAGTTGTATGTGGTTGAAACGAAATTAGTTCAGTGAAATTACAGACTTTGAATCAGCTGGTATGTAATAAAGCGAATCTTACATGAAAGTAGTTTAGTGAAGCTACAGACGTTGAATCAGCTGGCAAGAAATCAAGCGAATTTTATGAGGCCGCGGACTTAGCGGAAATAAGTACTGCGCGTGAAAACTACGTTTACAGGGAGGGAAATTATTGGAATTTTTAATGCTTTGATCGATGGCTATTTAGCTGCATGTATATCCGAACCCATCTCCCGCATCTCATGAAATCTTGTTCCATTTAATCTACCACCGATCCCTCTCAATCTACTTAATATTTATTTCCTACGACTGCACTAATCTTATTCAAAGTAGACACAAACTCCTATATGGTTAATATCAAGCAGTCTCGTGGGGTCCGGTTTAGAATAGGTCATCAGGACCTTGCTTGTGGTAAGAGGCGATTAAATGGGACAGTCCTTTGCGTGAGGCCGTAAAAACCGAGGCACCGTGTCCCTCCCTGCTCAAAGACCGTAAGCACCGAGCATAGGCCTAAACGTTTGTGGAATGATCTTCCGAAACATATTAAGGCTGCCCAAAACATTACCGTCTTTAAATAGTAGCTTTGAAAAACCCTTTTCTTTCAGATTGCTTCAAAGAAGACATATTCTTAAAACTTGAAGGCTTCTGAAAGTGCCATCTGATGATATATTATGTACATAATATAAGATATATAACATTAACACGATATGACTAATTTGGACCCGTGCTAGAGTCAAAGTCCTGGGAATGCGAAATTCACAATTTTTGGTACATTCATTTCTGATATATATATATATATATATATATATATATATATTACACTACATCAGGGAAATCAAAGAAGTCTTTCAAATGGTTAAGACAATAAACCTCTACCTCTGGGATCATGAAATTTACAAGTTTGGGAAAGTACTACTGTACCTATTTCGTCTAGATCACTGCCAAAAACTGACCAATTTTCAGATATCTTTTTTCACAAATGGATATGTGTAAGGAAAAAAATATGCATAGTGATGTGCAGCAGAAAGGCACCTGCCAAAGTTGTATATTTCATGATCCCCGGGGTTGAGGTTCTGACTTCAGGGCGGGGCCAAACTTAGTATAATCATTTGTAAAACATTTAAATAGCATCTTCTTTAGTGCTGTTGATACTACAGAGAAACTAAATGGATGTTCAGAATCAGCAGGTAGCCCTTTACCAAATTGTTAAATTCCTGATCCCAGGGGCAGGGGTTTTGGTATCGGGGTAGGGGCTAAACTTTTCAACAACTTCTTAATAACTACCTTTCCAATTCTTTTCAAATTTAGTTTGAAGAATCTTTAGGATAAGAGGAACATAAATCATAAATTGCAAGACCCCCTTCTCCCTCTGTTGGGGACTTAAAGGCAGGACAGAAACTGCTAAAATTGATCATTTTTCAAACCTCGTCTTCTTTGCAACCGCACATGTGTAAGAAATACTAAATACATAGTGATGTGGATCAGGAAGGAAATAACCATTACAGATACAGTAGTTTCCAGAAGCACAGTGCCATTTAAGATTAAAATATGTGTTCCATTAAAAAAATGATATGAATACATCACGCATATGGTACATGTACATTTATATCAGTCTCCTGTTTAAGGTATCTCTAAAGACAGCTAAACCTGACTCTAATAACACAGTGGTTGGAAACATCCATTTTGTACAAATTTCGTACACCCGAGCAACATAATACAATCGAGGCGTTTTCCGAGATGCCAGAAAGCCCCGAGAAGCTGCATATGGATTAAAGCATCCGATTGACCAGATTTAGTTTCTGTTATACGAGTTCTACACCTATCATTACGACTCTACATGAATCTTAAACTTCAAAACGCCTTAATCTATTTACAAGTCCATTTACGTTTAAGTTCACTTTTTGAATCTCGAGATTCTTTTGTATTTCTTTAATCAGTGGTACCGTGGGACAGAGTTCGCCCTGTCATGTAATCATGTTTAGTAGTTTCTTTCATCGGGAAAAAGGCATGTTTTTTCATACGCCCTTTTGTTATATGCTCTGCAAAAAAAGAAACGCATAATGGATTTTTTAAGATTTTAGTAGATGTATTTTGGATTATGATTTTACAATAAAAAATGTAGATATTCACTAGAATTGTTTCAATTGAAAAAAATTACAGTCCAAACCTTAGATATTGGTGAAAAAAAGTCAGATCATCACAGTTAAGAACACTTCCTGTCACGTTTAAGTTAGTACCGTGTATGACCACCTCGAGCTGCCAACACAGTTCTGCATCTCCTTGGCATAGAGTCAATCAATGTTCTTACGTTATTGCGTGGAATTGTTCGCCATTCCTGTTGTAACATTTGACGGAGCTGATCGAGGGTCTGAGGCGGAGGTTGGCGCAGGCGCACACGTTTATCCAGTTGGTCCCATAAGTGTTCAATCGGATTCAAATCCGGTGATTTGGAAGGCCATGGTAGCACATTAATGTTGTTCTGCTGAAGGTAGTCAATTGTTAAGCGGGCTGTGTGAGGCCTAGCATTGTCATGTTGGAATAACTCCCTCTGTCGGTCAATTACGCGCATAAGGTGAGGTTGGAGAATTTCGTCTCTGTACCTTTGAGCCGTTAAATTGCCCGGGACATGTACCAGTTCTGTTTTACGGTCATTAGAGATCGCCGCCCACATCATGACGCTACCTCCACCGAAGCTATCCACTTCTTGGACACACGAGGAAGAGAAACGTTCATTCCTGCGCCGGTATACACGGATTCTTCCATCACGTTTCTGTAGCAGAAAACGGGACTCATCGCTGAACCAGATTCTACGCCAGTTGCGGAATTTCCAGCCCCTCAATCTGTTGCACCATCGGACTCTTTCTCGTCTGTGTAACGGTGTCAAAACTGCTCCAAAATACGGTCTTCTGGGTCTAATGCCATATTGTCGAAGTCGGTTGCGGACTGTCTGCGAGCTGATTCTTCTCAATCCAGGTATTCCGACTGCAGTAGCTGTTGCAGCAACGGTTCGATTCCGTAGATGAAAGACCCGGGTGTAGCGATCTTGTCCAGAGTCGTAATGCGAGGTCGCCCACTCCTCGGTCGGTCATTAGTAGAGCCAGTCTGCTGGAATCTGTTCCACAGCCGAGAAATTGTGCTCTGATTTACGTTTTCAGTTCGTGCAATCTCACTTTGGGATACCCCGGCCTGGAGACGGCCAATGACGATATTTCGAGTAGCAGGGTCCAACCTTGGCATGGCAGCATTTTAACGTTATGATGAATTCAAGCTTCAAACTTCGTCCTTTTATACGCTTTAATGTAGTGGTTGAATTAAGCACAAAGTTCTCGTGAAAAACGTAAGCCAAATTCCATGGCGATAGAGGTGATGTGCAATTTTAGAGAGTCGCCGAGCTAATTTGGCAGAGAGCCAAATCAAATGAACAGACCTTTAAAGTTTCATACTTACCTGTAAAAAATCAATTACTCAATTGACCATTTCAGTTTACCTGGTAAAATACATAATTTGCATTTTTAAAATTTCAAAAGGGCTATGCGTTTCTTTTTTTGCAGAGTATATTTCAATATGTGAAACGATTGATTTCGTTGCTCATGTTTTTGTTCTTTTTTAAATTGTTCACTTGATCTATATGGTTTCACTCTTTGTACGAAAAATGTTGCCACTGGAGGGCTTTATTACCCCATTATGTAATTGCCCATTCTAAATTAAATTGTACATTGTTTTCTTCATTCACAATATACCTATACGTTGTCGTAGACATTTACAATATACCTATACGTTATTATAGGGCCTCCGTGGCCGAGTGGTTAGAGCATCGCGCTCAAAACCATAAGACTTCTCACCTCTAGTCGGCGCGGGTTCGAATCTCGCTCGCGCCGATATGTGTGAGAAAGTTTGCCAGTTTACTTTCGGAAGGTCGGTGGTCTCTTCCCACGTACATTGTATCTGGGTTCTCTCCTCCACGAATAAAAACTGGACGCCACCAGATAACTGAAAAAGTGTTGAGTGTGGCGGGAAACAACAATCAATCAATCAATATACGTTATTATAGATATTTTGTTGTAAATTATTCCGACTTTGTAATCATATCTCTTCTCTTTTTAGGTAAACTTTAACATTCATTGTTATACCGGTTGCGGTAGCTCAGTGGTTAGAGCGTTGACTTCATAATAGGGAAGTCGTGAGTTCGAGCTCCGCTCGTGTCATTGCCGCGTCAAACCTAAGACGTAAATATAGGAAGTGAATTTTCTTTCGCCAAACGTTCGATACTCAGAAATGAGAATCACGGTTCTTTCGGATGTGACCTTAAAAAGGAAGTCCCGTGTAGTAGACAAATATATTTTTGTTTACATTTACTAGGTGCAGTAGACAGTTTTTATGATTATTTTTGTTTACATTTACTAGGTGCAGTAGACAGTTTTTATGATTATTTTTGTTTACATTTACTAGGTGCAGTAGACAGTTTTTATGATTATTTTTGTTTACATTTACTAGGTGCAGTAGACAGTTTTTATGATTATTTTTGTTTACATTTACTAGGTGCAGTAGACAGTTTTTATGATTATTTTTGTTTACATTTACTAGGTGCAGTAGACAGTTTTTATGATTATTTTTGTTTACATTTACTAGGTGCAGTAGACAGTTTTTATGATTATTTTTGTTTACATTTACTAGGTGCAGTAGACAGTTTTTATGATTATTTTTGTTTACATTTACTAGGTGCAGTAGACAGTTTTTATGATTATTTTTGTTTACATTTACTAGGTGCAGTAGACAGTTATTGTTACTACTACTATTCCTTCGGCTACAGTTACTATTACTGTTACTATGACGATATGTAAGTATTGCACAGCTTATTGTTACTATGACGATATGTGAGTTATCAGTTATTGTAGAAAAGATTGAAAGAAAACAAAAACTTTGAAGCAATCAAAGATCGAACCCATGATATACCGTATCATTGGTACAATATGATTTAAATCTATATTGAAATCATCTAAGAACTATTCATATCGAGGAGATGAAAATAGTGTTAAAACGTCGGTTATGACTTTATAAAACGTTACAGGCACTAGTAGCTCTATCGGAATATCACTCGGCCTTTTCCGGAGAAAAAAAAAAACCCTCGGGCGTAATAGGTAGCCATACACGGTCTACTTTTAGGTCACATTGCTACAGTCAAGTCACATGATCATAACATGCTGACAAAACACATGGTTAATATTTCAATAAAATGGATTAAAATTTTGTGGTCTAAATATTCTATTTGGATACAAAATGATATTTTAATATAAATTTAACAAAAAGACAACGCATATTGCTATACGTTTAGTATTCTATATCGTTTTGTTTGCTTAGGCGGCACCGAATCACTGAAACCCTTCAAATCAATCCGTTTTCCTACTAATACATCCGAGATTTTTCTCCGAAAAAAGCCGAGTGATGTTTCGATTGACTGGTAGTTATCAGATCGTTATGGGAAGCCATAGATGTTAAAACTCATTGGAAGTAATTGCAACTACTGCATTTTATTTGCAATTAATTTATTATGTTTAATTCTAAATGTATAATTCTCTTTGTATGTCAATACCTTTACTTATAATCTGATATCTTTGTGAAATTTTAGGATTTTGATCCCTTTGTTTTTCTTTAGACATTAATATGTTGTGAATGCATATTATTTTCTTAATCAATAAGTTGTGAGCAAGCATGTGACTTTAAGTATTCCGTCTAGAACAAAAATGACAGATGACAGAACAGTGAGCTAATATGAGTTCAAACTCATGATATACGTTCTTCTGCTATATTAGAATCACTCAGAAAGTATAGTGTAACAGTGATAACAGAACAATAAATCATTGACATTTGCCGTATTAAGTGACTGGTGTAATGCATTCAGCTGCGCATATGGCCGTAGTTACACAGTCAAAGCGCTAAGCCAAGGTTTGGGGTGGGACTTGAGTTAGGGGCTATAAACATAGGTGGCGAATTCTTCCTTGGGGCCTCCGTGGCCGAGTGGTTAGAGCATCGAACTCAATATCACAAAGCCTCTCACTTCTGTCGGCGCATGTTCGAATCTCGGCCGCGGCGTTATGTGAAAAAGTTTGCCTGTTTACTTGCGGAAGGTCGGTGGTCTCTTCCCAGGTACATTGTATCTGGTTCTCTCCTCCACCAACAAAAACTGGACGCCACCAGATAACTGAAAATTTGTTGAGTGTGGCGGAAAGCAATACATAATCAATCAATCTTCTTTGATGTAAATCACTTTTAGAAAAACATATTTTGTGAAACAGTAACCAAGATGAAAAGCGAGTTAATTTTCTGTTGCAGTGCTTGTTTCAGATTAACTATTCCGCACCGTTTGCAGTGCTTGTTATGGAGTATATCCCGCAGCCTGACCGATTATAAAAACAGTGGCGAAATGATTGGTTGATGGTCTTTTGTTTAAAGTCTCGCTCGAGAATTTTCCACTCCTATGGAGACCATTGCCGGTGAAGGGCTGCAAAATCTAGGCCTATGCTCGGCGCTTACGGCCTTTGAGCAGGGAGGGATCTTTATCTTGCCACACCTGCTGCGACACGGGGCCCCAGTTTTTACGGTCTCATCCGAAGGACCGCTCCATTTAGACACCTCTTACAACAAGCAAGGGGTACTGAGGACCTTTTCTAACCCATATGCCCATGAGACGTGGCGCAATGACAACGTTGTATTGGCTGAGTCCACTAAATAGCTCTAGTATTATTTATCATGGAGTGTTACACTGCAGTCCAAATATTCAAACAAATCTAGTACTTTGGTGAATACTATAGGTTTTATTATGAGTGATTTCCAACATTATTTATTTATTCTGTGATTCGTTACATACATTTCATAGACCCAAAGGCTGCCTCAGCCGATGGAGGCGCAAGACTTGTGGGTGTTCGGGTAGCATAGTGGTTAACATACTCGCTTCCCGCCTAGTTCGATCTCTCTCATCGGCAGTGGTTGTCTGTGAGAAGGTATTATGGTCACCCACTATACTCCACAATACTCCGGTTTCCTTTCACATCAAGACTCATTCATGCAAATGTCTGAGTCGATGAGAAGATCAATATACGTTGTAGAACTTGTTTGTTAATCGTCGTAAAATAAATACAGCTTTGGGGAGAAAAGGCTGTTGATCTGTAGATATTGAGTCCCAGGGATTTATTTTCTTATTCGTTTACAATTCTAAACTGCAAATTGTCACTAATACTGTGTTCCTTTTTTTTTTTTTTTTTTTCTTCAAATTATTGTAATTTAGAATTTAGATATCGTTAGTTTTTTTCTTTTAATGTGTCATACTAGTACATACTTAAACTTATCCGTTTCAGACCAGTTGGAACAATAATCGGAGCCGTGGTGGGAGGAATTGTGGGATTTATCCTGTTATGTGTCTTGGTTGTTGTTGTCTGTATTTTCGTCTGTAAAAAAAAGACAACAGGAACAATAATCCATCCTGGGGCTGTTAGTTCCACTGTGACGTCATCGGGTATTTATTTCATATATATTTTTAATGCTAACTGGTATAACCACGAATGCGCTTCGCAAAGATTGCAAAGTATTTCTGATGCTATTCTGGTGATATGATAACGGTGTCTCGGCGATTAAGGCGATTGTGTCGTGTCAGGGAGGTTGAGAGTTCGAGCCCCGCTTATACTGCGGCATTACTTTATGTATGAGGGAAAGAAAGGTACATTGTACTGACTGTTTCTTCACCAAACTCTCGACGATTAGAAGTTAGAGTCGTAGAATTTTGGAAAGATATCTTAAAAACTGAGATACTGCAGATGAACACGATAAAGACACCCCCCCCCCCCCCTAAACGACATACATGTAGCGTTTAGCGCATTATCCACAGCTCGTGTCGTCTTCATACAAGATAAGTTTCGGGGAAAAGATTTTCATGAACTTATGTACGTTGCATGTAGATTAAAAAAAGGTCATGTGATTTTCATTTACATAATGTAAGTACATGGACGTTAAACAATATACAATCAATGAATATTACGTGTTTTAGATCATAAAGGTAATTAGACTTCAAAACCTGGCACAAATCTAACTGCAAACAAAAATACTGATGGTTTGTCAGTTATAAGTTTATAGACTTGCGATTTAAGCAATATGGATACTAATGCACACAAAAAGTACAATAGCAACATTAATATTTCAGCATTTCCCCTCAAGCGAAATTAGTTGTTAAATAATCAGCTAAAATCAATATAAATTCGAATTGCTACATATCCAAATTCAAAGGAGGTTGGGGGGGGGGGGATTGGATGTAAGACGCTATAACGTAGAATATATTTCTGGCGACAATAGTTGATAAAGAAAAATGAGAATTATGATAATTCATTGAATGAATTTCGTGATTTGTAATAATGTAAAATTTTGCTCCAGTAAATTAAGAGTTTTCGCCAAAATTAGCATAGTTAAATTCCTTTTAGAAATCCGCGTTATACATAGTTAAACCATGGGGTCCACTACATTTTTCTAAATCATGCTTCAGTTTTAAATACGTTTAGTATCCCAGTCAATGAAGCCGATGGATATGAGTTACCGTACCTATACTGGATCCCAAAATCCACAAAAACCCTTACAAACAAAGATATATTGCTAGATCCAGTAAATGTTCTACCAATAACCTATCGTTGCTCCATACGAAAATATTAACTGCTGTAAAGGAGAAACTGCAAACGTAATGTGCCACTACAAATACCAGAATTGGTGTTAATCAAATATGGATTCTGAAAAAATTCTAAAGAACATTTAGTGAATTTGAAATCACAAAACATTTCTCAAATTCACAACATTAAAACGTATCACTTTACAACACTTTACACCACCATACCTCACGATAGATTAAATACTAGACTTTTTGACATAATAGACGGTTGTTTCGTGAACAAAAATGGTAAAAAGGAAATATTCACATTTAGTGATTGGTCATAACATAAAAAATTCTTTTTTTATTATACCCATTCTAACTCCATGCACAAGTACTCAGGAGTTAATATAAAAAAAATATGCTAGAGTTCCTCATTGACGATATTTTCGTAGTCTTTGGAGATGAGGTCTTCCAACAGTCTGTTGGAATTCCCATGGTCACGAATTGTGCTCCTTTGTTAGCTGACCTGTTTTTATATTCTTATGAAGTAGCATTCATTCAAAAGCTTCTACATGAGAAGAAAAAACATCATGTTGTAGCCTTCAATTCGACCATTTAGATACATCAACGACGTCTTGTCTATTAACAATGATCATTTTCATTCATATGTCGATTTGATTATATCCCAGTGAACTTGAAATTAAAAACACCACAGAGTCTTCCACTTCTGCTTCGTACTTAAATATTTTACTGAAAATTTACGGTAAATAACAACTCAACCTTAAAAGAAATGGGATGATTTCAATTTCTCCATCATCAACTTCCCTTATTTATGTGGCAATATCCCATCATCACCTGCATATGGTGTTTATATCTCCCAACTGATTCAATACGCAAGGGCTTCTTCTGCATATGATGAGTTTGTAACTCGATGCGAGATACTGGTAAAGAAGTTGATGTTACAAGGGTTTGTACAATCTCGTCTAAAGTCAGCATTTCGCAAATTTTGTGGTCGTTATAACGATCTAGTTTGCCAGTGCAACTTATGATTCAGTCAAATGCTATCTGATGTCTTTCATACCAACTGTTTGACCGTCCTTGGCAGAGTGATTCCGTTTACCTGATCGGAATGTAGGGCTCACGGCAGGTGTGACCGGTCGACAGGGGATGCTTACTCCCCCTGGGCACCTGATCCCACCTCTGGTAAATCCATCTCTGATTTGTATTTTTATAGGAATTACAAGATTGAATACTGTTAGTTATCTTGGCCTTTTCATGTAGAAATCTTGTAGTAAGCTTACTTATAATTCTTGAAACGTACACGTAGGGAGGGGAAGAGTTACGGTACTGTATTTACACTGTTCAGAGTATATATTGATTGCGAGGGAATTTTTGATTAGAACAATCGGTGTCTTTTCGAATAGGAAAGTGACGTCATACTGACATCATACCAATGAAATATTTTTTGTACTTCTAGCATGTTACCCGTTGCTGCAGTCTCTTAGTTATGGTCGGAACCGAGAGGCTCCTGATTCAATTCTTAATCCCAGGGCCGCGTCAATCAAGATATTGAATATTAGCAGTGGCTGTCGCAGCATTGAAATGAAAATAACTAGTCTTCCTGATACGATGACACGATGACTGTTGATTGATTGTTATTGTCCTCCACACTAAACAATTTTCAGTTATCTGGTGGCGTCCCGTTTTTTGTTGGTGGAACCCAGACACAGTGTACTCGGGAATAGACAACCGACCTTCCGAAAGTAAACTGGCGAACTTTCTCACATATATTCGCACAAGCGAGAAACGAACCCACGCCGACTAGATTTGAGAGGACTTGTGATTTTGAGTGCGATGCTCTAACTACTCGGCCACGGAAGCCCAACGATGAAACGATAAAGGACAGTAACAGCTACGCCCTTGCGAGCATTGCACTGGTTCAAATCTGTGGCATTTCACCAAAAGCTGGCGAGGTCTCTATACGAGTGAAAAATTCTAGAATGGGACCTAAAAAATAAACACACAATATTTAATACTTTTTTCTGTTACATTTTGCTTTTATTTTTTCAGCAGTATACAATTCCTATCCGAACTATCCCCAGCAACAAGGATGGGGCGTACAACCCAGTGCCCCAAGCTATCCAGGATATGGACAACAGCAGTATCCGCCCCCAGTATCCCAACCAATGCCCCCGCCGACTTATGCTGAGAACGTGGTACCGGGACAGCCTCCACAGAATACCAACTAATTACATTGCTATGTTATTTTTCAAGAACGTTAATTTCCTTTAACTTATATAAGGGTGGAATTACTGATGTTAGTAAACATGAGATGCAGAACCTAATCATGCTAATAGTATGAGTCAATATCTCTTAATATTTTTTATGTTTGATGATCCTGTGCTTAAGTTTCTGTCATAAAGTGGATGTGAGATTATGATTAAGTTTTGATTACGTCCATTGATTATTTATTGCTTTCCGCCACACTCAACAATTTTTTAGTTATCTGGTGGCGTCCAGTTTTTGTTGGTGGAGGAGAGAACCCAGATACAATGTACCTGGGAAGAGACCACCAACTTTCCGCAAGTAAACTGGCAAACTTGATCACGTAACGCTGCGGCCGAGATTCGAACGACAGGGCTGAGAGGCTTTGTGATTTTGAGCCCGATGCTCTAACCACTCGGCCACAGAGGCCCCGAACAATGTTTATAACCTTATTGGTAAGTTTTGTCCTTTGTAACGGTACATCTGTAGAATTGTTTAGTGAGGTACTAGTATGCGGTTGTGATTGATTGATTGTTAGTTTGTTTTACGTCCCTTTGAGAATTTTTCACTCATATTAAGCTACCACCAGTTATAAGTGAAGTACCACAAATTTAGACATATGCTTAGTGCTCTAGGGCCATATTTACGAAAGTTCGTAGACGCAAAAACGAAGACGTAAATCCAGACGTAGCGTACGTTTACGTGTGTGACGGTATTCACTAACAGTCGTAGACGTAGCTTTACATCCGAAATAAGCGTAACTTTACGTGTGCTATACCAGTACACGTAAGCTAATCGTAACTTTGAGAATAAAGAAATTATATAGCAACTTTTAATTTTTTATCCAAACTTTCTTCCAAAACGACAGTAATAACCCTTTAGATGCATATAGACTGTCTAGTGATTCACAAATTAATAGCATTTAACGACCTTGTTGTTTTGTTATAGATCATCTGTAATTGTGTGACAATTCTCAAAATTTTGAGCGCGATCTGATTACCCTGTGGCGGATCTATCCTAGCGTAGTCAAATTTAGAAATAATGGGAATCCTTTTCTTTCAGTCCTGCAGAATATTTATCTAAAAAAAACATACAAACAAAAATACTTAGCCATTTATCTCATTATATAGAGGTGGATCTAGCATCATTCAAGGAAATACTTTTTTAATTTAATTTTTCTAAAGATTGGAATGAATGTGCATATATTTACTTAAATTATAACCGCAATGTTTTGTATTTTCAAAAAAGAAGGCCATCCTTTGAGCAAGAATATATGGTGACAGCTATAATACCATTATAACAGGTCATTTAATTATCATACCTTCCAATTTTAAAATGTGTGTAGAGAAAAACCATTTCTATTTGATAAATAGGTGTGGCAAATAATAAATACTGATAATCCAATTAACATTTTATTACAATATAACCTACACACAAACAGGGAAATTAGCCTCTAATATTTCTGTAAAGATTTACATTTCACTCTATGAATATAATTTTGTGTAAGTTTGTTTCAAAGAGCTATTGTGATGTCACCTAGTGTAGTCATGTGTAGACATTTTTAATCTTTCAGAGTGCCATTTCCCATAAACCTACACGAACTGAACCGCATTGAAATTATCAACCTCCAAGTATGATGCCTTTAGCATATACATACTACATGTATTTGATTTTATAGTTTTTCAGTTTACACAAATCTCATTGATTTTATTCTGACGTTTACACAAATCTATTTTATTCTGACGTTTACACAAATCTCATTGATTTTATTCTGAAGTTTACACAAATCTCATTGATTTTATTCTGAAGTTTACACAAATCTCATTGATTTTATTCTGACGTTTACACAAATCTCATTGATTTTATTCTGAAGTTTACACAAATCTCATTGATTTTATTCTGAAGTTTACACAAATCTCATTGAATTTATTCTGAAGTTTACACAAATCTCATTGATTTTATTCTGAAGTTTACACAAATCTCAAAGAATTTATTCTGAAGGTTTCTCGCATTAATCTAGTACATGTACTGCAGCTGCTCTTCACAGATTTTAACCCACCAGCCAACACTGTTGTTTTCTGGAATTTTAAAATTTTTTTAGTTATACTGTTATTTTTTTTTTTATTGAGATGTTAAAATCATTTTAGAAAAGGATGTAATACAATATCAATAATAATTAACATGAAATTTATCTAAAAATTAATTTATCTATATCAAGAAATGTATGCATAAAATTACATATACTTAATGTCTTATACATATTTATATTTGGTGAATATCAAGTTACATCTTTTATTTTAATGTCAAATGCCTAGATATATATATATATATATATATATATATATATATATATATATATATATATATATAAAAACATGAATAGATAAATATAAGATGATCTTGATGTAGGAGATGGACATTAGCGTGGATTGGTCAGTGGGTAGAGTACCAGACTTGCCGTTCCGTGTTGGATTCTCAATCCTGCCATATGTTTTCGAATCATTCCTCTGTTTGTGCTTTCACACAATCATTGCACATGAAGATGAGGATTTCTCTTTTGACAACATTTTTTTTCAGGGCATCACAGCATTGTACCTGTAACCTAATTAAAAGAATATATAGTATTACATTGTTATTAGACTGCAATTGAATTACATAAGACTTAAACAATACATTGATATAATTGTTAGTTAAACTAGACATTAATAAGTGCAAGCACTGGGGATATGCGATAATTACAGTGTGGAAGTAAAAATCAGACATTGGAGGTTTGAACCCGTAATTGAAGAACAGATTGATTGATTATATATTGTTTTAAGTCCTGCTCGTGAATCTTTCACTGATATGGAGATGTCACCATTGCCGGTAAAGGGCTGCAAAATTTAGGCCTATGCTCGGCGCTTATGGCCTTTGAGCAGGGAGGGATCTTTAACGTGCCACACGGGGACTCAGTTTTTGAGGTCTCATCCGAAGGACCGCCCCATTTAGTCTCCTCTTACGACACGCTAGGGGTGCTGAGGATCTATTCTAACAACCCGCGGGGGGGGGGGGGGGGGGGGGGGGAGTTGAAGAAAAGAAAAACGAACATGTATTATTATGAAATATATGAGGTGGGGTTGTGATTTCTTTTAAAGTGGTCCAAGTAATGTATAAATGTGATCCATATAAGTGAAATAGTTTTTAATTTTTTAAACTATCCCTTCAATTTAAGACCTGTCTTGAAATATTGAACATATCCCGAAATGAAATATAATAAAAAGAGACTAAATGCAATAAATAAATATATATTGATTTAATTCAATTAGAAATTTCTTATGGAAACAAACCCATTGTTAATAGAAATTGACCCTTTCTTTAAATAATTTAGAGATGGATATTGTATAAGGGGGGATCATGTTATGTGTTTTATAATTCTTTAAAGTAGATTTGCAATCTATCGTTTGAAGACAATGGTGGAAAATTGAAGAGCTATGATATAAATATGATACAAATAATAATTAACCGAATAAATTAAATGATTTGGTAAGCAGGTTTTCAGAATATCTATGGGATGATTTTAAAAACAAAAATTCATCAAATCCTCAGAACTAATTAATGGTAATAGGTATGATTATCATATTAAAAATAAAAGACTCTCCCCATTAGCCCATATCAAAGGACAAAAAAATTGAGTCCATAATTATTACATATTAGTATAGATCAACCGTAAAACTGATTTCATTGTATATTTATCTACACCATATCTGGGAAGATATCTGCAAATATCACCTACAGTTAACTGAAATATTCCTGCATTACCACTTCTCCTTGTAATGGTAATGAGCTTGGTCCTTCCTCCCCCCAAAAATATTTTTTTTTCTCTTTAACCAAGAATGATTTATGTTAAATTTCACCTAAGGATATATATACAAGACATTTCTCAATAATATATAATTTTTCGTAACATTTCAGGTACAACCCACATACATTCTATCTTGTTTCTACAAAAAAATCCTTGGATATATTCTCAGGTTTGTTTTAGAATTTGCATATTTTGACAGTTCCTAGTTGTGGCAAGTAAAAATGTAAAGTCAGCTCGTGTATTACAGTAAGTTGTATAAATGGGATATTACTGTAGCAAAGAGAAGGGGACAAAAATACTAATGGCACAATCAATTATTGGACCTTTCATTAATAATTCAATAGGTGATCTAACCACTGAGCTAACCAGGCCAACATCTAAAGTATCATGTATGGCAATATTACTACCATATAACACTCAAACCTATTTCGGAAATTATGCATCTGTGCATTGAAGAACTCTTCATATTGAGATGAAAAAATAATTTTAGAGAAAAAGTGAAAAAGTAAAAAACCGTAACATATGTCCTTAATTGTTATATTTCTGTCTATGCATTAAGGAAATCATTACAATATTTGATTTTGCCTTTTTGAAAATAAAAAAAATGCTGTAATTTTTATGAAAGTGTATGTACAGAAATGATTATGTGTACTAACTACTAACAGTGGGATGCTTACATCATGTGTGTACTGTAAATCCTGCATCCCAATCCTAACCCCGAGGATTCATGAAACGACTTTCAGGAGAGTAAACAAAGAGGAATACATCTCAATCAAAGAATACTGCTGTCTGTTGGAAATTTATCTCCTGACCACTTTCATGACCCTTTGAAAAATAAAAGAACTCAGCTAAGTTCGATATCTAGTATATGACACATGCTATCTCCAATTAATCTACTGGTCGCGGTAGCTCAGTGGTTAGAGCGTTCGCGTCATAACCGGGAGGTCGTGAGTTCGAGCCCCGCTCGTGCCGTGGCCGCGTCAAACCTGAGATGAAATATAGGTAGCGATTGCTTCTTCGCCAAACACTCGGCATTTAAAGTGAGATTCACGGGCCTTTCGGATATGACCTTAAAAACGGAGGTCCCGTGTCGCGGTAGGTGTTGACACGTTAAAGAACCCTCACTGTTACGGCCCTGAGCGCTAAGCATAGGTCTAAATTTGTGGTACTTCACCTAGAGCTGGTGACGTCTCAATATGAGTGAAAAATTCCCGACGGGACGTAAAACAAACGATCAATCAATAAATCAATCAATCCAATTAATCTAGTTAATGCTATTCTAAATAATTACACTGACTTCACACACTTGTACAACTGTATATGAACGTGATTTTGTTTCACAGTATTTTGTGAACGTTTTACACATGAAAGAGTACAAACTATGAAATGATGCTAAGAGGGACTGCAATTGTAATTGTTCTCATCCCAGTGATTTTTCTGCTGGTTTCAAAATGTTTCTTTTCAACACATTTTTTTTTGAAACCAAATATTGTGAATGCGATAATAGTTTTAAAATCTTTATAGCCAAGCAAACGACAAATAAAAGTCGCACATTTTACGATTAGTATCTGTATATGAAAAGGCTAATATAACGTACAGTATTCAATCTCGTAATTCCTATAGAAAATGCAAATCAGAGAGATTGGCAAACACGGACCCCTGGTCATACCAGAGGTGGGAGTATTGCGTAATTGTATAAAACGCAGCAAATGTTGTCTACTTTATTGACAACTTTAGGTTTAGGTATTGATACATCGATTTTTCCAATTTTAACGTTATACTGCAGACCTCTGTACGTTGTATTTGTCATATGCTTAGTAAGAGCTTCTGAGACACGGATTTCAACCAAACGACAAACGTCACCTATTATTCCTAGTCATAATGCTATATCATGTGTAATAAAATTATGTAAACTTTGTTTAATTTAAGGGCAGAATTAGATGATTTCGATATATAGCTTTTACATAATCCTAAAATAGATTTTGCATGCATATTCAAATATGACTAGATAAAGGCGGAGCAACTGTCATTACGTATCAGCTCATAATGATCTCGGTATCATACCGATTGTATTTGGCACTTTAAGTTTACTGTGGAATCATTTCAATATGCAAATTTACGCAAATCATATAATGTATTTATTCTTAATCACTGTATTCCCTACTACCAATGGTCATCTTTACCAAAGACAATTTCTCCTGACATCTTCGGCTTTTTAACAGAAGATTCTAAAATATTGTTTTCGGACGAAGGAAACACGTTCGGCAGCACTATCAACAAATGCGCCAAATATTGTTCTGGCGATAGGAGATGCATTGTAATTGAGTTGTGTACAATAAAGGAAAACCTGTATAGCTGCAGAGCCTGCTGTGAGTGGAAAAGGATAAGAATGAAGTCAAATCTAACTGTTGATTCACACCAGTGCAAATATATCGAAGTGGTATGTAATTAGTTTTACAATATTGCGAACGATCATTTTCAGAGATAGAAACGTTTCAAATATGTGTACTTCATCTAGATGCATGAGACACAATATGAATTTTTTTTTTTGGTCGCATTGTATTGATAAGTTGTTCCATAAATTTTCGTTCGCAACAAGACACATAGTTGCCGTACGATGTGTTGTGTAACACCATTTATCGTTGAAGTGACAGGTCGTACGAGAAATTCTCGTACCAGAAGGGGAACAAAGGGTGGACGTAGGTTCTGCAGACATATCCGCACAGTCTCTGTTGAGCGATTGAGAGATGTGGAACATCAACTTGGGGTTGACAGAGATAACCTGGTTTATATCCTGGCAGTCGACATAAAGGTCAATGATGAACCATGCAAAACTCTCCCTATCCCAACATTGATCCAACACCGGGCAACGAAAATTGACGATCCAAACGGTCGAGATATTTCGAATTTGCTCATGGTTGACACAGTTGATTCTCTGAAAGCCAACACATCAGAAAGTCTCTCACTGTGTACGTTAAATTGTAGGTCTTCCAGAAATAAATCATTGTCCATCAACGATTACATTCAGTCAAATAAAGTGGATCTCATGGTACTGACTGAAGCTTGTCTAGGATCTGAGGCGGATAATTCCATTTTGTCTGAACTAACACCAGATGGATACAATTTCATTCATAAACCAAGGTTGGGACGTAGGGGCGGAGGCCTAGCGATTGTCCACTCACAACATATTCGTGTGATCCCGGCGAAGAACGATACCAATTATACACATTTTGAACACCTAGAATGCTCTGTTGGTGTCAAAAACAACTTTATTCGCCTTTCTGTTATTTATCGCCCACCACCATCGAAATCTAATAATCTCAGGAACTCAGTTTTCTTTGAAGAATGGACCAACTATCTAGATGGTCTCATGTTAATTCCTGGTGAGTTACTTATCACAGGGGATCTCAATTTCCATCTAGATGATCCTAATGACAAGGATGCTAAAACATTTACAGAAATATTAAAGGGGCATGGATTGACGCAGCATATTTCCGATGCAACACATCTTCATGGCCATACATTAGATGTGTTAATAACCAGGGATGATTGTCGAACATTTCATGGAATGCCGTTCGTGGTTGATCCTGGTATATGTGACAACAATGGCAACATAAGTGGGGACCACCTTGCAATTCATGTTTCACTGCGCCTTATCAGACCTCCTAGGGAGAGGAAAACGGTAACTTTTCGGAGAATTGGTGACATCGACATTGGCAGTTTCAAAAATGATTTGGATTTTTCAAATATAACGTATGAAGAAACATCTGTTGAGAAACTTGTTGTGAATTATAATGCGATCTTGCAAACCACCATCGATTTGCATGCCCCTCAGAAATCAAAGGAGATCGTTTTACGACCAAATACTCCTTGGTTTACCGATGACTTACATTCCGCCAAAAGAGATCGGCGGAGGGCTGAGCGGGTGATGAGACGAACAAAACTATCTGTACACAAGGAAATTTTCCATGAGAAATGTACGCAGGTTACTAAACTCTTGCGGCACTGTAAAACTCAATACTATACAAACAAAATTCAGGAAATAGGCAGTGACTCGAAACAATTTTTCAAGCTTACTAACAGTTTCATGGGGAAAACAAATATATCAGTATTGCCTGAGCATGACAACGAATTGGATCTTGCATCCAAATTTGGCGAATTCTTCATTGGGAAGATTCAGAAAATTAGAGATAATCTATGTTCTTCGAGCATGTTATCGTCTATGGATGATGTTGTTCAAGCTGACATCAAGTTTAGTGGTCTTCCTCTGGAAATGTTTGAGCCAGTGTCAGTTTCTGAGGTGCGTGATATCATCAGTGATGCACCAACGAAGTCCTGCGAATTAGACCCGATACCAACGAAAATTTTGAAACAATGTTTAGAGTGTGTTTTACCAACCGTTGCTGCAATTACCAACAAATCCTTTTTAGAAGCAAAAGTACCAGTGGATTTCAAAAAAGCCATAGTACGGCCATTAATCAAACGCCAGGGACTTGACAAGGAAGAATTAAAAAATTACCGACCTGTTTCGAACTTACCCTTCTTGTCTAAAGTATTGGAAAAAGTAGTGGCAGCTCAACTCGAAAAACACTTAAATGCTTACCAGCTTCATGACCAAGTGCAATCTGCATACCGAAATTGTCACTCGACTGAAACTGCCCTTTTGGGGTGCACCATGATATTACCTCTGCATAGGATAGGAATTCATGTGTTGCCCTCGTGATGCTTGATCTCTCGGCTGCATTTGATGTTATAGACCATAACATACTCATCGGGCGACTTGAGTACGCATTTGGTATCACAGGGTCGGCTTTATCATGGATGAGGTCTTATCTGTCAGGTAGAAGTCAACAAATTGCTGTTGGAACTGCGCTATCCAAAGAGTTCTTACTCCACTTTGGTGTCCCACAGGGTTCTGTCCTGGGACCTCGTGTATATTGTATGTTCTCCAAACCAATCGGAGAGATTTGCAGGAGGCATAATATGTGTTTTCACTGCTATGCGGATGACACTCAGGTATACCTGATCATAAATCCGAAGGAAAACTGGGACAACATTGCAGATAGACTTGAAAGCTGTCTTTCGGATGTAGAAAACTGGATGAGAAACAACTTACTAAAACTGAACCAGGAAAAGACAGAACTAATCATCTTTTCCCCAAAACGTAAGGCAAAAGAATTTTCAGGATGTCAACTTGCCTTTGGGGGATCTGTCATCACTAATGCTTTCTGTGTCAAAAATCTTGGGGTACTTTTCGATAGTGAACTTAGCATGGATTCTCAAATTAATTCAGTGTCTAGATCCTGTTATTTCCATCTTCGTAACATCGGTAGGATAAGATCCCTCATAACTGAGGATGCATGCAGGACAATCGTAAGATCACTCGTTACATCTAAACTAGATTATGGCAATGCTCTTCTTTATGGTGTGAAGGCCACGTCCATGCAGAAATTGCAGAAAGTTCAAAACACCGCTGCCAGGCTAGTGACACGTTCAAGGAAATATGAGCATATTACACCGATTCTCATATCCCTTCACTGGCTACCTGTGGCATATCGAACAACTTATAAAATCCTTTTGTACGCCTTCAAAGCACTGCATCAAAAAGCCCCAGCATACATCCAGGAACTGGTTCAGGTATACCGCCCACAACGTACACTCCGGTCTGGAGATTCATTGTGCCTTCTAAAGCCACGCACTCACAGCAGGGTGTATGGTGATAGAAGGTTCGATGTGTCCTCGGCCACCCTGTGGAACTGCCTCCCGCTGAACCTTCGTTGTGAACAATCACTTGCTGTTTTTAAACAAAAGCTAAAAACACATCTTTTTAAACTTGCTTTTGATTTATAATGTATCCAGTTATTTTCTGTTTTAACAAAAATGATAATACCAAAAAAAAAAAAAAAAAAAAATTACTAATACCTCCCATTTCGACTTTAGATGATTATTATTTTTGTGACCTTTCAATTTATATAATGTTCGTTTTTATATTGCCCTTGTTTTACATGTTAAGCGCTTTAGAGTAATTATATAATTAGATAAGGCGCTATATAAAAATAGTATAATAATAATAATAATTTTAAATATTTCATTCTTTATTGCATGTACTTTAATTTTTAAAAATGCATTTATGTCCACATTGTAAAATTGTTATGGGTAAATGATAAATGAAATACTAAGAAAGTTCACGAAAAGACATATTATGTGAGTTTCGTCCATGTACTGTCGTTTCCTACCATAATAATTACTTTTTCGCAGAAATATCCGAGCATTGATATATTTCTGAATTGTTGTAAAATCAATAAAGTTTTAATTTGTGGTTTGATAGTTGTCTGTTTATGTGTTATTTATCTCTAATTGGTACACTTTCACAGATTTAAATATGTTAACAATTTTGAAAGAAAGTGTGAAAAAAATGACCAATTCATGGTGCACAAGTCCTTAGTCGTAGCGGTGTGTTAATTTGTCCACGAGG
Source organism: Ostrea denselamellosa (assembly GCA_024699665.1). NCBI lineage: Eukaryota > Metazoa > Mollusca > Bivalvia > Ostreida > Ostreidae > Ostrea > Ostrea denselamellosa. The sequence continues at coordinate 1,634,918 of JAMZEH010000017.1, read as the reverse complement.
CCTTTATTTATAAGGTCGTATATGAAAGATGGTTTTCAATTTTAATGGCAGGTGCTTTGCAAAGGAACAATCACAACCTCTGATAATCTCATTCAGCTTTGATGAAACGATGATAAGTTAGCTCCAAGATTCACAAAACTATTGAAACTGGTTTGTTTTGCAATAAGCGTCTATTGAACGTATAGTTTTTAACTATTACGCTATTTGCCTGATGAAAATATAGGGCTCAGGGCGGCATACGCCACTATGATATATGATGAGATTTTGAGAGCCAGATAAAAGTGCCTTGCAATGCAAATGAATTTCATCAATATAGTCTAATGCTCTTATGGTAAATATCAAAAAGAATCTCTTAATACAATACTGCTTGACGTCAATGATTATCTGAAAACCAGAGTGCAGCTGTCGTTTCTGAAACCATCATGATTTATGCAAAAAGTAGTTCAAACGATATCCTAATGCAGAATAATGTTTTTTATGTTTCGAAACTTTCATCTATAATGTACATAATCATCTATAATATTCTCTTAGTAGGAGTTTTAGAAACATCACTATATCGTGTGTTTTCTAATTGATACCAAACAGATAAGAAGCAAATATATTATTTCATATATATATGTGTGTGCATGTCCGAACAACTTTTCAGTTAGATATGGGTATGGATTCTGCATATCAAAGACACTTTTTGTCTTTATTTTTCCATCCATTTTCTGAATATGTCTTTTGTCTATTCACATGAATATGATAATTATGCCTTCACTGAATATCATATGCATTGATTTCCATTAGTTTACAAACATAATTAAATATATATCGTTTTATGTGAATTTTTAAGTGCATTTTGCTACCGTAATATTAACATCCCTGATCATATTTGCTCTATATTTGGTAGAGATACGTTTGTGACAACTTGACATGTCTATGCAATCTAAAACAATAAAATATCTACGCAAAAAAATTCAAGACTTACGGTATCTGATAATAAGTGTGGCTTTCGCCTTGCATTTCCATACTTTTCAAGAAGTACGCTATGAATTTAACATACTAATTTCTTCTTTCAGGCAGATGATGAATCGTCTAACGGTATATATATATATATATATATATATATATATATATATATATATATATATATGAATGATCACAATGATTATTATAAGTCTATGTAAAAATAAATAACAAGAAACATCTTTAAATAAGATATAATTTACATTAGACCTATATTTAATTTCATATGAAGTAGTAGCACGGCTTGTTTAGAACAGTTTTGTTATTAAAAAATAGAAATAAATGACCAATGCACTCTTTTTAGTTTTGCACATGTTGTAACATATATCAGTGGACATGTCTCCTGAAAATATCAATATTAGCTATAAGCTATGGCTCTACGAGCACGATAATCACTCCCACGCTTATATAAATGCTGCAATAGATTAATATATATATATATATATATATATATATATATATATATATATATATATATAATTTCAAAAAAGTAGGGGATATTGGATTTACAAGGACAATGAAATGAAGATCTTGACGTCAAGAAGGAAACAAATGACAAAAACATTAAGGAAACACTTGTCAATTTATTCGAAACACCGTGTACAGTAAAAAAGGACAGATTTTCCAAAATAAGAGTCGATACCAACACAGATTTACACAGCAAATTTACCACCATTGTGAAACAGTAGCGGGTAAAACCCCCTCGGTTGGCCAGACAAGCTCGGATTCGTCGTGGCATACTTCTAACGAGACGCCCCGGGTCATTTTGGGGAAAGTTATTTCATTCCTGTTGCAATGCTGCAGAAAGTTCTTGGACATTGGTAGGAGGTTGTTGACGTTGGAGTAGCCGCTGTCCAAGGTTGCCCCAGACATGTTTGATGGCGGAAAGGTACGGACTGAGTACGGGCCATGGTAATGTGGTGATATTCCGCTGATGAAGATAATCTGTAACAATCCTGGCCCTATGACATCTGGCATTGTCATCTTGAAAAATGAAGCGACCATAACGACGTGCAAACGGCACAGCATGGGGTGCCAAGATTTCCCGGTAGTACTGCCCTCTGACACGTCCATCAACAACATGCAAGTTTGTTCTGCTGGCAAAAATCATGCCTTCGGACACCATTACAGATCCACCCCATACCGATCATGTTTAATGACGTTAACGTCATGGAAACGTTCGTTATGTCAGCGCCAATCCCTCCTACATCTGTCCAGGAAGTCCACAGTTAACCTCGACTCATCTGAGAACAGATAACCTCGACTCGAATAGATCCTCAGTACCCTTTGCTTGTCGTACGAGGCGACTAAATGGGGCAGTCATTCGAATGAGACCGCAAAAACCGAGGTCCCGTGTTACAGCAGGTGTGGCACGTAAAAGATCCCTCCCTGCTCAAAGGCCATAAGCGCCGAGCATAGGCCTAAATTTGCAGCCCTTCGCCGGCAATGGTGAAGTATCCATATGAGTGAAAGATTCTCGAGCTGAACGTGAAACAATATTTATTTAAAAAAAAAAATGACCACCGGTATCATTTGTTTATTATTATTTATTTATTTTTATCTTTTTGGCCCTTAAATTTCCGAATGTACTCAACATGACTTCATGTCTGAGACTTATTTTGTTAAAGTCATCAAAATTACGCCATGAGCAGTTGATGCGATCTGAATATTAGGTCCGCCACTACATCATATACAATCTAACGTGAAAACAACAAACGTGACGTCACATCACTCTATCGAGATATCATCAGCACACTCCGGAATTCATAAATATTAAGCGATCATGACAATTAAAGCAATACAAGCTGTAACTGACGGTTTTTTAAACTATAGAATTATGCACAAGTTAACACATATCAGTATAACTTAAAAAAAACCCCAAGATTTGAAGAAAAATTCAGCGAAATAAACAATGGAATATTACTTTAAAGCATACCTACAAAGAAGGTTTCGTATAAACAGCCATTGCATCGTGTATACACGAACATGGGAACGATGATTGCCGAACATAATCAGGTTGCACTGAGACCGAGGTCATACAAAGACGGAGGTTGACGTGACTAACTACACATTTCGTGTTTTAAAATAATATGAGTCATGAATGACTTTGAGTGTTATAATTGTAAGAAAGTAATTAAAATATGCAAATATACTACTCAAATGAAATTTTATTAATAAATTTGCTATAATTTGACATATTAAATTGTTTTCAAATCTGTGCGCAGCGCCTCTCTTTCGCATTTTTCCGAACTGGCGACTTCAGAGAAGGAATTACTATCGGGATGACAGAGATTCATGAATCGAGATTTTGTGCTGATTTGACGGGTTTATTGCTTCTGATTCACCCCGATTCTATGAAATTATATATATTCAATCACAAATACATTATTATATTTGTTCTTTAATGTTTCAATTCATTTACCGTCAGTTACAGCTTGCATTGCTTTAGATAATTTTCAGCATGCTATTGAATACATGCTACATTTATTCGTAATTGTTTGCGCTGTAATATTTTTTTATTCATGAGAGTTTGGATAGATGGATTTTTCCTCTGTAACACAGAAAAACATATTGCATTTAGATGCCACTGTTTATGTTTTGTGGATGAATATTGTAAAATAATAAGAAAGAAAAAATCCATATCCCTGATGAAAAAAAAATCAAATAGCTTCGCAGCACAGGTTTGTTTGTTTGTTTGTTTTATGTCCCGTCGAGAATTTTTCACCCATATTGAGACGTCACCAGCTGTAGGTGAAGTACCACAAATTTAGACCTATGCTTAGCGATCAGGGTCTTAGCAGTGAAGGTTCTTTAACGTGCCAACGCCCACCGTGACACGGGACCTCCGTTTTTAAGGTCATATCCGAAAGACCCCTGATTCTCACTTCTAAATGCCGAGCGTTTGGCAAAGGAACAATCACTACCTATTTTTTGTCTTAGGTTTGACGCGGCTATGGCACGAGCGGGGCTCGAACTCACGACCTCCCGGTTACGAAGCGAACTATCTAACCACTGCGCTACCGCGAAAGGTCTCGCAGCACAGGTAGGGCAGACCTAGAGATTACAATTCCACGAAATTATATAATATGGTGTCAGTGGAATCTATTCCTGACGTCTGGTAACAAATATTGTATGATATATAAAGTGTTATCTCGTGCAATTATCTAATAAATGATAGTGAAACTCGGATATCAAATAATTAATGTACATATACATTGAAGTCCCGTAGGGACCCGGGTTACAATAGATCCTATGTATCCCTTGCTTGTCGTAAGAGGAGACTAAATTTGGCGGTCCTTCGGATGAGACCGTAAAAACTGATGTCCTGTGTCACAGCAGGTGTGGCACGAAAAAGATCCCTCCCTACTCAAAGGCCATAAGCGCCGAGGATAGGTCTAAATTTGCGGCCCTTCACCGGCAATGGGGACGTCTCCCAATGGGTGAAAGATTCTCGAGCGGGACGTTCAACAATATACAAACAAACAGACATATACATTAAAACGGCCTTGTATCTCATTCAACCGAATAAAAGTCCACGCATGCGCAGATGGAAATCATGGTCTCATGCGAACGTGTCACGTCGCGATATCGAAGAAGATGGGTGCGAAGGAGTGAATGCCAAGCTTTTCTGCTAGAGCAATATGCCACGATCGTCATCCTTCTATAAAGGTACGTTTATATATCAGTTTACTCCATTACACCTGCCTGATATTACATTCCCCTGTTATTCTTCGTTGTCAGTGAATCTTGGCTAGGGCTAACCCAAATGGCATGACATGGTGCGTTTTCAGAATCTGAGCACAAATGAAATATTTCCAATTGCTGTCACTGTAATTACATTCACTATGATAGTTAACAGGGACCATAGTTGATATGTTAAATGACTTTTTAAAATTATTTTCATTTATTTGAAAGTGAAAAATATCAATCCTAGAGACTCGCCATCAATTGACCCTTTCCATTCTCTAGTTACACAAGACCAGAAGAAAAGTATTAACTAGATGTAATAATGGTTCCAATAAGATCCACACTACGCTTTTATTTTTATTTCACATTTCTAACATATTTTTCAATATCATATAGTTATGTGTATATTTTCCTTTAATAATTTACGTATAGTTTTAATGGATTTGGGTATATCTAGTCTTTGTATCAATACCCAATAGTAAGTGAGATTGAATATATTTACTATAACGAAGTAAGTATATATATATATATATATATATATATATATATATATACTCTGCAAAAAAAGAAACGCATAATGGATTTTTTAAGATTTTAGTAGATGTATTTTGGATTATGATTTTACAATAAAAAAATGTAGATATTCACTAGAATTGTTTCAATTGAAAAAAATTACAGTCCAAACCTTAGATATTGGTGAAAAAAAGTCAGATCATCACAGTTAAGAACACTTCCTGTCACGTTTAAGTTAGTACCGTGTATGACCACCTCGAGCTGCCAACACAGTTCTGCATCTCCTTGGCATAGAGTCAATCAATGTTCTTACGTTATTGCGTGGAATTGTTCGCCATTCCTGTTGTAACATTTGACGGAGCTGATCGAGGGTCTGAGGCGGAGGTTGGCGCAGGCGCACACGTTTATCCAGTTGGTCCCATAAGTGTTCAATCGGATTCAAATCCGGTGATTTGGAAGGCCATGGTAGCACATTAATGTTGTTCTGTTGAAGGTAGTCAATTGTTAAGCGGGCTGTGTGAGGCCTAGCATTGTCATGTTGGAATAACTCCCTCTGTCGGTCAATTACGCGCATAAGGTGAGGTTGGAGAATTTCGTCTCTGTACGTTTGAGCCGTTAAATTGCCCGGGACATGTACCAGTTCTGTTTTACGGTCATTAGAGATCGCCGCCCACATCATGACGCTACCTCCTCCGAAGCTATCCACTTCTTGGACACACGAGGAAGAGAAACGTTCATTCCTGCGCCGGTATACACGGATTCTTCCATCACGTTTCTGTAGCAGAAAACGGGACTCATTGCTGAACCAGATTCTACGCCAGTTGCGGAATGTCCAGCCCCTCAATCTGTTGCACCATCGGACTCTTTCTCGTCTGTGTAACGGTGTCAAAACTGCTCCAAAATACGGTCTTCTGGGTCTAATGCCATATTGTCGAAGTCGGTTGCGGACTGTCTGTGAGCTGATTCTTCTCAATCCAGGTATTCCGACTGCAGTAGCTGTTGCAGCAACGGTTCGATTCCGTAGATGAAAGACCCGGATGTAGCGATCTTGTCCAGGAGTCGTAATGCGAGGTCGCCCACTCCTCGGTCGGTCATTAGTAGAGCCAGTCTGCTGGAATCTGTTCCACAGCCGAGAAATTGTGCTCTGATTTACGTTTTCAGTTCGTGCAATCTCACTTTGGGATACTCCGGCCTGGAGACGGCCAATGACGATATTTCGAGTAGCAGGGTCCAACCTTGGCATGGCAGCATTTTAACGTTATGATGAATTCAAGCTTCAAACTTCGTCCTTTTATACGCTTTAATGTAGTGGTTGAATTAAACACAAAGTTCTCGTGAAAAACGTAAGCCAAATTCCATGGCGATAGAGGTGATGTGCAATTTTAGAGAGTCGCCGAGCTAATTTGGCAGAGAGCCAAATCAAATGAACAGACCTTTAAAGTTTCATACTAACCTGTAATAAATCAATTACTCAATTGACCATTTCAGTTTACCTGTTAAAATACATAATTTGCATTTTTAAAATTTCAAAAGGGCTATGCGTTTCTTTTTTTGCAGAGTATATATATATATATAGAGAGAGAGAGAGAGAGAGAGAGAGAGAGAGCTCGAGAGAGCTCAAAGTGTGTAAACAATATATGCGTCATGCTGCTACATTGTTAAAATGATTATATGTCCCCATATTAAAGTAATTGAAAAACAATGAATTACATTTACTGAGTCTTAGATTACCTGTGGGGGATTTAGAGGGGTGTGGACAGGAGGACCGATCCCCCTTTTTGCCACAAATTTCATTATAAAATAATGTGAGTAAAACTCCAGATTTGGCCCAAATTGGCAGAGCATTTTGGCTGATTCACATGTCCGCCCCCCCCCCCCTTTTTCTTTGTCAAAATTCCTGGGTCGGTCACATATGCTGAGACCCATGGAAGTCGTGCAGGCTATTGAGGGTTCGCTGGAGGCGTCACAAGAAAGATTACAACTGCTATATGGTACCCTGAAAGGGGGTCTGACATATTGAACACAACGATGGCTTTGTTAGATATTTGCTGGTCACGATCACAGTCTCATAATGTCTTCATATTTATTTGTTTTAGCGCAAGAAAAGATATTCATATCAATATTCCGTTACATCTTCCAGTAGAATAACTTTAGCGGCAATTGTTTTTAAACCTAACTTGCTTTCTGTAGTTGTTATGTGCAAAGACATTGTGTAAACATGTGTTCAATATGCATAAATGACAGCTTGCAATATTCAGATACTGTTCATTTATTTGAGTGTTTCATAACTCTATCATTTGTAGATTATATTCCTACGTTCATGTAGTAATTTCCTGGAGACTGAATGTTTGCTTTCAAATAGTTAAAGAACGCGGAAAAGCATACAATATGTATCTTAGGGTATGATACTGTGTATGAATAAACTTATATAAAGTTGAGCTGCACCTGAAAATAAAAACCGGATAAAAAACCTGCCCCATTCTTGCACACACAAAACATTCTTGGCGGAAGGAGTAGTGTATTATATTTGTCAGAAAATCAGTAATTGACTTCTTAAATAGTCGGCAAAAATTGTTAAGGGTCTGGGGTTAAAAACTAGGACTGTCAGGTAAAAGGAACCACACAGCATGCGGATATTTTATTTGCCCGTATATTTCATGTTGTAAGGTGGAGGTACTAAAATCATGTACATAGCTCGTACAGAATAGCTGGTATAGGTCACAAGTCAAACGTGAACAAGGTATGGTTTTAAATAATGTTTCATTATGATACTACACAGTTTCCAATTTTTGGTTTTGATACAAACACAGGTAGAATATGATTAATATCATTTTAATGTCTTTTTCATTATGATACCAATACAATTTTCATTGCCAAAATAAGAATATTACACAATAAATTAAAATAAAAGATGACACTTAACGTGTTTAAAAGCATTAAGCACTTCTGTCATTATGCTGAAGTAAATCGACTCGCTTGTTTTTGTTTATATTTTCTTGAGAATTTACTAGCCTTACAATCCAGAAATCTTAACACAAAATGGAAGCTACCGATTTTGAAGATTATAATTATTATAAAATGCATTCTGGAATTACCCCATTTTCACTTCCACAAAGTTTACTAGCAGAAGTAACTTAATTACCTATAGATACATTTTAGTGCATAAGCAACTTTTAAAAATATTAAAAGGGTGCTTTTACTCATTGAAGAGAATCAATAGAGATGCAACCTACCATGCCTACATTTGAATCATTTTATATTAAGCATAAAAATTGCAATGAACGTTTGAAAAAATATAAAGTTATATATATATATATATATATATATATATATATATATATGTGTGTGTGTGTGTGTGTGTGATTATATTTTTGTGAAAATATATCAATATATAAGTAAAAAACAAAAATGAAATAATTTGTAAAATTATGCTTTGAAAAAAAAGGCTTTTTTTATTGTAATTGGTAAAATTTCATTGTTAGTAGATTATGAAAATTAATTGATATTTCAATGTCCTATCTTACACTAAGTAACACTTCCTGAATTCAAACTTTATATAATATTAACAAAACCATTAAAATGGTCACAATGGAAGCTGTATCAGGTAACTGGAATATAAAGAATACAAAGTCACAGAGAAGGAAATATCCTTAACTTTTGATTTAGATAACAATTTAAAATGGGTATAGACAAGGAAAAATGTTGCAATACACTAAATAACAGTAGCCACATATCTTTTTGGACGCTCCTTGTTTTGCGCCGACAGAACTTGTTACCTATTTTAGACATAAATATGTCGACATTCCGATACTGTTATGTAAAATGCTCTTCAAAACTCACGGGTAATAATCTAAGGCCAAAATAAAATATATTATTAATATTTTGACACTTCGTTTTGTTAGTGAAGGAGGGATATTGGTTTTTATTTAAAATATTGACCAATGAAATGTCTTAACTTGCTGAAGTTTGTAAACATTCGGAATTTTGATAATCCTAATGTAGAATCATAAGTTGAAAAAAGAAAGGTAATTAAAATATTATCATCATTACAATATAATGAAAATAAAAAAATAATCAGAAAATAATTCATAATTAACAGATTTAATAATAAAACTCTTAGCTCTAAATAATTGAATTAAATATGATAAGATTTTTAAAATTACTGTTAAGATCAATTTACTTAGAACATAGTAATAAAGAGCAGAGGATTACTATTATCGATTAGCATATGTCTGTTTTTCCGATTTTCAGACAATGCAAGTAAGACGCATTCTTTAAATGGTCAGGTGACCAATAATTATTGCCAAATTACAGAAAAATGCAGAGTTCTGGACTTTACCTTATGTACTTAAACAAAGAGGCGTGTTGCCTGAAGGAATGTAACTAAATGGGAGGTTCTATCGTGGTGTTTACTTTCACAAACAAAGCAAAAATCTGGATGATTCTAAGTTACATTTAATAAATTCCCAATCAGAAAAAAAAAAAAGATTATTGCAGTGAATTTCCTAATCCAAATGGATCAGGACACTGTCCCAGAAAGTGTAGTGATAGTCCCGCTGTATTGATATAACTGATTCTTAACTGTTGTCCAAGGCATTCAAGGTGGGGCTGATTGTTTGTGTTGGCAAACCTACAAAATTCCTAGAGGTACTGCAGAAAGAAAATAATAAACTGTTTCCTTAAAACAATATGTTTCACCTACCTACTCTACCTATTTTTTGAGTGAAATAGGAAACATATATCTTATTTTGTTTTAATCATGGATGCCATCTATTGACATATTATTATACAATATATAGACTCTATTCACGCGTCAGCCGTTAAAATCCCAAAACGAGGCTGACCCGACAAAAGCGTGCCTAGCGACAAAGTATGAAGGCGAGGCCCTACGAAAAGCAGTCGGCGTAGGCGCGATTTCTGGCATCTGTGCCAGATATGAACGATGCTATCACCACAACGTGGGACAGCAGTCCCCAGATCTTACAGAAATAACATTAAAAAGGATATATAACAAATTTACGAACGGTTAGGTGCACGAAATGGAAGGTTTGTTTATGCTTCTCGACGGCCTCGCACATTGCATAAATGAAACTGTTTACTTCGAGTACTTTACAACTACTGCGATTTCTTGAATGACAGACAATAAAAATACACCATATCTAGAGCAGAGAATATATATCAGTAATCATTTATACAAAATCTATCGAAAAGGAAAGATATTTCGCCCTATATTACAACCATGTGCGACAACGTAAGTGAGTGAGTGGGCGTGGCTTAGGATTTCGATCAGCTGATTTACATTTGTATCCGATTTTATTACATTTAGCATTGTTCATTGAAAATATCTATGCAATGCCTCGGACACACTCTTCATTTCTTTAATATTTGAATAAAATGTAGAAATTCTCCCCCTCCCCTTTTAAAAAGAAATAGGCTTATTGATCTTTTATGTCTACTATAGGCTATTTAGCTACATATATAATTTTTTCTTTGAGTGTAAAAAGCCATACACATGTATATTCATGGATGTGTATAGCTTTTTTCACTCAAAGAAAATACATATTTTTGGCTATCAAGATTAATCAAGCCATTTAAATTTTCTGGAAGCAATAACTAGTTGCTAAGCTTGTTTTTCGTACACCATTCATTTCTCGTATCCACACGCACATGTGATGTTTGTCAGGTCAGCCTCGTTTTGAAAACGAACTTAGTCGCGCGCGTGAATAGAGTGTAATGTGTATTTTTAAAATTCTTTTTATGACTTTTAGCTCACCTGAGCTGAAAACGCAAAGGCCATTGAACTTCCCGATCACCCGTTGTCCGTCCGTCTACCCATACACTTTTGGGTTGGGTTAATGCAACCAAATTTGGTAGAAAACATCCTTTGGGATTCAGGTTTGTTCAAATGAAGAGCAATGCCTTTTTCCAAGGGGAGATAATAGTGAAATAGCAAACATATACTAAGAAATTTTAAAATCTTTTCTCCAGAACTACTAGACCAATTTCCATCAACCTTGGTACAAATCATCACTGGATAAAGAGAATTCAAGTTTATTCAAATGAAGGGTCATGTCCCTTTCAAAGGGGGGATAATCATAGAAAACAAAAAGAGTGTGCGGTTATATTAAAAATCTTTTAAAGAACCACTGAGCCAGTAAAGTTCAAATTTACATGTAAGCTTCCTGACATAGTGTAGATTCAAGTTTGTTAAAGTTGTGACATCTGGGAGTAGGGTGGGCCACAATAGGGATGGAATATAGGGAAACAATCTTTAGAAATCTTCTTGTCTAGAACCACACGGTCAATATTAATCAAACTTGGTACATACAATCACATTCTGAGTAATATATGTTATATAATGCTTTACACAATCTTTTGTCGTTTAAGTCAAAGAAAACATCAAAGTTTCCAATATTAATCCCCTCAAAGTCCCTTATTACGTAATCAATGATTATTTCGCTGACATCAGCAGCTACAATACGTTAAGTCAAACAACTTTGCTTCAATAAAGCTTAATAGATTCCTTTTACTTTTTGAAATATCTATAAAATACTTTTGACCCCTCTCGATCCTTTATCAAAGGGACTGGTCCCTAAAACGTGATATTGTCGAATAAACCTCGTCATTATCTACAACGTTTGTTCTCTATGTCTTTTCAAATTATTTTTTGTTAAGAAGATATTGATGAAAAAGTGTAGGAAAATAGACGTAAATATGGTAACTTTTTTCCATGTCCTACCGAGCTGTAACATTTTTTTGAAAATAAAAACAAAATGAATGTGATTGAGCACATCTACGAACTCCACTCTACAATCGCTAAAAACGTCACGTCAATATCTTGAATAATTTTTGAGACCACTCTCTGATAAACTAACCCCCCAAAATTCAGAAAAACGCCATTATCTTACGTAATAATTGACGAAATCAAAATCTGAAAAAAGGTAGCGAAGGAGTTATCACTACCTATGTTAACGTTTGAGGCTTGACGCGGCCATGACACAAGCGGGATTTAAACTCATAACCTCCCGGTTACGATGCCAAGGTTCTACCACTGAGTTGTCTCGACCGATTTCTCCTGTAGGGGCATTAGAATAAAGTCAGTCTCATCAAACTATGAAAAAAAATCAGCTAACCAAGCAGCAAAATTCGTGACCTAGGGAATTTCAGAAGACTGTTGGAAAAGCTGATTACCAAATGACTACTTAAATACTGTCACTGAGGAACTCAAGAATTTGTTTTAATGAAAAGGGTAAGATAACTAACGGTACTCAATCTCGTAATTCCTATAGAAAATATGAATCAGAGAAATGGGCAAACACGGACCTCTGTACTTATATGAGGTGGGATTACGTGCCTAGGAGTAGTAAGCATCCCCTGTTGACTGTTATACAGTTGTAACCCCTATATCGTGATCAGGTAAGCAGAATAATCCACAGTCAGAATCAATGTGTTGAGAATGCCCTAACAATTAGTATGGAACACGTCAGACAGCATTTGACCTAATGGAGGGTTGTAGTGGCAAACTAGATCGTTATAACGACCACAAAATTTGCGAAATGCTGATTTTAGACAAGATTTTAGAAACTCCTATTACATCAACTTGTTTGTCAGTAGTCATGTGCTTTGATTTAAAAACTGCAAGTTATTATGTATCGAATAAGTTGATAGATGTAAGCACTATATGTAGGTGATATTGGAATATTGCTACATAGATAACATAGATAAGGGAAGTTGATGATGGAGAAATTGAAATCATCCCCTTTGTCATAAAGTTGGGTTGCCAGTTTGCTGTCAGCATTTATTTAAAACAAAAACAAAAACAACAACCCCCGAAAAAAAACCCCAAACAAACAAACAAAAATATCCATCTAAGTACGAGGCAGATGTGGGAGAATCTATGGTGTCCTTTATTTCAAGTTCACTGAGATATATCAAATCAGCAGATAAATGGAAATGATGATTATTAATAGACAAAACATCGGTGATATATCTAAATGTCGAATAAAAGGTCACAGCACGAGATTTTTTCGTCTCATGTGAAAGCTTTTGAATGAATTCTGCTTCATAATAATAATAATAATAATAAAAAACAGATCAGGTATGAAAGGAGCACAATTTTTGCCTATTGGAATTCCAACAGACTGTTGGATAGCCCGACCACCAAAGACTACCAAGATACTATGAATGAGGAACTCTAGTATATTTTTATCATCAACTTCAGAGTAGTGGTATATGAAGTCAGGGTGATGTTTAAGAAAATAATTCTGTGAATGACTGATCATCAGATATGAATATTACTTTCACCATTATTGTTGAAGAGGCAATTTTCTATGATGTCAAAAAGTGTTGTCTTTAATTTATCGTGAGGTATGTTCGTGTAAAATGTGATAAAGGCATACGTTTTGATAATGTTGATTTGAGAATAGTTTTGCGATTTCAAATTTACTGAAAGTTCTTTAGAAATTTTTTGGATCCGCATCTGATTTACACCACTTCTAGCCTATGTAGTAGAACGGTACGTTTAAAGTTTATCCTTCACATCAGTTAATATTTTCGTGAGGAGCAAAGATTGGGACTTGGTAGAACATTTACGGTGTTCAGTAACGTATCTTTGCTTGCAATAGTTTTTGTGGAGTTCGCGAATCCAGTACAGGCACGGCAAGCCATATTCATCTACTCCATTGGCTTAGGTATTAAATGTGGCTAAAACGGAAGCATGGTTTTAAGAATTCATATTTTGAAAAATGCGATTATTAGATGTGGAATATCAGTGTCAGATCTAGATTGCTGTTGAGGAAAGTAATTATCTGTATGATTTAATCACTAGAATATGAATATTTCCTTTTTCCATTTTTGTTCATAGAGAAACTGTCTATGGTGTCAAAACGTCTGCTATCTAATTTAGTGCGAGGAATGGTCATGTAAAGTGTCGCCAAGCCATACGTTTTGAAGCTGTTGATTTGAGACTCCATAACATATAAATGAAGATAAATCGCTGATCCAAGAATTAACCCGGTAGTCAACCCCAGGTTTTATTATAGGGGTGGGGGGTGGGGGATACACAGTTAAAATATGTAGTACCTACTTCGTAAAACATTTGATAAAACTATGATATATATATATATATATATATATATATATATAGTTTGTTTGTTTTACGTCTCGTCAAGGATTGTTCACTCATATTGAGACTTCACCTGCTGTAGGTGAAGCACCACCAATTTAGACCTATGCTTAGCGCTCATGGCCGTAGCAGTGACCTACCGTGACACGGGGCCTCCGTTTTTAAGGTCATATCCGAAAGACCCGTGATTCTCACTTCTAAATGCCGGGCGTTTGGCGAAGGAGAAATCACTACCTATTTTTCGTCTTAGGTTTGACGCGGCCATGGCACGAGCGGGGCTCGAACTCACGACCTCCCGGTTACGAAGCGAACGCTCTAACCAATGAGCTACCGCGACCGGTCTATATATATATATATATATATATATATATATATATATATATATGTATATATCTGTGTGTGTGTGTGTGTGTGTGTGTGTGTGTGTGTTTATAGATATATAACATTGCTCAAGGGTGTGTGTCCTTGCTTCTCTCTGTGGGGAACTCAGATTTGTGATTTGATAATTAAAGAGATGAAATGGTCATGGAGTAATTTACATTGAGTATATTTTTCCCCGGTTTAGTGTGAGATCTGTACCCATGCTGCACCCTCTCTTGCAAATAAACACATGTATGTATATGGAATCATTGTTCTACAATGAATATATGATTTACACCCCTGTGTGTATAAAAGAATCGTGGGCATACCTTAACGAAAAAAAAGAAAAAAAAAAGGTTTAAGTTATACTTAACAAAAATAGCTTTCAATAATATATATGGGGAATACAGCCAACATACCAGTTACAGGAGAAAAGGAAGTGAGGCTATCAGGAAGGGAAGAAATCAGTGTGTTTAATTTCAGTTTTTAATTTTTTTTATTTCTATTTATTATTATTAATATTATTGCAAGAAATATTTTAATTCATCATCGAAAATGAAGATAAGTGGCTATAGAGTGTAAAATATTTACAGTTTGTTCAACAAGTGAATGTCATTCTCTATAATTTATATGGATTCTTTTACACTCATATAGTTTTTATCACTTAGCCATGACAATGTAGAAATATTAGAATTTGAATACTCACCGACACTTAATTCAAGGCGAAATTCAATCAACTTTCTATATTTTGTATTTTTAATTGAAAACATATCAAAGAATACAAGAACACTAATACTATTCCAGAAGTCATTTATTTCATATTAAAAATCATGAATGAAACAATCCATGGCACAGAGTAAAATCAGTGGATACCCTGGTTAGACCAAGCGCTATGTACAGTATGGTAAACAGCTAATGGAACACGTGTTATTCACTAGAGTCAATATGGGTGTCATCGTAGGTACTAGATGGATTATCAAAATTGATAAGAATGATCTTTAATGTACATTTCATATTAAAAGCATGAAGGAAACATGGTAGAAACATTACAATTTACAAAAGTTCACAAAACGCACATACGTACATCTTTCCGATTGAAATCAATGGATTCCCTGATTTGACCAAGTGCTATATACAGTAAAATTAGCATCTGATGGAGGCAAGCGAGTGAATATGGTTGTCATCTTAGGTACTACATGGATTATTTAAAGTGTATAAGAATTACCACGCACGTATATTTGTGGTGGTTGCTCTTAAGATGTGGAAAATTGGAATATATCTCAGTCGTTGAGGATCTAACATTCTCCATGGTAACGTGCACATATGTAAATACAATACTGTCATATGATGCATACATTTGTTGCAAACATTGTTTATATCACACAGTCTCAGGTAGGTGTTTAAAATATAACCATAGAAAAGATTTAGTCGTTTTTTTTTATCATTTATTCAAACCGTGGACATATGATGCTGGGCTGGTTGTACAGAATATATCCCACATCTATTTTTCTGATATGTCACTGGATAAAGTTAAATGGCTGTAAATACAGAGCGTCAAAATTTACCTGGCTATATATGCAATTTAACAAGATTTCTCTGTCTAGACAGCTGTCTGTACTCGTGTTTATATGAAAAGAAAAACAACTGCTGCCACTTGAACATCAGCTATCACACGTATATCTTGCGGGTATGCAGGTAATACTACACGTCGGTTTTATGTGCAGTATGTAAACATACAACATGAAATTAAGCCTATGCAAGAAATCTGAATATATACTACCTCTGAGGTATTATGCAAATGTATAAAAAACAGTAAATGTTGTCTACGGGCACTGTAGACAACTTTGGGCTTAGGTATCATTGCTTCATAATCTTTAATTAAAAAAATACCTTCATTTCTTCAGATTGCAACGTTGCATTGCGAACATGTTCACGTGGTATTTGCCATGTGTATAGCAAGCGCTTCTGATACGCGAATATCAACCAAACAAGAAACTTCAACGGGTTATTCCTCGTGGTAATGCTATATCAAATGTAGTTAAATTATGGAAACTTGATTTATGTTAGAGTAGAATAAGGGGAATCTGATATATTTTCATATGATCCTAACAATAAACTTTATATGCATATTCAGATTTGGATCGATCAAGGCAGAGCAACTGTCATGACGTATCACTTCAGTTTGATCTCAATATCATACCGATTTCATTCAGCACCTGAACCGTACCGTGCAATCATTCCAATATGAAAATTTACGCAAGTCATATAATACATTTATTAAGCATGATATTTCCTGTTACCAATGGTCATCGTTATCAGAGGCAATTCGGCATGACGTCATTCAGTTTTTTAACAGAAGATTCTGAAATATTGTTTTCGGACGAAGGGAACACGTTCGGCAGCGCAATCAACAAATGCGCCAAATATTGTTCTGGCGATAGAAGATGCATTGGAATTGAGTTGTGTACAATAAAGGAAGATCTGTACAGATGTAGAGCTTGCTGTGAGTGGAAAAGAATAAGAATAAAGTCAAATCTAACTGTTGATTCACACCAGTGCAAATATATGGAAATGGTATGTAATTAGTTTTACAATATTAAGAATGATCATGTTAAGAGAGAGATACACTTTAAATATTTGTACTTCAACTAGGTACAATATGAATTTTAAATATTGCATTCTTTATGGCATGCGGATTACTTTTAAAAAATGCATCGATGCCAACATCCTAAAATGGTTTTGGGTAAATAACCAAGTTTAATTAAGAAATGAATGCTTAGAAAGTTTAGACGAAAACATAGTTTCGTACAGGTACTCTGGTGTTCGACCACAACAATTACCTTTTCTGGGAAATATCCTACTCTAGGAAAAGCATTGATATGTTTATTAATACTTCTAAATCTTTTAATTTTTGGTTTTGTAGTTATCTGTGTGTTATTTCTTTCCTAATTGAGCCTCTGTTTATAAGGTCATTTCTGAAAGACCATAATTTTTTTTTATTATTAGTATTATTTCAATGGCAGGTGTTTTGCTAAGAAACAGACACGATCTCTGATAATCTCATTCATATTTAATGCATTGGTTATGAGTGAGCGCCAAAATTCACGAAAGTAATGAAACTGGTTTGTTTTGCAATAAGAGTCTATTGAATGTAAATATTTTTACGTCTTACTCCATTTGCCAGATCAAAATATAGGGCTCACGGCGACATCCACCACAATCATAAATGATGAGTGTTTGGGACTCGGATAAATGCATCTTGCAAAGGGAAGTGAATTCTATCAGTATAGTATAAAACTATTATGGAAAAAATCAAAGTAATCTCCTAATACAATAGCGATTGACGTCAATGATCATCTCAAAACCATAGTACAGCTTTCGTTTCTGAAAACAGTATGATTTATGCAAAAATTAATTCCAATGATGTCCTAATGCAAAATATATTTTTCAGGTCTCGATATTTTCATCGATGATGAAAAAAGAAATACGTGCAGTATCATAAACATATATATTTTTTATCTTCGGACGTGAAAAGGTCATTCTAACATATTTACTAAATATATTGTGCATTTTCTAATACGTTTACTCAAATTAAAGATCGCCAGATATTGTTAAGAAACATTTTTGATGATTCTTATTTAGATTCCATGTGCTCCATATCCAAAAGTTCTGTAAAAAATTGTAAAACGTGTGATATATTGATCACCAGTAATTCATTTATTAATAATCTCACCGGACGTAGTTTCTGTACCAAAACATTTGATAATCTGACCTGTAAAGCATCTAATGTTGTCTACAGTATTGAGTGTAGCCTCTGTCAGGGAAACTAAGGGGTGACTCAATGAAAATATCGGCCCACAGGTTTCAAATTAATAATGGAGGTAATCAACTTCTCTACCAACATTTTAATTCCCCAGACCATTCCATCTGGACAATATGAGTCAGGATTCTGGAAAAAGAATTACAATCATACAAACAATCCTACTTTAAGTACCCCTTTCCGTGGACAACGAGAAAACTACTAGATTAAAACTACTAGACACTGCTTTTCCATATGGATGCAACGATAATATATCCAATGTCGGAAATTTGACTAGTCCATTAGGAAATAACGTGAATGTGATGGAACTTTTTCCAAATGCACATAGACGCAAACGCAGTCATGAACATCGTTGATATAAAAGACCTAGTATACACGATGTCACACTTGACTCACTTTTACCTTACGTCAACAGACAATTAGGTCCACATCATATTCGCACAAAACTTTACTCTGTTCCATTGAGAGTTTTGAATACGTTATTTGAAGAAGCCAAAACTAGTCAATATGCGGATTTTCGCACACCAGAATATAAACTGAATTCTATGATTATGGGTGTTCTCCATCACAAACTCTTTAAACCACCGCGGGTTTTACATGATATTACTTCCGAATCTAAAAGCCAGTTCCTTAAACTCAAATTTCCTAACAAAGGAATTGATGTCCTCAACAAAACAACATTGTTGGTCATAAAAAAGTTCAGTCTAGTATTACAGAATATTTCAAGTTCACGTCAACACCTTGTATTTGCTACAGATATACTTCCACTATTGCATCCAAACGTTTTAACTACAAACAAACTTTACAGTTCCTAGATATAGACCATCTTATATTCAGTCCACATACGTGTTCTTGTTCTTCGTCTTTTTTTAACTATAGTCCAGCTGGACATGTCATCACTGGTAATGTTGATATAGTTAAAAATGAAAATCTAAAATCACTTATTTTAAAAGGTCCTAAATTCAGAGAACCTCAGTTTTTCCCTTGGCGACAGAACTTGATCTCTATTATGAATTTTGTCAAAGATTATCCCAGACGATGGGCTAAATCTGAAAAAGAAGAACTTGACACCTTGTCAGAATGAATAAAAAGTATGATAGGAATATCAAAATCCCGTATCAGACATATCGAAACAAAAATGCATCCCATCTATTCTTCTGTGTTTAGTAAATCAGAAGTGATAAAAAGGTTAGATAGGTTACATGAGGAATATGTTTTGGTTCCAGCTGACAAAGCTGGTAACATTACATTTGTTTGTAAGGCTCATAATTACAACTGCATTCTAAAGGAACTTGGCATTAATTCTACATTCATTAAACGCACATATACTCCAACTGCCCTTTCTAAAGATGAAATTCTTCAAAATCTTGTTCAGTTTTAAATACATTTAATATCCCAGTCAATGAAGCGGATGAATATGAATTACCGTACCTATACTGGATCCCCAAACTCCACAAAAACCCTTACATACAAAGATACATTGCTGGATCCATTAAATGTTCTACCAATCCCCTATCTTTGCTCCTTGCGAAAATATTAACTGCCGTGAAGGAGAAACTTCAAATGTACTGTGTCATTACATATCCCTGAAGTGGTGTTAATGAAATGTGGATTCTTAAAAATTCTAAAGAACTTTTATTGAATTTGAAATCACAAAACTTTTCTCGAGTTCACAACATTAAAACGTATGATTTTACAACTCCTTACATGACCATACCTCACGATAAATTAAAGGCTAGACTTTTTGACATCATAGACTGTTGTTTCGTGAACAAAAAATGGTAAAAGGAAATATTCATATTTATTGGTTGGTCAACCCAAAAAAAATATTTTGTTAAACACCACTCTAACTCCACGCACAAGTACTCTGAAGTTAATATTAAAAAGATGCTAGAGTTCCTCATTGACAATATTTTCGTAGTCTTTGGTGATCAGCTCTTCCAACAGTCTATTGGAATTCCCATGGGCACGAATTGTGCTCCTTTGTTAGCTGTCCTATTTTCATATTCTTACTAACCAGAATTCATTCAAAAGCTTCTACATGAGAAGAAAAAATATCTTTTTGTGGCCTTCAGTTTGACATTTAGATATATCGGTGACGTTTTATCTATTAACAATGATCATTTCAATTCTTATGTCGATTCGATATATCCCAGTGAACTTGATATTAAAGACACAACAGAGTCTTCCAATTCTGCTTCTTACTCAGATATTATACTGAAAATAGATGCAGGCAGGAAACTAAAACTCAACTTTATGACAAACGGGATGACTTCAATGTCTTTATAGTCAACTTCCCTTATTTATGTGGCAATATTCCATCATTATATTGTGTTTATATCTCCCAACTAATGCGATATGCAAGAGCGTATTCCGCTTATGATCAGTTTATGAATCGAAGCGGGCTACTGACAAGGAAGTTGATGTTACAGGGGTTGTAAAATCTCGTCTAAAGTCAGCATTTCGCAAATTGTATGGTCGTTATAACGATCTAGTCTGCCAGAACAACTTACCATTATGTCAAACTCTGTCTGATGTAGTTCATACCAATTGTTAGGCCGTTCTTGACACACTGATTCTGACTACGGATTGCTCCGTTTACCTGATCGGAATATAGGGCTCACGGCGGGTGTGACCGGTCGATAGAGGATACTTACTCCTCCTAGGCACCTGGTCCCACCTCTGGTATGACTAGGGGTTCGTGTTTGCCCACATCTCTGATTTGTTTTTTGTATAGGAATTAATTGATTGAATTCTGTTAGTTATCTTAGCCTTTTCATATACCAAACAAACGAGGAACAAATTTCACAATTTATGGATGTGCATGCCTTTGTAGTGTTGATTTAGATATAGATATCCATTATACATGTCAAAGACAATTTCCTTCCTATTTTTCAATGTTTCTTTTTCTTAATTTGTTTTTCCTCACATGAATACATTTACACTGAAAAAGTATATGCATTCATTTTCATTACTATACCATAGTAACTGAAATATATATCGCTCTATATAAATTCTTAAAGTGAATTTATTTAACGCGATATTACCGTAAATCTAATTATTTTTCCTGTATTTTAATTATAGAGAAATTTTTGACAATATGGCAGTTTTATGCAATCTGACTTAATCACTATGAGTATTTACGCAAAAAAATTAAGATATGCGGTATCTGATAAAAAAAAAACCAAAAAACAAAAAACAAAAAAACATTAAAAAAAACAAAAACAAAAACCAAAAAAAAAACAAAAAAAAAAAAACCAAAACAAAAAAAAAAACAAAAAAAAAACAAAAAAAAAAACAAAACAAAAAAAAAACCAAAAAAAAAAAAAACAAAAAGCAAAACACACAAAACAAAAACAAAAAACAAAAACGTGGATTTCGCCTCACATCTTCATAGTTTTCAAGAACTATGTTGTGCATTTATTACATTATTTTCTTCTTTCAGGGAAATGAAAGATTGTCTAACGGTAGGTTGAAAGCACTTATCTATCTATCTATCTATCTATCTATCTATCTATCTATCTATCTATCTATTTATTTTGATTAGTGCATTCATACACATAGATAGCAATAACAGTTGTTCAGTATTTTAATTTTAGAATATCTCTTCTCATATATTGCTGTCTTTATATTTGCTTCGTGTACTGTAATGTTTGTTGGTGTTCAAGCATCAACAATAACATGCAAAATTAAGTTTATTTTATAATTAGAATTTACTTCAAACATGATCCATATAACGATCTTGGTTGTCAATACAACTTTCCATTAGGTCAAATGCTGTCTGACGTGTTTCATACCAATTGTTAGGCCGTTTATGGCACACTGATGCTGACTGTGCATTGCTCCGTTTACCTAATCGGTATATAGGTCTCACGTAGGGTGTGGCCGGTCGACAGGGGATGATTACTCCTCTTAGACACCTGCTCCCACTTCTGGTATGTCTAGGGGTCCGTGTTTACCCATCTCACTGATTTGTATTTTCTATAGGAATTACGAGATTACGAGATAAATATTGTTAGTTATATTAGCCTCTTCATTTTTGCATTTTCGAGATTGAACTGTTTCAGTTAAGTTTATGGAACTGCTACAAATCTCTGTTACACAATATTGGTTGTTTATCAAGAATTTAAAAAGAAACAATTTCAAATTATCTTAAATACATTTTTTTTTATATATGAGTTGTCAAGTCATAGAGATCCTTCAAATTATATTATATTTCTTGGTCAATATGTTCAATCATTTCATATTTCAAAGCTTTTCTGCACTGTAAAAATATTCATAGTAATTCTGCTTAATGACGTCAAATTTTCTGAATAGTTTCAAATGAAAATTATCAGTGGGAGTGTTAATTGATACATCTTGGTAGATGTTTCTCACCTGAAAAACGCTTTTTGCTAATTCAAATAACTTACCCCAAGTCCAAGTATGGTTTGATACACATGTTATTGTATTTATAAGCATTAAACCAATAATTATCAATGACCCGTAACGAAACCTGACCACAGTGTTTCAGTCAACATAATAAATATAGCATAATGGATATTTAAAAAATCCACCCTGGCATTTTTTGTGTCTTAGGAGATCAACATAAACAGAGCAGAAATGCTGATTGAGGAATATAAATGTATTTAGGAATATTCTCTCTCATTAGCCCCGCGGGGATCCGGGTTGTTAAAATAGATCCTCAGTACCCCTTGCTTGTCGTAAGAGGCGACTAAACGGGGCGGTCCTTCGGATGAGACCATAAAATCCGACGCCCCGTGTCACAGCAGGTGTGGCACGTTAAAGAACCCTCCCTGCTCAAAGGTTATAAGTACCGAGCAAAGGCCTAAATTTTGCAGCCCTTCACCGGCAATTGTAACGTCTCCATACGACTGAAAGATTCTCGAGCGGGACGTTAAACAATACATAATCAATCAATTAATCAACCAATCTCTCTCTCAAACCGTTATCCCCAACACTTCATTTAAATAACATAAGATGTGTGCTCACTATCTTCTTTTCGGGCTTCGGTCTCAAAGTAACACACCTCAAATCTATCTGATCAGTTGAAACATATTTAAAAGACAGAAATACAGTTTTCTATCACTCATTCAGCACATCGCATTTATTATTATTGGTTGCCCATTTTATGTTAAAAACTACTCTGACTCCACGTGCAAGTACTCTGAAATCGATATTAAAAAGATACTAGAGTTCCTTATTGACAATATCTTCGTAGTCGTTGGTTTTCCAACAGTCTGCTGGAATTCCCATGGACACAAATTGTGCTCCTTTGTTACTTGACCTGTTTTTATGTTCTTATGAAGCAGAATTCATTCAAAAGATTCTACATGAGTAGAAAACATGACTTACTGTGGCCTTCAATTGAACAGTTAGATATAAAGACTACGTTTTATCTATTAACATTAATCATTTTCATCCATACGTTGATGGGATAGATCCCAGTGAACTTGATATAAACTCATCACAGAGTATTCCACGTCTGCTTCACACTTATATATTTTATTGAAAATAGATATGACAAACGGGGTAATTTCAATTTCTCCATTGTCAACTCCTTTCATCTATGTAGGAATAATCCATTATCACCTGCATATTGTTGTTTATATATCCTAACTGATTCGATATGAAAGAGTTTGTTCTACGTCTGATCAGGTTTTCAATCAAGACAGGCTACTGACAAGCAAGTTGATGTTACAGGGGTTTGTAGAGTCTATAATGATAATAATATCAACTTCAAAATATTTGTTCATCGAGTCTGAGTGGTGTTTAATAAATTAATTTTTGGGATGACCGATCATTAGATAAGATATTTCCTTTTATCATTTGTGTTGACCAAGCAATTGTTTAGGATGTCAACAAGTCTAGTCCTTAATTTATCGCGAGGTATGGTCTTGTAAAGTGTTGTAAAACCATAAGTTTTAATCTTGTCAAATGTTCTTTAGAATTTTTAAGAATTCACATTTGATTTATGCCACTTCTGGCATATGTAGTGGTACAGTACGTTTGATGCTTCTGCTTCACAACAGTTTATATTTTGGTGAGGAGTAATATAGAGGCTTGGTAGAACATTTACTGGATCTAGCAATTTATTTTTAGTAATGGTTTTGTGGAGTTTGGGTTACCATATAGATACGGTAACTCATATCCATTCACTCCTTTGGCTGGGATATGCAATGTCTTTAAAACTGAAACATGATTGCATGAATTTCATCTTTTGAAAGTGTCTTCGAAACTCCTTCTAATCTCTTGGGTTTTTTAATGAAACTAGATACAGAGAAAGATCACAATGTGTAGATAACCATATCAAAAGGGGAACCATATTCATTTTTAATGGAATTATGACCCTTGGACTTAGTTTTTTCTATACAAAATACTCCTCCTAAACCCTTGGCTGATTTTAATGAAACTTGATACAAGGAAAGGTCACAATGTGTAGTGATGCATATTACAATGGGAATATTGTCCCAATTTTCTTTAAAAAGGTGTTATAGCTTATGTTACTCAGAATTTTTTTTGCTAAGTACCTTGAATGCGCAACTCATTGAAGATCATTTCATGGATTTCAATTAAAGATTTTACATTATCTAAATATTTACCAGTATTTATTGTCCCCGGCCATGCATTTTTCTATGCAATAGACTTGTTTAAGTCAATGGGTCAATAGCGTATGGGGGCGTATCACGTACTGGTTTAGCGGTGCTCTTATTTTTGTTTTATGCTGCATATGTTGCTTCGTTTCCATGTTTTGAGTTCAGTTGAATTTAACATGTCTGTGATCTTTTCCCATGCATTATGGTAGCTTAACCAAACCAATCTGTGTTGTATACCTCTGCTATTTCTATTGTATGTTCTATTTTCCACGGATTTGTAAATTTGTTCATATCAAAATTTGATATTACTTGATACTAACGTACTATATTTGTATTAGATATTTAGTTTTCTATTCATATATTTTTAAAACCAGATTCTTTTATTGACGTCACTCTTAGCTTAATTTATTCATTAATTTAACAATTTTTAGTCTAGTTTAACACAATCTATCCGCGATGTATTGTGTGAGTAATGTTCTATTCTATGTTTAAATTTTCATGAATGGGTAAAGTTGTTTTGCCTTAATTTTTAATATCAATTATTATTAACTTAGAATATGTTTTTTCTGTAGATAATTTAGGAATTTTCTATATTTTTCTACCCAGGTTCTTTTAATCGTGGTAACTTTATTCTCATATGGAATTAAAACTTTTAAACAAGGCAAACTTATGATTGACACCATCTTTCAGTTTTAATGTTATTGTAGTTTCTCAGTGCTTGGTACTTAATAAAAATGTTATATGTCAGTCGAAAAGTTCCATGGAGCTTATGTTTTCGTCTTGTCATGGCATGCCGACTGAAAATAAAGATTATCTTATAGGTAAAATCTTGATCACTCTTAAGATAATTGCGCTTGCATTTGCTTTAAAGTATGAAAGTTTTATCAGGCTATTTACTAGACTTGTTGATGCCGAATGCAGTATTAACAGAAGTCTTTGAAGAGCACACCGATTACAATGTTCGAAGTTTCAGCTTTACATAGAAACTGAATATTTATTATCATTATGCTACTGGAGAAAATCGATGGAGGTCAGGAAAAATGTATTTGAATTCCTATTTAATAATCAAGGCTCCTAGATTCCTCAATTTTGATTGTATTGAATTGTCATTGACTTTTGTAGCTTGTATATTGCGAGTTGGATCAACAGCACCTGTAATTATTCATTTTATCTCTGTAGTGGCCGTTAACAAGCCAGCGAGTATGATCTCTGCACACAATCCCGCCTATCATTTAGCCTCGAAAGCTGTGGATGGCGTCACAGTTTGTCGATCCGGCCACTCCACTACACACACTAAAGCCGAATTTATGCCATGGCTAAAAATAGACCTACAGAACGCAGTTGACGTCACAAAAGTTATAGTTTTCAACAGGCAGGATTGTTGTGGTATCTTTGAGAATTGCTTTAGATCTATAAAACAATTTCTGTGATTGTGAAGAAAACAACGCATTTGCTTACCTTATTAATAGTAGCTACATAAATGAGAAGGAATAGTTAGGAGAGCTATGACGTCATTTCTATATTTCTGTCAAAATGATCTCCCAATCCCAATTTCGTTTGGAAAAAAAAATCTTGCGCTTCTCGAAAGGCTGGGGAAGTTGCGACTCAGTAAATCTTTGGATTATGTACAGAACCTCACACGGATGAATAGAAATCAGTCTCCGTTGTTAATGACAGACAGGAAAAGCACTTGCTTTTTGTTTACATTTTCTTTTTTCTTTCCTTGTTTTCCTTTTGTTTTTTCTGTAATTCTTAAAGAAAAAAATATGCAGTCTTGCAAAGAAATTATAACTGTCGGGTTGTGGTTGGTTGTTTGTTTTAGGTCCTTTGGGAAATTTTTCACTCATATTGAGACACCACCCGTTGTAAGTGAAGTACCAGAGATATTTAGACCTACGATTAGCGCTCAAGGCCGTAGCAGTGAGAGTCCTTTAATGTACCAACGCTTGTCGCGATACAGGACCTCCAAAAGACCTGTGATTCTCATTTCTAAATGCCGAGCGTTTACGAAGGAGGAATCTCGACCTGTCTTTACTTATTAGGTCTGACGTGACCATGGCACTAGCAATCAGTACTTGCATTTATATCTTAGGTGTGGGTAAATTAACTATAGGCATCATCTTTACTATATCTACATGTAATTAACTAGCAAACGTGGTTCAAACAATTCAGGCATGCATTATGTCAACTCATACCAACAGATTATAGATTTTCAATATTATTTATAATGACCAACTCACAATCACCTGTTTGTATATGCCTGAATGGATGGTATATTAGGCCTATGATAAAGGTCCGTTACTTTTGGCTTATAATCCATTCACCTTTCAGTCACATATATTTTCTCCATTCGGGCACTTTTTTTTAGTGAATTGAAATTCTTAATAACACCATTTGAATTGTTTTTGAAACTTTGTAAGACATCAACGGAAAAAAAATATTATTGGCAGTTTGCCTTCTAATTTTCTACAAATCACGATGAAGGCACTAACTGTTACTAATCCAGGAAGTTAAAGTCGACAGTCCATCTCGTTAACGTCTCTGTTAATTAAAAATATACTATAGTTGATTGTCTTTCTATCTATCTATCTATTCCATTACACATTTATAAAATCAAAATGACCACATACACAACTTTTATTTTAGGAAAAAGACTGCACGATTTACTCATAACAGTTGGAGAAAATGGTACAGTCAATCGATGTGGCTTCTTTCAAGGCCCAGCAACGTCAGGAGATCGAATCATCGTATTCTGTGCCTTTGGTAGCACAGGGTATGAGGTCACACTAAGTATTCAAAGTCGTCTAGGGGAGACAGATATATTACACTTTTGTGAAGTCCAGATCTTTATAAAGACATGACTTTAGAGATTTGTTCAAACAAGTCACCGGCATGTATATTGTGGAATTAGTTTATTTATACTTCATGGGATAGTAATTTGTTGACAGTGCCACCGTTATGAAGGCGTGACTAGATACCTACACTCTCAAACATTTATATCATACATCCGACCTCCATCATACGTCCGTCAAAATATTTAAATCTAATACTTAAAGACTGGAAAATCGGTGCAGTGGTTTGAAATGAAGCTGCACAGCAGTCTATCCAGTGCAAATGGGGGGAAAACCTTTATTAATTTTGTTTATTTTCTGGTAACCAGGGTCCGGTGTTGTTTCAGGACAAATATTATAATGAATAAGAAACACAATTTGATAAGTACATTGGGGTCGGTTGATGACAATAAAAATACTCGTTCCCAAAAAATGCTTGACGTTATCATATGATTGGAGCTGGTATTTTTCAAATAATAGGAAAATAGAAAATAAATTTCACATTAGTAAGTTGACATGCAAATGTAATGCTTCGTAAGAAATTGTCAATTGAATGGTTATTAATAATGAATTGTTTTGAATTGATAATAGCTAAAACAAACTGTTCCATTTCTGTATTCTCTTTAACATATTACTCATTTAGTATTGATCAAGTTTTTTCCAAACCATTGATTATATATATATATATATATATATATATATATATATATATATATATATAAACTAATACCTCCCATTTCGACTTTAGATGATTATTATTTTTGTGACCTTTCAATTTATATAATGTTCGTTTTTATATTGCCCTTGTTTTACATGGTAAGTGCTTTAGAGTAATTATATAATTAGATAAGGCGCTATATAAAAATAGTATAATATAATAATATATAATATAGATCGAAATGGCACCATGCATTAGTTTAGTGTTGTTTATTTGTTTGTTTTACGTCCCTTCGAGAATTTTTCACTCATATGGAGACGTCACCACCTGTAGGTGAAGTACCACAAATTTAGACCTATGCTTAGCGCTCGGGGACGTAGCAGTGAGGGTTCTTTAAGGTGTCAACGCCTACCGTGACCTCTGTTTTTAAGATCATATCCAAAAGACCCGATATTTTCGCTTCTAAATGCCGAACGTTTGGCAAAGGAGCAATCACTACCTAATTTTACGTCTTAGGTTTGACGAGGCTATGGCACGAGCGAGTCTCGAACTCACGTCCTCCCGGCTACGAAGCGAACGTTCTAACCACTGAGCTACCCCGATCGGTGCACCATACATTAGTAATATGTGAAAATTCAGAAAACATATGCCAAGCTTAATTATTTTAAACACATAAGTCGAGGAACAGGATGATGCAAATTACTGGACAATTTCAAGGAGTTGTCACTGAACGCGTAAAGCATGGGATAGTACAATGACAAGCATATCCGCCGATTTTTGTGTAAAGATGGTATGAAAATACAAACATATATGATTGATTAGAAATATGATCCCAAAATCAAATATCTAACACCATTTTTTTTAATTTACAGCTTCTGTTAATGCTTACTGTAACAATAAAAAGTAATGTTGTAGATGCACGTATTTTCCACCTTTTTTTCTTCCTGTCGCTGAGCATAATTTGAAGTATTGTTCGTTTGTTGAGAGTTGTATCCTTATTCGGTTTTATATGCTACAGTCAGAAATACGCATTGAATTCTGCATATGTGGTTCAAAGTTGATCTATATTAATTTGTACGGGGGAAACAATCATGTGACTCTATCAAATCATGTGATAAACAAAAATAACAACGTTGTAAACCCTTAGATAAAAGTTACATCATCACAGGTGTAATAATAGTATATCTTTACGTCCTGAGATGAAAAGGTGAGATATCAAACAATGATTAATCTCATAAAGGTGAGATATCAAACAATGATTAATCTCATAAAGGTGAGATATCAAACAATGATTAATCTCATAACTCTTATAAGGAATACAAATTCAAGAGTTCCAAACATGGACCCCTAGATATACCAGAGGTGGGATCAGGTGCCTAAAATGAGTAATAAATATGTTCTGTCGACCGCTCACTCCCACTGCGAGCCGTACTTTAATCAGGTAAACGGGGTAATCTCGTCAAAATCAATGTGCAAAGAACGGTCATCAGTTGAAACGATACACTTCAGACAGCATTTATTTCAATGATATGTTGTACTGACAAACTTGACTGTTATAAAAACCCTCGAATTTGCAACATATTGACATTAAACGAGACTGTTGAAACCCATGTATCATCAACTTTTTTCCCTATGACCTACACTTAAAATTTGAAATTGATCATATGCAGAAGAAACTCTGGTGTATTGAATTATTGTGAAACATGAACACCACATGCAGGTGATTGTGGATTATTGCTACTTCAATGTAGGAAGTTGAGGATGGAGATGCTGAAATAACCCCGCATGTCATAAGGCTGAATTGGTAGTTTGCAGTTAGTGTCTATATTAACTAAAATGTAATACGATATATTTTTCAATGAATTAAGATATTTCATATTGTGTATTGGTAAAACATATTCAATATAGTAAATTGTCTAAAGTTTGATGGAAAAGGTGATAGACGGACACTTATGAATACAATATCATTATGTTGATTGATTGATTAAATATTGTTTAACGTCCCACACGAGAATCTTTCACTCATATGGAGACGTCACCATTGCAGGTGAAGGGCTGCAAAATTTAGGCCCATGCTCGGCGCTTGTGGCCTTTGAGCAGGGAGGGATCTTTTACTTGTCACACCAGCTGTGACACGGGACCTGGGAGTTTGCGGTCTCATCCGAAGGACCGCCCCATTTAGTCGCCTCTTACGACAAGCGAGGGGTACTGAGGATCTATTCTAACAACCCGGATCCCCACGGGGCAATATCATTATGAGAGCTATTTATTCATCATCTACAAAGAAAATAATTATCTTTCCTTTCAACCCCAATCTTTGAAATTTTTTTTTTCTGAAAATCCAGATTTTGTTGAAATTGTTGCTGTTGTTTATATACACTCACATATATCAATATTTACGATGGTTGTTCGACATGTAATGTGTATTGCACGATGTATCTAAAACATTCAACTCAAATAGTGAAATGAACATTAAATCCCTTCAAAGTATTCTCCGCGATTTGAAATACATAATTTCAATCTCTGAATCCATTTCTAAAATGCGTTACGGTACACCAATTTAGGTAGATCCCCGAGGCACTGACTGATGGCTGAGTCAAGGGCTTGTCAGAACTTGTAACGACGACCAGATAAGAACCTTTTAAGTTCTGGAAAAAGGAAAAGTCGCATGGGGCTAGAGCTGGAGAGTATGGTGGGTGTGGCATGACGGTAACCTTCTCCAACGTCATAAATTGCTTCACAAGATCAGATGTATGTGTTGGGGCATTGTCAAAAAAATAAATGAATATGCCTAAATCCTGAGACAGGGCGTCGTCTATGGTAATATTTCGTATTTCGTGAGCTTGTTTATTATAACATCTCGGTAATATCGACCTATAACACATTTGCCCTACGGTACATGACTTTGTACGGCTATACCATCACATGAGAAGAATATACAATATGGAACCTTCTTTGTGCTTATGGTTCTTTCTGCAACTACAGGCCTACTACCGTGTTTAGTTAGCCTTTCGAAACAAAATATGGCTAACTAAACACGGTAGTAGGCCTGTAGTTGCAGAAAGAACCATAAGCATAAAGAAGGTTCCATATTGTATATTCTTCTCATGTGATGGTACATCACAAGGCCCCTCACCTCTAGTCGGCGCGGGTTCGAATCTCGCTCGCGCCGATATATGTGAGAAAGTTTGGTACTTTATTTTTGGAAGATCGGTGATCTCTTTCCGGGTACATTGTATCTGGGTTCTCTCCTCCAGCAATTAAAACCTGGACGCCACCAGATAACCGAACAAATGTTGAGTGTGGCGAAAAGCAACAAACAATCAATCAATACTGGTTCGAAATAACGAAACCATGTTTCGTTACCGCCAACAATGTTTGCAAATTGTCTTTGATTGAATTTCGGAAACATTTTTGAGCACTTGCTTAGCGGTTTGTACTCTAACCCGTTTTTTGATCATCTGTCAATATATGCGGTATCTTTCTGGCAGAATTCCTTCGTACTTTCAAAATACGCTTCAAAATGAAATGCACCCGCGATAGTGATATGCTAGCAGCTTTGGCATTATCGCGTATAGTGTACCTGCCATCGCTTTCAATTATTTTTTTTTTACTTTTGAGACATTTGCCTTGCCTATTACAGATTTTGCTGCATCTTTGACGGACTCTGTGCCAGTCAGAAATTTCTTTCTCCACTTACAAACTGTCTCATACGATACCTTATCAGACCTATAAACTTCCCCCAATTCAGTAAAAAACTTTCCTTACCGAATGACCAAGTTTTGTGACGGACTTTCAAATAAGCTCTAATTTCTTCAATATTTTCAACCTGCTTCCCAACCATTTTTACAACAGTAGTCAACCACTGGCTCTACTGAAATGACTGTAAGTTTAAAACTATGTGGAACTGAAGGCTCGTTTTTATACCGTTAGAAAGGTATTGAACAGAGTTATCCAATACTATCATTTTCCACGAAATCATGCAAAGCGTTATCACGCTGTTGTACAATACACATTACACATCGAACAGCCCTTATATGTAGTTTCAAAATTTTGCATTTTTGAAGATGATAAAATTGGCCTGAGATTATCCCAATGCTGTTCATCAGTACAGAAATATCTTATTTTCATGCTTGAAAGTCAGGTGCCCAAGACAATCTTAATATCTTTTGATACCCCCATAATTAAAAACGAGGGATATTGAACACTTCTGAAGCACCAGCTGATTTCGTACATATGCATGATGTTTAAAAATTTACAAGGGACCCGTGTTACTTTTGAGAGTATTATGTCATTTACTATAGATATTAAATTCTAAAAATCCCAAAAGGGAGGATCCTCCCTCCCCCTCCCGGTAGGATCCTCTACTTAACAATATTAGCAAAGAGTTCGTAGTGTGATTGTTTGGTAAACTAGGCAGAGAAGTTATAGCGAGATCACTTGAAGCTGTTATTAAACAAGACATAGTTACTAACAACAATAATGATATTATTTACGTATACAGTGAGGCCTCCGTGGCCGAGTGGTTACACCACTGCGCTCAAAATCACAAGGCTTCTCACCTCTAGTCGGCGCGGGTTCGAATCTCGCTCGCGCCGATATATGTGAGAAAAAAAAGTTTGCCAGTTTACTTTCGGAAGGTTGGTGGTCTCTTTCCGGGTACATTGTATCAGGGTTCTCTCCTCCACCAATAAAAGCTGGACACCACCAAATAACTGAAAAATTGTTGAGTGTGGCGGAAAACAACACACACACACACACCACTGAACTGAATAATTTCCTACCACTTTGTTTATGTATGCCATAGTGGTCTTGTTGTCCGTGCGAACCAGACCTTGCAAATCCGATTGTTTTAAGAAATGCTTCTACTGTGCAAGTGGCAGCTTGAATTTCTATAACATTTATAGTGTCCGAAATTCCCTAAGAATACATAAACCGCCTTTACGTATATCCTCACATAATGCACCTTAATCTCTTACTTGCGTTGCTTTGCATAGTTACTGAAATATTTGGTTTTACTGATTTACCCACCAATGTAATTCTTCCATAGTTTGATCGAACAACGTGATAATTGTATTGCAACTCCTACATGTACCTTTTCTTGGGGTGGTTTTATTTATTTATTGTGTGTGTGTGTGTGTGTGTGTGTGTGTGTGTGTGTGTGTGTGTGTGTGATTGAAAATTACAATAATGTACTGAAACCGGAAAAATGACTTGAATTGGTGCTATCAAATTTTGTTCGAGTTCTGACAGCGATCTTGTGAACAATGATTGTTTTGAATTATTTGATAACGTAATTCTTTATTTTGCATGTATTCTGCTTTGGAAGTTTCTATTGTATTGACTGTAAACATTTGATGCTGCTAGTAGGGATTTTTCGTATTTCAATGTCAAACCTAGATTTTCCAATACATTTAACGCGCACATGCAATCGGCCCAAACACCAATTGATTCATGATTAGTATGATGTCTAGATACACTGCTATCCGAAAACCCATCACCGCTCGCGGTAGCTCTGTGATTAGATCGTTCGCTTCGTAACCGGTGGTCGTGAATTCGAGCCGTGCTCGTGCCATGGTCTTGTCGAAACTAACACATATACATAGGTACTGAATGATCCTTCGCCACACGCTCGGCATTTAGAAATGAGAATCACGGGTCTTTCGGATATAACCATGAAAATCAGGTCCCGTGTTGCGAAAAGTGTTGTCACTTTAAAAAATCCCCAATGCTACGGCCCTGAGCGTTAAGCATACGTCTAAATTTGTGGTATGTCATCTACAACTGGTGACGTCTCAATATGAGTGATAAATTCTCGACGAGTCGTAAAACAATCAATCAATCAATTTGTCGAAGATTTATATTTCTCAAAAAAATAAATGGATCATTCATCATTTTTTTTTGGAAAACCAGGAGCGCTGCCGATATTAGAAATGGAAGGCATGAAAATTCCCAAATTTTGTTTATTCATTGGAATTGTAGAAATTTCTGAAAATGTTTGTGAATTTATATTGTGATGAGCGCGTCTGTTAGATCCAATTTCACAAGATAATTTCCCTCCTGGACTAACTGAATGCCATCCATCTTGAAAGGTGAAGATAAGGAACATTGATCAATCTCAGGAAATATAAAATAAAAAGTACCCCGTGGGGATCCGGGATGTAGTATATGTCCTCAGTACCCCTTGCTTGTCGTAAAAGGCGACTACATGGGGCGGTCCTTCGGATGAGACCGTAAAAACCAAGGCCCCGTGTCACAGCAGGTGTGGCACGATAAAGGTCTCTCCCTGCTCAAAGGCCCTGCGCGCCGAGCATAGGCCTA